>SSNQ01034611.1:1274750-1305813 GCA_006942095.1 Nothobranchius kuhntae | reverse complement strand
TTAAGTGTCTTGCTCAAGGACACAACGACAGTGACTGAGCGAGGCTCGAGCCTGCAACCTTCCAATTATGGGGCGAGCACTTGACTCCTGTGCCACCGTCGCCCCCTTATTGACCCAACCTACACTAATCTGAGCCAGTGGTGGACCTGCTGAGGCTACAAGCATGGCTAGACCAGCCTGCAGAGCAATGTTTCGCTACCGTTTGTCTAGATTTTTAGCCTACGGTAGTCAGGGTATCTGCAGGTGTAAGGGAGCCAAATTTAAGACTTTTTAAGACCTTTTTCAAGGCCACTTTGACCAAATTTACGCTATTTTTTAAATTTAATTGAAGCTATAATTTCCAGCTATTGCCTGGAATCGGTGCTAACCACATCGCGAACGTGGGATTAGCCATCCAGTTAAACTTGCACTTCCCCATGGCGCAAGCTCCCACTAGCTTAACCAGCTAATGTGCTCATCTAAAAATAGCCCCCTTTCACAACTAACTGAATGTGTACGGTTCTGCTTACGCCAACATCGCACACAAAAAATGCTGAACACGAACTAGAAATTCACAAAAATTTTACAGAAATAAAGGAATCTTGTTTATTGGGTCTTTGGTAATTTAAGACCTTTGGAAACTGTATTTAAGGATTATTTGTCATTTTTAAGGATTTTTAAGGCCTTAAATTTGGAAAAGCAAATTTAAGACTTTTTAAGACTTTTTAAGGACCCGCGGATACCCTGGGTAGTGCATGTTGGACATGTCCCAGATTAATTTACATTTACACTGTGGGCCTATTTTTATGTGCTACGCTACCAGAACTCTTCAAGCTCAGCAATTCAAATCATAAAGCAGTGTAAAAAATATGGCAACCTTCTAAATGAAAAGCACCTGCAGATATCTTACTGCTTAACTAAGACAAAACTGCCATTATCTGTGACAAGTCCATGTTCGAGGTAAGAAGAACAGTGTAAAAAAAAACACAGCCCATTTGGATACAATGATGCCATCTTTCTCCTCATTTGTTATCACCAGGGTGGCCGATATGGCCTTAAATCTATGATGGGTTCTAATTCTAATCATGTACAGTACTGTACTGATATTCGTCTTAATATTGTCATTTCCTTTGTCTTTTTTCTGCTGCAATACATCTGGTATGTGCCATAAATGAACAGTCAATGAGAAAAAACGTATTAAGAAAATACGTAAAGTATTTTTTATCTGCTTTTATAATTATTGCCTCATTTTTTATGTTGTGAAGTTTATGAAGTGTTGGTTCAGTAGTGAATAACTGCATGTAAAATGATGCTCTGCTGCATGTTTTGTGGACAGCAGTAATACTACCATTGAAACCACATCACAGGCAAAGCCCACAAACCCTGGATCACAGTGCTTTAATTGTGCACTAAACAATATTAAGGGAATGTTTCATTAATACTCTAAAAATGCAAATACACTCACTTTACAGTCGCACAATATATTTTGCAGAGGAAGTTTTTTTTTGCTTAACATCCAACTCCTTCACCTAAACCAGATCCATGTAACCAGTGTTGCCCCGAAGCACTTCCTCCTTCACCTGCACCAAGCTTGCAGCATCAGCTGCTGCAGTCGTGCAGCTTGACATTGGACATGCACAATCGCAGTAGGCCGCTAGATACAAAATCTCTATCCTTGAATAAATTTATAAAATTTCTACATTTGCCATTTATTTTGCCCATTACTAGTTATGAACTCTCTTGTGATCTCGCAGCACCAGCTGCGTGAAACACACCGCGTGTCTGAGACGCTCCCAGTAGGACGGGCCGCTCCGCTGAGGTCGCAGTGAAACCGGGTCTATACGTTAAGTGGGAAAGTCGTGGTCAGCATCCACCCTTCTATGTCCAGCCCTTCATCTCATTTCTCGCAAACCTCAAATCAATGTGGTCAGCTTCCCGATAGCATTGAGATTCTTCTCTTTCGGTTTTTACATTTCTTGTAAAGAGAGAGAAAGGTGATGTGGATTCTACATGATGAAACTGAGACATCAGTTTTGGTTCCAGAAGCTTCTATAAGGATGCTGATGTTGTATGTTATGCGAGTTCCTTTTCAAAGCATTTTCCTTCATTTTCACCACATCTGTCAGCAACCTCCTTTTCATGTTGAGATTAGCAGCTTAGAGTCAGATGTTGTTTAACGGCTGCCACAGGTGTCACTGCAGGCTTTTCCACCGTACGATCCTCCTATGCCTTCATTTTATTTTTACTCGCATCTCACAGTAGGATATGGATTCTTTTAAATGAGTCACGTGCATTGCTGTGTGGTTATTTTGACTCGTTTCTGCTCAATTTAACGGGTGGACCTCGGCAGCTGCATCAAACTGAAAAAGCATCTCAGCAGAGCCTGTTGGCTGAAACGCTGCTGAGTGAATTAGATGTGATGTTAGCAAGAGGAAAGCAGCATAATTGTTCAGATATTAAAGCTTGAGCATCACATTCATAAAACAGAATACATCTGCAGGCTGTTTAAAATCGTCTAATGAGCAAATATTCAAAAGTGTGATACAAAAATGAAAAGGAAGCGTGCCGATTTAATAATCTATTTATCAGATGAGTTTTACATGCAGGTTATGTGAAGTAAAAATAAACATCAACCTCTGCAGCGCATGAATATCTTTTGATTCCGCTCTTCAAAGTGAGAGACTTGCATGTGCAATCCCCCATAAAAAGAACCAAGGCTTATTACTAGATCTAACCTTTCCACACATGGTGGATGCTTTCCTCTGCCTGAAGCCATTAAACGACATCCTCTTGTGTAGCACGGACCCCTCACATTACTCCAGAGCCCACTCTGTTTATTTTCTAACCCTGATGGCTGAAAGTGATAGAAACACAAAGTTAAGAGTTGCTGTTTCCTACATTTCCAGTGTTGATATTGTTTTACCAAAGAGAAAAAAAGATGTATTTTTTCACTTCATTTTTAAAAAGTGTGCAAATGCCCTATTTAATAAATAATCAACTTCATGAAAATGTATCACTGCGTGCGCACATCTACTTGTAGATCCCTGCGATGTATTTGTGATGTCTAATGTGCAAACAAAAATGGGGGTGTTGGTGATTGTGAGCATGAAGTGCATGGCATAAAATACGTAATATAAACAACATGACTGTGCAAAATATTTCTGGTTTCCCCACATTATCATGCAAGAATTGTAAATTAAAACATAATACACTGAAGACCAATGTTTATTAAAATCATTAAAATATAGACTTGATTTGAATTTTTATTTCTGTTTGGCCCAGCACCAATCCATAGACCAGTACCGGTCCTTGCCCCAGCAGTTGGGGACCTTGTGTTAGAAAAAAACACTTTGATAAATGAAGCCGGGAGAAGATATTATATATTGGATAATCTCTCTGGCCCTCTGTGAGATTTCTCCACTGCAGTGAGTGAAAATTTATGCCCTAATATTGTTGCTCAGTGTGTAGTGTNCACACACACACACACACACACACACACACACACACACACACACACACACACACACACACACACACACACACACACACAGGTTATTTAGGAGAACACAAGGTAAAGTTGGTTCTTCATGATGCTCTCTGCAGTCCGATGAAAATTCTCATGAGCTCAAATAAAACACATTACTGAGAGTTCTGTATGTTCTTCAGGAGAAGAGCAGAAAACTGATGAAGAGAGAAAGCATCATTGAATGGATGCAGTGAAACACCTGAACGAGCAGCTCAGCACAAGCTGATCCTGCAGCTGTTTGTACAACAGACTCCGCTCACCTCCAAGATATTTGTTTGCATTAATTAAAATATTCCCCAGATTAAATCACCAGATTCTTTAATGATTTCTATTTTTATAAACAGTCCTCTTTTTTCAGGACTGTGTTGTGAAAAATGAAACCGAGGATTGACCATTTTCCCTAGAGATCTAACTGTGTATAGCTCCTGAGTGTGAGTGCTGGTTGGCTAGTGTTGGCACTGGAAGTAGCCATCAGAAGATGGGTTCATGTGGGATGGAAATGGTCAGCAACAAAAGTCAGGTAGTTTAACTTTTCTTTAGATCGTTCTCTGTAAACGTTACAGACGTTGTAGGCGAAAATCCCAGCAGATCAGAAGGTTCTGGTAGCAGCAACCATGCCCTTTTCAAAGACTCCCAAATGGCCTTTCTTCTCTGTTTCATGCTCAGCTTGAACTTCAGCGAAGTGTCTTCACCGTGTCTAGATGAATAATGTATTAAGTTGCAGCCATGTAATTGGCCAATCAGATACTTGTGTTAAAACCTGATGGAACAGCTGTACCTAATAAAGTGACCGGTGTGTCTGTGTGTGGATGTAACCTCTGGTAGCCTCTTGAAAATAATAAAACTGGATCCCAACAAAGAACATCAGTAACATTTTTGTCGTGTTTCTTTTACAGATACAAACGCTGGTTTCCAAACAGACCACTAAAATGAACCCTTATCTGATTGGATGTTGCGCAGCATCAGCACCACACACGGATGGATGTGTGTGCCTGACGAGCCATTGGGGGGGCTAAAGTGCTGCAATAAACTCCAGAGAAAAACAGCCTGAGAACTTGCAGCTTTAGAAACAAACGGGAACGATACTGACTTCCTTCATCCTGACTCTTAATCCTTCCGATAAAAACTTTATCAAGTGGTTGGTTTTTTTAATGATGTACCGGTGCGTATGAATGCAATGTAAGATTTTTGTTCCATTTGGTTAGATAACTTGCTTTTATTTATTAGACTATGGACATTTTAGTATTTTATCTACTAACGGTGCTGAACGGAGCTGTTTCGGCAATCATCACTTTTTCCTAATTAAAATCAGGAAAAATGTTAGATTTTGATGCACCAAAAAGGAGAAACACCCCGTCACCCGACGCTGTCTCTGCACACACCGACGGAACCTGTTTACCGTCGTTCACAAAACATAAAACAACTTACCTTCGCAGCAAATTCCGCCTGTAAATCCAGTCAGTGTCAAAAAGTCGAGTTTGCCCTCGAAGAATCCCCCGACTCCTCTCAGACTAAACGTTCCTGGGAAGTTTGGAGGAATGAAAGTAGTTGAACGCCAAATTCTTCCGCTCCTGCAGCTTGTAGTACTGTACCATCTGTTGTGCCTGCGCGCGTCGAGCTCTGCGCGCCGCGTGAGGAGAGCGGGGAGGGGGAGGGGAGGCTGTGAGGGGTCCAGAGCGCATATGTAAAAAGCTCAGAAATAAAACAACTACATGTAATAAACATAAGCAGCCCAAAATAATGGTTTTAATTATTGTTCTGTTATGCAAAGAAACTTCAGCAGGTCCAAACAGTAAAACGTGCAGGTAATGGAAAATGGACTAAACTGCTCATCATATTAAGGCAAAGTGTTGAAAATATTAAATATACAAGCTCTCATTTCTCTTCTTTTGAATTGTAGTTTTTACATCTTCAGCTGAATGCAAATCCCTTTAAAACTTGGTTCACAAGGAACACATTTGAACATTAAATAGACCTTTTAGGACTGGCACGAGTGGAAGACTGCACAATCGGCATCAAATTCACAATAAACCAATGCACATGTATGCACTAAAAGTCTAAATGAGCTGTAAATCTGGAGAAACCTTGTGTCATGGTTTAAGTCAGTGGGCTTCAAGTTTATATAATTGACTTTGGGACAAATAAAAATGTTGATACATTTAACAACAGCAAATGTCCTTTTCTGCCAGGAAAAAAAAATCTGTTTTCCTTGTGTCACAAACCAACACATATTCTCACTCCTAGTGCGTCAAAAACAAACGCTTGGTCAGCCACCCTCCACGTCAGACCCCTGACGCCAAAAGTGCCCTTTTTCGTTATTTATGTGCGAAAAGGGGTTTTCCCTTATTTGACTGCAGATTCCAATGCAGCGTTACACTGACGCGATGGGATGTCCGTAGCCAGGGCACCAAACAAGCTCATTGTACCTCACCTTAACCTTATCCTCTTATTTAACCTTCCCCTCGCCCCTATCCTAACCTTAACCATCTTGCTAGCGAACACGTTAGTGATGTATCGATCGCTCTAAAAGCCGGCTCTATAAAGTGAACGGCGGGAGCCGCCTCGTCATTGGTCGAGTTTGGACCGAGCCGACGCGAGGGTGAGGTTTCAACTACCACGGTGGAGGTTAAAAGAAGAGGGTATTGGTAACCTCCCCCTCACCAGATGGTATGTTCTAACGTTCCCCTCGGGTGGCAAATACGAAAATTCACAGTCAGACTGCATGGGAAGCAAACGCTTGATCGCAGTGAGAGTAATGTATTAGGTAGCAAGAGGGTTAAGGTTAGGATGAGGGAGAGGGGAAGGTTATAAATAGTGAAACGTTAAGGTTTAGGTGCGGTTAAATGAGCTGGTTCGGTGCCGCATCAATGGATATCTCATCACGTCAGTGTAACGCTGCATTGGGATCTGCAGTTACAAAAGGGTAAAACCCCTTTTGTAAGTAAGGGCACTTTAGGCGTCAGGGGTCTGACGTGGAGGGTGGCTGACCAAGCGTTTGTTTTTGACGCGCTGAGAGTGAGAATGCGTTGCACAAACAGTGCATTGTGATGTGAAAATAGTTTGATTTGGATATTTTTTAACCTGATTTTAAAGGTGTGTTTTCTTATATATGTGTCTTTTGACAATCTGTCACAAAATTTGAGATTTATCTTCTTGTAAAATTTTGTAATTAAATCAGAAGTAGCTTAAATAACAACACAGCACACTCAAGTCTCCAAAGCGTAGCTGCCACTCTCTACAAGGCCAGATTTATAGCGGTTTGTTCACCAGGCTCTCAGACCTGAAGCCAACAAGGAAGTGGCACAATTGCAGTTCCACACTCATCCACTAGGGGCTGGCACCAGAAGTGAGCAAATCTTCATTGCCTCCCATGTTTAAAATGCAGATTTCACAGCAGAAATAAACATGTTTACAACCTGGTTCAAGAAAACATTTTAGTTATTTTTAGTTTACATTCATGACAACTCTGAGGGGGGTGATTTTTTTAACACTACTATTTACGTGTACTTTAATACCGTAAATCCTCTAATACAGGCCCAGGCCTGTATTTGACTCAAGCTCATCAAGCTCCAGGCCTTTATTGGAAGGAGGGCCAGAATTAGAGGCAGGCCTCAATTTCTATTTGAGCAAAATGAACTAATGGTTCGCTGGAGTTTTTGACAATTAAAATTGCGCTCACATTTTCAAAGTTAAACACATTTCTTTTAACAACGGTAGTTTCTGCTTCAGCCATCTCCCCCCTCCCCCTGCGCAGCGGCCACAAACTCACTGATGCGCCTGCAGCCTCTCAGAGTTCCTGCTGCTCTAAACATTAAAATAATTATTTAATTTTCTGTTCCTCACTTCTGATTACCTTCAATGGTGTCTGTCTGTTGCAACCACCAGGTACGAAAACTAACTTGTTTTTATTTGACTATTTTTCTGCCCTGTCTGTTTATTATCTTCCTGCATCTCCTCTCAATCCTAAAGAGAAACTGCTACCTGGGTTCATATATATTCACCTCATGAGTTACCTTTGAACTGCAGTTCTAAAAGATCTACCGACCGCAAAAACAGCAGAGTGCTCCCGGCCACATCAGTTAGGTGCGTCACCGAGGACAAAACAGGTGATGCGCCCCGATCCACAGCAGCGAAATGCATCAGGCACAAATAAAAGAATAAAAGACAGAAAACATAAAAGGAAATGAGCCGACATGAACGATCGCGTGTTAAATTAGTTTTTGAGGTGGCGACACCTGATTTGATAATGTTACTGTGGCCGTGCTCAGGACGCAGATCTACCGACCGCAAAAACAGCAGAGTGCTCCCTGCTTGGCGGCCGCATCAGTGATCGGTGCGTCACCGGAGGACAATGTGATGTGCCCCGCTCCACAGCAGCGAAACACATCAGGCGCAAATAAAAGACAGAAAACATGAAAGGAAATGAACCGACATGAACGATCGCGTGTCAGTACCGACGCTCTGGCACAGCGCGTTGCCTTAGTCTTACGGGAATGTCCTGTGGTGAAGAGTAGCTGGTGGTTGCGGGTGATCCAGGACAGGTGGCCAGTGGAGAGCAGACGGCCAGGGGAGCTGAGCGACGCTGGAGATGACGACACACTTCAGGCAGGAGAGAACTGGGGCAAGGATCCAGGACAGATACTGGGGCAGACAAGGAAGGCAGAATGAGCACAGGTCTAAAACACAACTTCAGAATAATCTGACAGGACAGGACGTGGCTAGAGGTACCTAACAATAGAGTATCAACCAGCGCTGAATTGTGGCAATACCGCTCCTTAAATCCCCTGGCCCTGCTGATGGAATCAGCTGCAGCTGCGACTCTGACACGCCCACCTGCAAAACACTTAGGAGGAACAAGAGCCAGCAGAGAAAACGAGCAGAACCATGACACTCACAGGTGTGGCATATCAAGGGGCTGATTAGACAGCATGAATAATGTACAGGTGTGCCTTAGACTGCCCACAATAAAAGGCCACCCTGATATAAGCACAGTTTAGCTTCATGGGGGGTGGTGGGGCAGAAAACCAGTCAGTATCTGAGGTGGCCACCATTTGCCTCATGCAGAGCAACACATCTCTGTCACATAGATTTGATCAGGTTGCTGATTGTGGCCTGTGGAACGCTGGTCCACTCCTCTTCAATAGCTGTGTGAAGTTGCTGAATATTGGCAGGAACTGAAACACGCTGTCGTGTACGCCGATCCAGATCCAAACATGCTCAATGGGTGACATGTTTGGTGAGTATGCTGCCCATGCAAGAACTGGGATAGTTTCAGCTACCAGGAATTGTGTACAGATCCTTGCAATATGGGACCGTGTGTTATCATGCTGCAACATGAGGTGATAGTCGTGGATGAATGGCACAACAATGGGCCTCAGGATCTCATCATGGTAACTCTGTGCACTCAACATGCCATCAATAAAATGCACCTGTGTTCGTTGTCCATAACATACGCCTGCCCATACCAGTACCCCACCGCCACCATGGGACACTTGTTCCAAAATGTTGACATCAGCAAACCACCCACCCACACCCATCTGCCTTAAACAGTGAAATACAGGACTCATCTGTGAACAGAACGTTTTTCCAACGTGACAAACACCATCGAATGTGAGTGTTTGCCCACTCAAGTCGGTTACGACCACGGACTGCAGTCAGGTCCAGAGACCAATGAGGACGACGAGCATGGAGAAGAGCTTCCCTTAGACAGTTTCTTTGGTTATGCAAACCGATTGTTGCTGCAGCTGTCCGGGTGGCTGGTCTCAGGCAATCCTGGAGGTGAACATGCTGGATGTGAAGGTCCTGGGCTGGTGTGGTCACACGTGGTCTGAGGTTGTGTGGCTGGTTGGATGTACTGCCAAATTCTCTGAAACACCTTTGGAGATGGCTTATGGTAGAGAAATGAACATCCATTTCACAGGCAACAGTACTGGTAGACACTCCTGCAGTCAGCATGCTAATTGCACGCTCCCTCAAAGGTTGCACATCTGTGGCATTGTACTGTTTGATCAAACTGCACATGTCAGGGTGACCTTTTATTGTGGGCAGTCTAGGTCACACCTGTACATTATTCATGCTGTCTAATCAACCCCTTGATATGCCACACCTGTGAGGTTAGATGGATTATCTTGGTAAAGGAAAAATGCTCACTAACACACATGTTGACAGACTTCAGGACAATATTTGAGAGTTATGGGTGATTTTTGCACACAACTGTGTAGCCTGCACTACTGTGGCTCCTTTCAACTGGGTAGGTAAGCTACAGTATATGTCAAAAGAATATAAAATCCCACCTAAGGTTTATATCAGGAGAAGTTGAGAGCGTCAGCTAAAAACCAAAGAAATCAGTCGTTTAACCACAGCACCGGAGTTTATTCAAAGAATAACTAACTAAAAATATCACTAAAAGCTTTAAGCCAGTCAAAAAAAAAAAAAGTTGCCGGAGCTAGGGCCGGAGAGAGTCTGCAGCCTTATCTGGGCACTGTGGGGCAGACTCCACTTCTGCAGAACCGTCCTCCTTGATCCTTGTCACACTGCCTGCTTTGGGTCGGTGGTCTGCCATGCCGCGCCATCATTCTCCTTGATCACTTGCCTCATGCAGGTCAATCGCTCACTCGGCCGCACCACTGCGACGTGCTGTCGTCCCCCTCAGTCGCGGGCCCCGCCTGTAAGTGAGTTTAGATGGCAGTCACTGCACAATCACATACCACAGGTCACACTTCGTTCCAGACTGCTACTCACACAACAAGGCAAAGGGATGCTCTGCCCGCGTCTTCATGGAGCCTCGTCACAGACAGTCTGTGTCCTTCCACCCGACAAACCCGCGCTCTCGTCACAACTGTCAGCCTTCACCTTTTCCTGCCTCTTCCATTGTCTCCACACGCACCTGCTAATCTTCCACCGGTGCAGATAATTGCCCAGGTGGGATATCATCTGTCCGGGCTTGTCAGAATCAAAGCACACATCCTCCTGTATTGTTATAGTATTATTTATTTCACTAATGCTTTTATTCTGAAGAGACCGGAAGGGACGGGAGAGAGGGGAAAAAGGCTGATGTGTTGCTAACATGAAGTTCAGAGAATAAACAGTTCTTTTAACAGCAAATTGTGTTTTTCTTTAGAATAACACTACATGGTGTCAGAAGTGGGCCAACGATGGCGAAGTTTCATCCTCCCAACGCTTTTGACATCTCGCGGCCGGAGCAATGGCCGGAGTGGAGCCAGAGGTTTCAGCGTTATCGCATAGCCATGAAGCTGAGCACGGAGGACGGAGAGATTCAGGTCTGTACATTGTTTTATTCGTGTCAGGTTTCGTGGCAGAGCTGAAGCATAGCGGAGATAGTCTGTGACCCAGACGCGGAGTGGTGGAAGTAGACAGCGTGGTACAGCGTGGTTAGATCCTTGGTTGGGTTTGAGGGCTGGTAAGCCTGAGAACTCGATTCAAAGTCTTGTAGGAACGATGACTGAGTAATGAATGAATGCCGGCACCTCCGTTTATAGTGTCGGCGTGATGACGTCGGCAGGCCACGTTTGGTGGCGGGAATGTTGGGAAGTGGTGGCGAGAATGCTGGGAAATGGAGTCAGCTGGAGGAGTTCGTGACAGGATACCCCCCCCCAAGGGACGGCTCCCGAAGTCCCAGGACGGCGGGCCCAGAAGTCAGACAGCAGGGTAGGGTCAACAAACGAGCTCGTGGGCTCCCAAGAGCGCTCCTCCGGGCCGTACCCCTCCCAGTTCACGAGGTACTGCCAACCACGTCCCCGGCGGCGAGCGTCCAGAACCTTGCGGACCGTGTAGATACAATCCTCCTCCACACAGCGGGGTGGAGGCACCTGGGTCAGCGGAGGGTGGAGAGGAGAGGAGACCACCGGCTTCAGCTGGGAGACGTGAAAGACCGGGTGCATCCGGAGAGCAGCCTGGAGGCGCAGATGGTAAGTGACCGAATTGATGACCCTGAGGACAGGGAACGGACCCAGGAAGCGAGGAGTGAGATTCCGGGAGCCAGCCGGCATCCTCAGATTGGCAGAGGAGAGCCACACCTGGTCGCCAGACCGGAAGACGGGACCAGGCCGGTGGCGGCGGCAATGTTGACGGGCATCCTCCGTGTTGGTCTGGGTGATGGCCGCACAAGCCCGGATCCAGGCGAGCCGACAGCGACGGACCAGCGTCTGGGCAGCAGGGACCTCCACCTCAGGCACCTGATGGTCGAACAAAGGGGGCTGGTACCCATAACAGGTCTCGAAGGGAGACAGACTCGTGGCAGAGGAGGTCTGGAGGTTGTGGGACAGTTCCGCCCACAGGAGGAAGCGGGGCCAGGTGGTCGGCTGGGACGAAACGAAGCAGCGCAAGTAGCGTCCAAGCTGCTGGTTAGCTCTCTCTGTCTGACCGTTCGTCTGCGGATGGTACCCAGAGGACAGGCTGGTGGAAGTGCCGACCAGGCGACAGAACGCTTTCCAGAAACGTGAGACGAACTGGGGTCCTCGGTCGGAAATCACGTCCTGAGGGAAACCATGGAGCCGCACCACCTGTTCGAGGAGCAGTTCAGCCGTTCTCTTGGCAGTGGGGAGGCCGGCCAGGGCCACTAAGTGCACGGCCTTGGAGAAACGGTCCGTGATAGTCAGTATGGTGTCCAGGTGGTCGACGGCCGGCAGTCCCGTGACAAAATCCAGCCTGATGTGTGACCACGGCCACTTGGGTACAAGGAGAGGTTGTAAATCTCCAGCGCCGGGTCGGTTAGATGTCTTGGATCGAGCACACACATCACATGCAGCAGTGAATTCGTGGACATCCCTCCTCATAGACGGCCACCAGAGGGCCCGACGGAGGAACTGGAGGGTACGGGCTTGTCCTTGATGTCCTGCGAGCCATGAACAATGCCCCCACGTGAGTGCCTCTTGTCGGCAGGAGGTTGGAACGTAGAGACGGTTCGGTGGAGTCTCTGGGGGCGCCGGATCGCCAGGAAGTGCGGCCTGTATGGATTGCTCCAACGGCCATTGGAGGGAGGCCAGGAAGTGTTGAGCCGGCAGAATGGTCAGAGGCTCCGGGGGGCTTGAATCTGGTGCGAAACGCCGAGAGAGAGCGTCCGCCTTGAGGTTCTTGGAGCCAGGCCGGTAGGCGATATGAAAGTTGTATGGCTCGAAAAAGAGGGCCCACTGAGCTTGACGAGGGTTGAGTTGGCGGGCAGTCTGTAGATGGATGAGATTCTGGTGGTCGGTCCAGATCAGAAAAGGGTCGGGGGTCCCCAAGAGCCACTGCTGCCATTCCTCCAGAGCCCATTTTATTGCCAGCAGTTCTCTGTCGCCGACCCCATAGTTCTGCTGTGTGGGGGAGAACTTCCGGGAGAAGTAGGCGCATGGGTGGAGCTTAGAGTCCGGACCTCGTTGAGAGAAGACGGCCCCCGCTCCCACATCAGAGGCGTCCACCTCCACGATGAAGGGCCGGTTCAGGTCTGGGTGGAGGAGGATGGGTTCCTTAACAAAGCGTCCGACCAGATCATGGAAAGCATGGACAGCCTCTGGAGTGAGGCGGAAAGGGCGAGGCTGGTTGGTGGCTTTGGTGAGGGAGGTAAGAGGTGCTGCGAGGGAACTGAAGTTGCATATGAACCTCCGGTAAAAGTTCGAGAAGCCCAGGAAGCTTTGCAACTACTTCAGGGTCGTGGGTAGAGGCCACTGAGCTACTGCCTGAACCTTCTGAGGGTCCATCTTCAGGCCCCGGGAGGCGATGGTAAAACCCAGGAAAGAGGTGGACTCCTGGTGAAACGCACACTTCTCCAGTTTACAGTACAGTTCGTGATCCAGGAGGCGGGACAGAACAGCCCGAACATGCCAGATGTGTTCCTCGGCCGTGCGGGAGTAGATGAGGATATCATCCAGATATACGAAGACCCAGCGGCCCAACATGTCTCTTAGTATATCCGTGATAAATCTCTGGAAGATGGCGGGGCTGTTGCAGAGGCCAAAAGGCATCACTAAGTACTCATAGTGGCCGGTGGGCGTGATAAAAGCGGTCTTCCACTCCTCACCCTCCTTGATACGGATCAGGTTCTAGGCACTGTGCAGGTCCAGTTTGGTGAATACAGCGGCTTGGGTGATGGCGTCCAGGGTGGTGCCCATGAGAGGAAGAGGGTGACGATCCCAGATCGTTATTTTATTTAACCCTCGATAGTCAATACAGGGCCGGAGATCTCCCTCCTTCTTTTTTGCAAAGAAAAACCCTGCGGCACCGGGGGATGTTGAGGGACGGATGAACCCCTTCTGGAGGGCATCAGTTATGTAATTGTCCATTGCCCGGGTCTCTGCCGGAGAGAGGGATTACAGGCGACCCCGAGGGGGGGTGGTGCCGGGCTGGAGCCTGATCTCCAAGTCATAGGGTCGATGAGGAGGTAGCCTGGTAGTGGGTTCTTTAGCGAAGACCTGAGCGAGGTCGTGGTATGGAGGAGGAACGAGCGTCAGGTCTACGTCCTTGGGAGGAGTTACTCCAGTCTGCGGCGTAGGGGAGCCATGGTGGTTCTGGCAACCCGCGCCCCAGGCCAGGACCTTACTGGTGGACCAGGAGACGTGAGGCTCATGACGGCAGAACCAGGAATGACCCAGGATGAGTGGCGTAGCCAGAGCCTGGATGTCCAGGAAGCGGAGGGTCTCCAGGTGTTGGTCAATAGTCATGTGGAGACCCTGGGTTCGGTGGGTGAGAGGGTACGGCATGATTGGCCGGCCGTCCACAGAGGTCACAGGAATGGGCCGGTCGAGAGCAGTGAGGGGTATCTTGAGCTGAGTAACCAGTCCTTGATCGATAAAACACTCCGTGGCCCCAGTGTCTAAAAGAGCCTCCAGTCTGGTCGGGCCTTGGTCCAGGTGGAGGGAGACCGGGAGAGTGGTGCGGTGTGGGGCCGGAAAAGTGGAGACTCCAGGCGGGACAGCCCCTACTCCGACCTGAAGGGACCGTTTCCCGGTCTATTTGGGCACGTGCCACGGTGGTGACCCAAATCCCCACAGTACGCGCATCGTCCCTCCTGATAGCGCCGTGCCCGTTCCTCAGGGGGGAGATGTCCGAGCTGCATCGGCTCCTCCGTCGGTTGGTGAGCCGGACGACGGGGTGACGCTCTGGTGTGGATGGGAGCTGACATGGTGCTCGGCCTGTTCAGGATGCAGCGGTCCAGCTGGAGAGCCAGATCCACTGCCAGGTTCAGGGAGGTTGGGGCCTCGTGTCCGATCATGCCCTCCCGGATTCTAGGTGACAACCCCTCCAGATAAACAGCCTTTAGGGCGGCGTCATCCCACGTCCACCGAGCGGCTGTCGTCCGGAACCGAGAGGTGTACTGAGCCACCGTCTGGGAGCCCTGACGAAGCTGAAGCAGCCGAGTCTCGTCCGAGACCTCACTGCTGGGATGAACAAATGTCTTTTTCATCTCCTTCACAAAAGTCTCATAGTCATTGCAGGCAGGAGATTTTTGGTTATAAAGAGCCGCCGCCCATTCACCGGCTCGACCCGTCAGCAGTGAGGTCAGCAGGACAACACGAGAGCAGGAAGTAGGGTAGCGTGCCGGCTGGCACTCAAAAGTCATTGCCAGGGTCGCCAGCATGCCCTCCGGGGATCCCCTGGTTCCGTCCCACTTATCTGGAAGGCTGAGGCGTCGTTCCATCGTCTCAGAGACGGCCGAGGTCCGTCATTGCAGGGCAGTAGAAAGCTGGAGAACTAGCTCGGTGAGTGACTCGATCTTCGAGGCTTGGCGATCAGCTACGACACGGAGCTGGTTCATTTCTGCCGTATGCTGATCCATAGTTGCGTGCAGTTGAACCACTTCAACACGCAGATGAGCGAACTCCGCTGGGTCAACTTGTGACTCAGTCATCCTGTCAGGTTTCGTGGCAGAGTTGAAGTGTAGCGGAGATGGTCTGTGACCCAGACGCGGAGTGGTGGAAGTAGACAGCGTGGTACAGCGTGGTTAGATCCTTGGTTGGGTTTGAGGGCTGGTAAGCCTGAGAACTCGATTCAAAGTCTGGTAGGAGCGATGACTGAGTAATGAATGAATGCCGGCACTTCCGTTTATAGTGTCGGCGTGATGACGTCGACAGGCCACGTTGGTGGCGGGAATGTTGGGAAGTGGTGGCGAGAATGCTGGGAAATGGAGTCAGCTGGAGGAGTTCGTGACAATTCGCTTGTGAAAGAAGCAGAGCAAGTGTTTAAGATGTTCACGTTTACTGAGGGGGAGGATGAAGATGATTATGAGACTCCTTTAGAGAAACTGGACAACTATTTTGTCCCCAAAGTGAACACTATTCATGAAAAAGCATGTTTCCATCAGCAAATTCAAAAGGTGGGTGAAACAGCTGAGAAATACATCCTAACACTTCACGAGCCAGCAGACATGTGTGATTTTGGCTCTGTTAAGGAAGAGAATATCCGTGACAGATTGGTCATAGGGATACGTGACGAGGAAATGTCAGAGAAGCTGCAAATGATGCCTGACTTAACCCTCAATAAAGCAGTGGAGCTAGTGAGACAGTCAGAGCAAGTGAAACAGCACATGAACGAGCAATGAGCTAATGCTTCTGTAAACCTGGGTGAAGTGGCTTGCAAGCAACAGCCAAACAGAGATAAAAGGAGATACAATGAGAGCCATTTAACCCTCCCACTGTCCTAATGGGTGTGACCCCACAAGGAAAGTTGACCATTGAGCAGGGTTGCTGGTTTATCCCTTGGGTCCATGTGGCAGGGGTGAGGAGTAAGCACCACCTCACCCCTGCCACGTGGACCTCAAGGGATAAGCCATCAATCCTGCTCAATGGTCAACTTTACGCGCGAGATCACCCATAAAGACAGTGGGAGGGGTAAATAAAACATGGACTGCAGGAGTAAAAGGGAAGTTGCACTTTAATGCAAGTAAATGTCATAAATGCACAAGATGTGGTCGAGTTTACTCAAAGTATGATACATGTCCAGCCAGAAATGCAGAGTGCAGGAATTGTAAAAAAAAAAATGGGACATTTTGCAGTTGTATGGTGTGTGGTCGACAAAGTTACTGCACCAGAACGAAGGGGAGGCAAGGATGTCTCCTACTATTTAGGAGGAATCATAGATGTAGAAGATACTACAAAGGCATAGACTGTGAAACTGCCTATCTGTGGTTACCAAATAGTTTCTAAGTTTGACTCAGGAGCCAATACTAGTGTTATTCCAGCAGAAACATTTGACAAGCTTGCCTATAAACCAAGATTGAGGAAACCAACAAGCAAATTAGACAGCCCGGGGGGGAAACTAGACTGTTCTGGTTATTTTATAGCTGCTACAATGAGGAATGGGAAAATATTCTGATTCAAGGTCAATGTAATTAAAGGCCCCCTTTGAAGCCACCTCTTGAGTCGAAATGTTGCAGTTGCTATGGGCTTGCTAAAATGCATGGAAGAAATAAGGGCATCAACACAAGTCAGTGACTCTTGCCCTAATGACATAGGGAAGTTGAAGATTAAACCCATTAAGATCGTTCTCAGAGAAGGAGCAGTCCCCTACAGTGTGACAACTGCAAGGAGGGCTTCAGTACCTATGGTACCCAAAGTAAAAGAAGAGTTGGATCGAATGGTAAACAACGGGGTGATATGTAATGAAGTCAATAGAGGGTAAATTGGATTTAAAAAAATTCTTAAAGAGCGAGTCACCCCCAAATCAACTTTTTTTGCTGATAAACTATATAAATGTGTGTCTAATTGTGCTGCAGATATGTGTGATCAACAATTTGGTACTTAAGTGCATTTTAGTTAAAATTTAAATATTCTGCCTAAAACTGTCAGTGTTGCACCGTCGTCGGGTAAAAACTTTGCACTGCATTGGAATTTAAATCTGCCACCGCTATTGGCTAAGAGGTATGCAATGATGTAAACTGGTACATTATGATGTCACAATGCCGTTGTGAGCCTGTGTGTGTATTTGTTAGCGGCTCCGCCCTCTCGGTCTGCGAGGCAACAGCATTTGTTGCATTTTTCAACCAGGAAGAGGGAGTGAAGTAAGTTTCTTGTAGGGGGTGACTTGCTCTTTAAGAGCTATTTATTTCTATTTTCATTACTTTGTGACCAATAGCTGTAATTATTATTATAGAATATCACCTTGCTTGGTCTTAGGATGATTAATTAGAAGGTTCTAGGATTCTTTTAATTATTAAGGGATCGTCACACTTTGCTTTGATCCAAGAACCAGTCACTGTTTGCAAACAAATAATTTATTTTATAAACAATTTTAAGCCTTGACAAATGGTTTGACTATTATTTACTGTGAGTGGATGCGAACTAAGAGATGGGTGTCTGGAACTAGGTGTGAATATAGTATTTCAGAGTCAAAATCTCTGCATCTCAGAGAGAGGTGAGTTCTGGATAATGAAAGAATTTTGTTTGCATCTGAGCTGTGAGCTGTTCTTATGAAACTGCATACAGATGCAATCTCACTGTGTTCTACAAACCCAGGTGGACGCCCTTGCGGATCCGAAATGTCAGAGGGTTGGAGACCCCGGGTACAGAAGTCCGTAGACTAACTCCTGGTACGACCAGGTCGGTCCAGGATCACTCCAGGTAACACAGTTGGACTGGATGAAACCAAGCGTCTCAAAACAACTCTGAAGGAGTGTTGCAAAATCAGCTTTGTTCTGCAGGAAAAATCTCTCGTTGTTCTCGGCAGTGCAGGTGCAAAGGTTTAAGGTTTTGACAGCGTGTCAAACTCCTTCCTTTGAGTTAGAGATCTGCTGAGAGGTGGCCGGCCTCCACTTGCTCTCCAAACTCTCGTTCTGTCAGATGTTCGGACTGAACAGAGGAGAAGCAGAGCGGCTGGTTTATATAGCCCCCTGTTTATCTATTACCAATGTTATCAAGAATTCTCAGAACGCACACTCTGTGATGCAGAGCTGCTGAGTCTGTGAAACAAGGTTAGTTTATGTGTAATGCTTCTTAATGTAGCCTTACTTCTTGTCTGGTGTGAGTGATCTAATCCAGTAAACATACTTAGCATCATTGAACAGATTGAATACATGGCAATATTTAGTGATTATTAATTGTAAGATCTTCTTTTCTTCAAGGATTATTCTGAAATTTAAAATGATTACTTATATTATGAAATCTTTTCTTCTGGGAATAAAAGTTTATTTTAGGAGTTCTCTTGTGAGGAACCTTGGGGAAAGGAATGCTACTGTTCATCTTTATTATCTGATGAAGCTTCAGTTCAGCTGATGAAGTCATCTGATTAAAGAGCCTGCGTGCAGACATTCCATCTCCTGTCAGGGTAAAATACGTGTGTAGCCAGGGCTATTTGCTCTGGCCGTGCATATGAACCGTGGGATCTCAAAATCAGTCCATTTGGTGATGTTACAGATACAACCAGTGTTGGGAGTAACGCGGTTCAAAAGTAATTAATTACTGTAATGCATTGCTTTTTGCTGTAATGTGGTAATGTAAGGCATTACAGGGAAAGAAAATGGTAATATTTACTCGGTACAGTTGTCAGTAACGTGGTAATTACAATGCATTTTTAAACCCAGAATCAAGATGTGGGTTTCCTAACAATTCAAGTTGCGGGAAGCCTGAAAAAAGATCCAGTATCTACATATATGACGTCATTTATGGACTCAGCTTTGCGGGCATTCTATGAGCAGAGAGGACACAGCGGCGATGGTTCAAATCCTCCAACTGCGTCCTGCGCGTGGCCGCTGTTATATTCACAAAATCGCTCCACCAAAACAAAGTCATTCGTTTGCGATCGTTTATATCAGCCCATATTCTCTGGTATTTCACGTTTCTTTTCAGCTGAGTTCATAATCTGTGCGCCGGTGATTTCAACTCATTGCTGCTGGAGCGCAGCGCGAAGCTTTTTTCTTTTTTGCGTTCGGTGGATCCCTTTGGCTGATTAGTTAGAAAGTAGGAAATCTAGGAAACAGTTTTTCTGGAAGACGGAGAAAACATGCAGCATGCAGGAAGGTTAGAGAGAGAAAGGGCAGGAAATTATTCAAATAAAACCAAGAAAACAAAACAAAGTGCTTGAAAAGAAATAAAGTAGGTAGATTTATGCCTAATACACATTTTTACCAGTGAAAAGCAATAATCTATAAGCATTTAATATTTATACATGTGATCGAATCAGATCACCCCAGAAGTCAGTCCCACATCCAGGGCCGTATCAAGGCATTTGGGGATCAAGGCAAATATAGGCTTGGAGCCCCCACCACCTCACTCCCTGCTCAGATGGCCCTATAAGATGGCAGTGTGCTGAGAGTACAGATTGTTGTTGCATGTTTTTAATAAACAATCATTTTAAAGCACTGATATTATATCTGACTGTTTTTAACAGCAATCCTAGCTCAGACACCACATCACTTTCCACATATATGTCATGAGCTCACTGAGCGTCACATGACCAGATTCATATTGAAGTTGTTTTGGTGAAACTAACTTAAAGTAATGCCAAAGTAGTGTAATGCCTTACATTTTAAAATCAGTAATATTGTAATGTAATGAATTACTTTAAAATGAGGGTAACAAGTAATAAATAATGCATTACAGATTTGAAGTAACTTGCCCAACACTGGATACAACCAATCTTGGAGCCGAAAGAGTGGTGTGCCCCAATGGTTGCAGTGCCCAAGAAAAACAAGGAGCAAATACGAATTTGCGTAGACTTGAAAGTACTAAACAAGGCAGTAAAAAGAGAAAAGTTTGTCTTATCAACTATTGACGACATTCGGCCCAAACTCGCAGGAGCCAAAGTATTTTCCCTGTTGGATACTGCTAGTGGATTTTGGCAAATTCCACTGGATCAAGTGAGTGCCAAGTTAACTACTTTTATAACTCCGTTTGGTAGATACTACTTCAACATTCATTTGGGATCACCAGTGCTCCAGAACTCTTTCAGTGCGGGATGACTAAACTTTTGAAAAACTAAGAGGGAGTAGCAGTATACATGGATGATATACTCATATATGTGGATACTCCAGAACAACATGAAGTGAGACTTCAGAAGATACTACACACCCTCAATCAGTCAATCAATAATCAATCAATCAATACTTTATTAATCCCAGAGGGAAATTAGAGTTTCAGTACACACAATTCAGAGATGAGACACACATGGGCAAGACAAATGACAAGAATTGGTGACTGTGGTCATTCGCAACCCGAGTCGCACTACCTTAATAGAGATAAGAGGGTTACGTGAGGATTGGTTCAGGTGGAGGGAAAAAAAGGCACTTCAGAGTCGGGTTAAAGTTAAACCATGAGAAATGCCTCTTGCGGCAGCATCAACTCAAGTATCTTGGGCCAGAACGGAATAAGGCCTGATGAGAGGAAAGTCAAAGCTGTTAGTAATCTTGCTGCACCGAAGAACGTTTTCGGATCTGAGATGGAATGATCCTCTACTTAGGAAGATACTTACCAAACCTTTTCGAGGTTATTAGGCCACTGAACAACTTGCTTAAGAGTGTTGTGACTTGGACTTGGGGTGCAGCTCAGGAAGAAGCCTTCATTAATGTGAAAGAACTTGTAATGGAGTCACCTGTACTGGCAAACTATGATGTTACAAAGCCGACTATTTTCAGTGTGGATGCTAGCAGTTATGGTTTGGGAGCTGTTCTACTGCAGGAACATGATGGTCAGTTGAAACCAGTGAGCTACTGTTCTAGAATGCTCACCACTGCAAAACAGTGTTACGCTCAAATAGTCAAGGAGTGTCTCGCAGCTGCCTGGGCTTGTGAGAAGTTCAGTGGGTATCTTTATGGACTGGACTCTTTTGCACTACAAAGTGATCACAAACCTCTGATCCCTCTGATAAACCATAAAGATTTACATTCTGCGCCAATGAGATGCCGGAGACTTTTGTTGAGAATGATGAGGTACAACCCCACAGCTGTCTATGTGCCTGGGAAGGAACTCGTGGTCCCAGATGCCCTTTCACACCACCCTCAGGCGGGTACAACCCAAGAGATTGCTGAATTACTGGAGGAAATAGATGCATATTAGGATGTAGTACAACACTCATGGCCTATTTCCCCAAACAAGTTGGACCTGATTAAACTACAGACGAAACAGGATGATGAACTCCAGATGCTGAAGACAATGACCAAAGCGAGTAACTAAGGTGCCAGACAAGGTGAGGCCATACCACTCTTAGACATTCGCTTTCAGTATCTCACGACCTAGTACTGCACAATGACAGGATCATTGTACCACATAAGATGAGGTCAGAGATTCTAATACACATTCAAGATGGACATCAGGGCATAATCAAATGCAGAGAGAGAGCTAAAGGTAGTGTATGGTGGCCAGGATTAAGCAGTGAGATAAGACAGATGCTCTCCACTTATAAACACTGCCAAGAGTCAAAACCTACTCAACGGAGGGAACCGTTGATTGCTACTACCCTGCCTGGTCGACCATGGGACAGAATAGCCGCAGATATTTGTGAGCTAAAGAAGCAGAACTACTTGGTGGTAATAGACTACTTCTCTCGCTAAATAGAGCTGATTCATCTCAAAGATATGTCAAGTGAAACCACTGTTGCGAGCCTGAAAAATATTTGTGCAAGGTGGGGATGGCCAAACGAACTGGTTATGAATAATGGTCCGCAGTTCTCAGGGAGACTCTTTCAACAGTTTGTGAAGGATTACATCAGACACATTACAACCAGTCCCCACTATCCACAGGCAAAGGGCAAAGCTGAAAGGGCTGTACAGACAGCTAAAAGGATCTTGAGACAGACTGATCCATTCCTATACCTCATGACATACAGGCCAACACCCATGCAGGCGACTGGCGTCAGCCCAGCACAGCTCATGCTTGGACAGCAGATAAGAACCTCGATACCAACACTGGAATCAAAGTTGCAACCTGCATGGCCGGATTTTGAACTCGTCAGATCCAAGGATGCAAGGATGAAGGAGAACGATGTACGCAACTGTAACAACAGGTACCATACTAAAATGCTACCAGAACTCCAACCAGGACAAGAGGCTGATGTGAAACTGGACAGCCAAAAGGACTGGACAGAACAATCTACAATTCTACAAAGGAGTGACACACCACGGTCATACCTTGTTCAGACCGAAGCAGGAGTGCTTAGGGGAAACCGCCATCACCTGAGGCCTATCCCCGGTACTCTGACTCCTTCATCAATGGACGGCATGGCACCGGTTCAGAGAGAGAGCCAGCCATGTTCTTCCCCATGAGAGAAACTGGTTGGCGGTCCGCCAGACTTGATTAACCTGAGACAGTCGTAACCCCGACTCGTACGACATCTAGAGGCAGAGTTGTTAAATTACCCAGGAGATTTGATGATTATGATAGATTGAGAGAAGGAAAGTTTATGTTGAGTGTTTAAAACACGGTTAAGTAGTTATGCCATAAGTATCACTTGGGCGATTTAGAGTTTCAAGTTATATAGTATGTGCATGTTGACATAAGCTTTAACTGATATAGTGTGTTCTACAAGACAAAGAAAGGGTGATGTAATGTTATAGTATCATTTATTTCAGTAATGCTTTTAAACAGCATTTTTGGTTCTTTTTTAAAACACAGAAAATGTTTCTTTTTTACCTTGCTGACAGTTTCGTTTACCGGCTGTAAACTTCCTCAGAGCTGACGCTGATGGTGGCATCACTTCCTTCTCCGTTTATCCGTGGGCAGCAGAGCACGTTGTTGCCCTCTGCTGCCCGCTCTCCCTTCACCTTTTCTGTGTTTTAAAAAAGAACCAAAAATGCAGTTTTGTCTGGCCTCAAAACAAGTTATGATCTGAATCTGGTGCCCTTGAGCCTGTGAGGCTGAAGTGATTACTCCCCCTCTGAAGAAATGTGAATGCTGCTGTCGCCATGGCAACTCTGGCTCCTCTATCCCAGCCTGGGTGGGACTACGACCGGTGAAGGCCGTTGAATCATTTCCAGGAGTCACTGTGCTTTCTAAACCCAACTACCTCCCTCCCCTGTCCAAACGGAGGTGACGAGCGCTGCTTATCGCAGCTGCATGCACTGATGTGTGGAGAGTCCCCAACCCTACCTCCCCACCTAGTGAACAGTTATGTTGTGTAATGTCCGAAGTCTGTTGCATTTCTGTCTGAGGTGTTTTTTGCATAGCAAAGCTGCCCTCCCGGTGGAGGGTAACTCTGAAGTGCCTTTTTTTCCTCCACCTTACTCAATCCTCATATATAAACCCTCTGATCTCCATTGAGGTAGCGCGACTCGGGTTGCGAATGACCACAGTCACCAATTCTTGTCATGTATGTCTGTCTGATCTCAGAATTGTGTGTACTGAAACTCTAATTTCCCTCTGGGATTAATAAAGTATCTTTGAACTGAATTGAACATACCAAAGATGAGTAATGCTTTTATTTTGAAGAGACTGTAAGGGACGGGAGAGAGAGAGAAAAAGGCTGACGTGTGGCTAGCTTGAAGATCAGAGAATAAACAGTTCTTTTAACAGCAAATTGTATTCTTCTTCAGAATAACACTACACCTCCCAGCTTCCCGGGTTTTTCAGAATAAAAGCGCACATGCTATGAAAAATAAATAAAAAGAATACGTACTAAAACTACACCGCACTGGGAGGGGAAAACACAATAAAACTCAACTTTGCCCATATGCCACCACTGTTTTTGTTGGACATGAAAGTAAAATATTTACTTTGTGGCTTATTTTAGTATCAATTGTCAAGTGTTAGCTTTAGCTTGTTGTTAACACTAGCTTCCCCAGGCTGTGGCAGGGCTGTTTACAACAGTTGCAATTACACTTTCAACCACTAGAGGGAAGAAGTGAGAAAACATATATTAGTGTTGCTTTCAGTGAAATAGATATTAAATATGATGAATGAATCTGAGTTAGTTTTGTCCTAAATCAAGTCTCATCTCAAAACTTTCACAGCAGTTCATGCCAATGTATTCTACAATATTTTACACCTCCATATATTTCACATCACATCATTATTTACATTGAAATGTGTTATTTACAGAAAACACTAACAGAGTTTGATCAAAACACAAGGCTTGACTCTGTGCTTTTATTTCAAAGCAGAAACCAGAAGATCAAACACAGACTCAGTGATGTGTTATTCTGGGATGATCTTCAATGCCTTGTGAGTACAGCGGGGAGATAATTTATAGATTTTGCTGCTTTCTTTTTACCTTTAAAAGTTGTTTCTCATATGGTTTTGCTGCTCCCCTCCATCCTTCTGAAGCTCTTTTCCATAGCGTACTTTTGTCTCAGACAGACTGTGCTGTTTCACTTCAAATGCCTCATATCACAACAGCATACATGGCCTTGTAGCATCACAGTGCTCAAGCTGGAGTTGCTATGACAACGGGAGATCAGAGGGGTTATTTTTCAGTGTTTGTGAACATATTGAGGAGATGATGGGGGAAAAGAGGGTTTTATAATCAGCTAGATACAGCCACAACTGTGCTACTTTTTGCCTTTGTTTGGTAATATTAGTTGTCGTTTACTAAACATGCACACATGCCAGGACACTGATGTAATCACCGTAATATATCTGTGCACTTTTGGTAGATGTCCATGAATGAATGGTTTCTTTGGCAGTGATGCATGCTGCAGCACAGATTTGACTAAAGCACACTTTTCAAGAGCAGCTGTGAATCCACGGAGGGCACAGTGGGATTTATTGCCACCTCGAGAGCAAGGGAAGATACTCTCACTTTTAAAGGTCAAACCTGCAGACATCAAACGTGATGCATCAGACCATGCTGCAAGGAGCAGGGCAAATCTTTAAATAAAGAAAATTTAAAATGCATTTAATGAATGTTCTGCTTTTTATTAGAACTCAGTTGTTTTAAATTAAACAACAGCAAAGGTATACAGTGCCACTGTGTCATGTTAAAAGGAAGAAAACAAAACATAAAATGGAACAATTTCAGTAAAGTAACTTCTTCTATATAACTGATACTTTAAAGATTGACAGCAAGAAATTCTGTCTGTTGTGAAGAGGGCTGGTGACAATGAAATGGCAGCCTTGACAGAGTCCAAACCTCACCAGGAACAGGTCAGAATTACTTATGCTAATTCAGACCAGACTCACATTCCTTTGGCGCAGGGACTAAATGGCCACCCACCCCATATTCTAAGTTTTTTGAGAATAGGTCTTTTTTTGTGGCTTCACCCAAATACTAAAGGATTTTTTTGCATGTTTGTTTAATTAGCTATACCGAGGGATGCAAAAGTTTGGGCAGCCTTATTAATCTTCATGATTCTCCTGTATAATTCGTTGGTTGCGACAATAAAAAAAATCAGTTAAATGTATCATATAGGAGACCCACACAGTGATATTTGAGAAGTGAAAGGAAGTTTATAGGATTTAAAGAAAGTGTGCAATAATTGTTTAAACAAAATTGACAAAAGGTGCAAACATTTGGACACCACAAACAATAAATTAACTCAATATTTAGTAGATCCTCCTTTTGCAGAAATAACAGCCTCTAAACCAGGGCTATTCAATTCTCGGCCTCGAGCGCCGGTGTTCGGGCCATCCGTGCTTCCTCGTCAAATATTCCTACTGCAGTGTGTTATGACGGTTTTGCTCTTGTTTATAGTATAGTAACATGGTTTTTAAGCATGGTTTGTTTTAAATAGATCGTATTATTCAAAAATACAGAACTGTATTATAATCATTAGCAAAAATATACAGTGTTTGTTGTGATTAATTTTTGAAAAAGACCATGTTTGTCATGATTCCGTGAATAACAGTAAACGATTGGAGAAATTTCTTGTTTACAGTTTAATAACGATGTTCTACAAGCCATTTACAAGCTGACTATCAGGTAAACATTCAACAAGCAGTAATACAACAACTTCCAGAGGTAGCGCGTCTCTTCAGGTAAACAGCCTGTGATGTAGTAGTTGGTCTGCGCACGGCATTTACCCAAGTTGCACAAATCGACGAGTAGCACGGATAGTCGGAACACCGGTATCCAGCATATTTTGGTTTTAACCCTGCGTCAACACACCTGATTTCAATTAGTAGGTGATTAACAGGCTTCTGCAGAGCCCAATGAGCTGCTGCACAGGTGATTTAACCACTAAATGAATTGTGTTAGACCAGAGAAACCACTAAAATGTGCTAGATACCGGGTCTTGAGGCCGGGAAGGGAATAGCCTTGCTCTAAAATCTTCCTATAGCTTCCAATGAGAGTCTGTATTAAGAATGTCATGGTTACTGGTGTAGCAGTAAACCCTGGTAAAAACGTTACCGTCTTGTTTGTTTTTTAAAATGCTATCTCGGTGGATCACCGTGGCCTCAGTATAGGTGTGGTGACCCTTACTAGCCGAAGTTGCCGCACATGCACACTTTGCAGTTTACAACCAAAACTTTCCTGAAACTGAAGCTGAAATAATGGCCGAAGAAGTTGACGGTAGCACTCCGGACATTCATCAGCCCTCAGAGAAGACAAATTCAGCAGTATGGGAATATTTGGGATATTTGAAGAATGCGGAGGGACAGCTGATAGAAGACGGCTATCCTGTTTGCAGCATGTGCAGAAAAAAGTGTCTGTGAAAGGCAACCACACTTTGAATCTCATGACATCTGCATGACCATCACCCACAACTCTACAGTCAATACAAGGTAAGTTAACGTTTTAGCTGAAATGCATGATGTGAGGACTTTGGGTTCAGGGAGAATGCAACGAGTCACCCTATAGTGCAGCCACAGCGCATACTGCCAGCATATAAACCGCCGTGGATACCCCCATGTTGAAATGACACTATGCATTAAAGGGCTCCCAGGGGGCAGATACAATAAGAGCTGGTCGCCAATGCAATAGATTGACTCTCGCTGCACTATTATGAACTTAACAATGATTACTGCCTAATGAAATTTTCCAAATCTGCAAAGCTCACTGGAAGGACACAAACTGAGGACAACTGTCCTAATATAGAGGGTTTACTCAGTTGTCCGTAAATACAACATGTTTCTGGTGCTATAATTAGTACGTGTAATACCCTCGAGGCGACCAACAACACATAGTTATCATGAAATATTAAATTGGAGTGGGAGATATAGATTTTTATTTTGTCCCACTGGGAGAAACAGTTTGGGCACCCCTGATCTATAGGCGGGGCTGGGTAGGGTAGCCAACAACTGTACCTGAGTAAGAGCAGCATGACTTCAACACCTTTAACTCAAGTAAAAGTAGCTGTCTAAGAAATTACTCAAGAACGAAGTATTTTAAAGACTAAAAGGAAAAACTGTTAACAAATAAACAACATAATTACAAAATTACTAATTTTAGGCCAATTTTAGACACAAACTGAGGACAGTATTCTCCTGATATAGAGGGCTTATTTAGTTGTCTGAAAATGTAACACGTTTGAAAAATACACCACAACAATGCCGAAAACCGTGATAATTTTGGTCACATAACTGCGAGGTTAAAGTTTCACACTGTGACAACCCTAGACTGGATTGTGGTTGAAGGTATTTTGGACCAAAACATCTCTAGGTCACTCAGGTTTGATGGCTTCTGAGCATGGACAGCTGTCTTTAACTCACATCACAGATATATAATAATATTCAGGTCTGGGGACTGTCCAGAACGTTGTTCCTCTGCATGAACGCCTTAGTAGATTCTGAGCAGTGTTTAGAATCGTTGTCTTGTTGAAAAGATCCAGCCCCGGTGCAGCTTCAACTTTGTCAATCATTCCCAGACATTGTTCTCCAGAATCTGCTGATATTGTGTGGAATCCATGCGCCCCTCAACTTTAACAAGATTCCCAGTCCCTACACTGGCCACACAGCCCACAGCATAATGGAACCACCACCATGTTTTACTGTAGGTAGCAGTTGTTTTTCTTGGAATGCTGTGTTCTTGTTCCTCCATGCATAACGCCCCTTGTTATGCCCAGATAACCCGATTATAGTTTTATCAGTCCACAGCACCTTATTCCAAAGCTGGCTTGTCCGAATGTGCTTTAGCATAACTCAAGTGGCTCTGTTTTTGTCGTGGGTGGAGAAAAGGCTTCTGTTAGGTATTTTCATTTTCCCATCCAGGGTTACCTGAGGGAAAGCCCAACACGCAGGGGTTGTATTTGTCACGTTTAGGAGCAGGAGGTTAGGACCCAAGATGCAGAACCCAGGATGACACAAGGCAGGAGTGGATATGTAAAGTAAAAATCCTTTATTTTGAGGAAGAACAAAAATAAATCCAAATGGCAGGGAGCCAAAAAATCCAAAAACCCAGAGTCAAAAAACACCAGAGGAACGAGCAGACTGAACAGAACAAATAACGCTGACAAATAACAATGGACCGACAAGAACAATGAGACAAGGAGGGCTTATATAGACAGGGAGGAGCAATTAGGGAAACAGGAAGCAGGTGTGTGGAGTGAGGCTGGAGGAAAGGCAGGTGATAGCAATTATCTGGATGGGGAAGAGGACCAGTGGAGGGCAGATAAACCTGACACTATGTAAAACACAAAACTAAACCTAAAGACTAAGGGAAGAACTCACACAAACACATACACATAGTGACACACACAAACTCATACACACATACAATGAACTGGGGAACAAGAGGCTGTGGCTACAACTTAAGACACACAACAGAGATGCAGACAAAGACACATGAGGGCGCTAAGAGAACACAAAAGGGAATCCAGAGAGGGATGGAGAAACATTAGGAGACACATGGGGAAAGATGCAGACAAAGGACACGTGAGGGTGCTATGAGACACAAAAGGGGAATCTAAAGAGGGATGCAGGACATAAGGACACACATGGGGAAGACACAGACGCAGAACATGACAGTATTAACAAGCCGATCGATTAACCCATACCAATCTTTACCAGTAACCAAACAATTTAGACTTTGCAAAGGAAGAGCAAAAATAAATGCACGCCACGCAAGGGTTGTCAGTTCACTCTCATCAGACAAAGCCCTCCAAGAGTATTTATTAAGGACACACAAAAATGATAAAACGCACACACATTCACACACATTCCTTTAGACTCTCGAAAGGGAGACAAACAGGTGCTGGCACAGGGCGTTCTTACTGATAAGCCAGGACTGGAAAGAGGCAAGGTCAAACGCCTGTCTGTTGCTAGGGTAAAATGGGCTGGATGAAGCTTTCGTTTAAAATAGTAAAATAATTAATAAAATAATAAATAATGTATCCATAATTTATCCAACAGCTTCCTCTGCTTCACTCTTACATACAACTTCTCTTTGTGTAAAGCGCGCCAAATAGTTGAACGATGCACAGTGACTCCATCTACATCAAGATGGTGTTGTAGGCCAGGGATATTCAATTTCAAGTCTCAAGGGCCAGTATCCAGCACATTTTGATTTTAACCCTGCTTCAACACACCAGATTTCAATCAGAAGATGATTAACAGGAGAGAGTATAAGGAACCACCTTTCGTCAAGGTATTTGACAGGTCTATTGTTCTTTAACCTTTTGCCCCAAAACCACCATAAATCAAACGTGACAGGTGTATTGCTCATTGACCTTTATGCCCTTTCCCCCAGCCCACCTTTCATCAAACTTAGTAGTCCCCTTTTGTGATATGATCTTTAATGACCCTATATGTCAAGAAATTAACTGATGACTTTTGTGTAATGACGCATGAAGTCCCCTTTTGTCAAGATGATCTGTTTTGATCTGAACCATTTTAGTTAGGGTTGATAACTGTTTTGTGTTAACCCCACAGTTCCCACAGCCCCTCCCTTTCGTATGTGAAACCCCACATCGTTCCCTCCAAACATGCTTGCCTTTTTAAAAGCTCTGATCCATTTCAGCAGACAGACTGAGATCGTATCAGAATGGTGAAAGGCCGAAGAAATACCTCTAAGAAAATGGTGAAGCAAGGGTCTACAGCCGATGCTGCAACTTCTACCCAAGAGGTGAAGGTGGTGAAAGAGGAGAGCCAAGAGGAGATGGATGAAGTGTCTACAAATGATGCTTCAACTTCTACCCAAGAGGAGGAGGAGGTGAAAGAGGAGAGCATGGACACGCCATTGCCGCTATCACAGACCTTGCTCTGTGAAAAATCCATAGCGATCCATCAGCTGCCTGCAGGGGGTGGTGCTCGCCGCAAATCTACATTCTACATGTGTGGAGTGCAGCTTCCTCCTTTTGGTGGTAAAGAGTCCTTGGAGCAAATATGGCCGCTGGAACCTTACGGCAATACCGGTAGTTTTGGGTACCGGTTCAGCTAAGAAGCTGTGTCTAATCCATGATGTGGCTGAAGACGAACCTCTCAAGCCATATTTATCACATTCAGCGGTTCTCTCCTATAACGACTGTGCAGTGTTTAACCGCGCAGTTCCACGCAGGGTGTACAAAGATGATTGTGAGAGACCTCGTCCGGCTGTAAAACGCAACAGGCTGCAAGCTCTTCCATCGTTGGATGAAATCCAGAATGCCGTGATAGCTTTCAGCACGTCATGGGAGGGGCTGGAGGATGCAGATGGGCAGTGGATGTTCAAGATCTCAGTCCATGAGAGAGGATTGGAGCTCTTTTTGGTGCTGGAAAATGTGCATGCTGAATGCGGTATTTACTGCCTTTTACAGGGTGTACCTTTTGAGGCCTGGTGCGAGAAAAA
>SSNQ01034611.1:1252338-1271850 GCA_006942095.1 Nothobranchius kuhntae | reverse complement strand
CTCTTCTCCGCCTTCACTAACATCTCCGCCAAATACCGAAGACCCGGAACAACGTCCGTCCACTACTAGATTATTTTCCTGTTTTGCCCGCCTTCGTCTCCCGGCAACGGACAACAACTTCCGGGGTCAGATGCGCTGCTTCGTCTCTACCGCAGATGTAGAACATCACCGGGAGCGCTTCTCCCTTCATTAAGGAGCTTCTTTCAGACATTAGGAGAGCTGTTTTGGTGGTAGCAGTCTCTCCTCCGTGCTGGTCTGTTTGCTGCTGGGTGTTTTTGGTTTATTTAAACTTGGTAACTTGAACTTAACGTTGGTAAAGCTACTGTTAGCATCTTCGCTAACAGCTTCTTGCGTTGGGATAAGCTGTTACGTTTTGGTTTAGAGTTCATCTTTTTTGTGGTGTAGATCTCCCTTTTATTACATTTAGAGTGTTGTGGGTTTTCGGTTTAGTGTATAATATCACCTTGAGTTTGGTTTAACCCGTAACACCACTCGCCTCACGCACATAAGTGACCAAAACAAAGCAGCATGGAGACACTCCATCTTCTACCACCTCTCAGGCAGCAGCCTGCACTCCCATGTTCTACACATCACCAGAACATAACCAACCGCAACACAATAAAAGCAGTGTTATACAAAATGGAAGGCCTGTAGTGTTTCTTCTCTTACAGTAACAATTTATCAATTTTTTTGAGGAATTTATTTGAGATTTTCTGGTTTTTGTTAATTGTGCAATAGAAAAATAACCATTAGATTAATTTTCTAAATAGTCATTAGAATAGTCGACTATTCGATAAAATAATCGTCAGAATAATCGTTTTAAAAATAATCGTTTACCCCCAGCCCTAATATAACATTTAATCATCATCCGAATTATTATTTCATGATTATTTAACTTATGAGTTGTAAAAGTTCTTCTTGTCATGGTCTGTGTCTGTGTCTCTTTGTGTTCCTCATGTGTCCTCTGGTCTTCAGCCCTCCAGATATATATCTCAGGTCCTGTGTTCCTTTAGCCTTCTCCAGTCACCCCTTTGCAGTGTTTATAGTTTCAGCTTTTCATTTTATTAGTCTCTTCAGTATGTTTTGTCCCACCGGTCTTTGTAGTGTTCCTTCCCTTTAGAATATTAGTTATGTGGTTGCTTTTCTTGTTTTTAGGTTTTACACTTAGGTCATGTGAGTTCCCTCCCTGATTAAGTATTGCTTTCACCTGGTCCTCTCCCCACACACCTGCAGCTCATCTGCCTCCCATTATGCCCCGGTGTATTTAAGCCCTGTCTTGTCTCAGTGTCTTGTCTGTAGTAGTTAGGAAAATAACTCCACATCATTTATCTGTGTACACAGTGGAGATGATAGCTATATTATTTAGTCTTCAATGGATGGAACAAAATAGAATTAAAAAAGGAATTATATGTACTGATTCATTATCTGTATTAGTGTCAGTTAAATTAATGTCTACCAAAAGTCGAATAGATATATAAATATGAGACCATATTTAGATTAAGGAAATTGGGCACAGAAGTTAACTTTTTATGGGTACCGGCACATAGAGGAGTAGAAGGAAATGAAATGGCAGATTATTTTGCAAAAAAGGAAATAAGAGAGAGAAATAATAAATATTGCGTATAGTGCCGCTGAAATTAAATCTATCATTAAAGCATATACTGGAAGAGTGGCAATGAATGTGGGAAAGGGAAGAGAAAGGAAGACATTTATTTCAGATACAAGGGAAAGTAGGAAAATTGAAAAATATACGGATGAATAGTAGAGATCAAAGAATAATATCAAGATTAAGAACATACTGGGCTTAATAATACATTGCATCTGATGGGGAAACATCCCACAAGTTTGTGTGGATGTGGGGTGGGGGGAGAAACGGTGGAGCATGTTTTATGTAACTGCATAAAATATGAGGAAAGTAGAGGACAACTCAGGGAGAAATTAAAAAACATAGAAGGTGGAGTGATAAGTGTAAAGAATTTGTTAAATGGTGAAGAAAGGAAATATAGGTTGGTTATTGAGTATCTAAGACACAGCAGTTTGTTGAATAGAGTATTTTTTTAATTATTTTTTTGGATACACTCTTACTCTGACTCACACTCCAGCACAGTAGATGGCGAAAATGCACCTAGAAGTTAGATGCTACCCGCCATTAAACAAGAAGAAGAAGTGTCTTGTCGGTCCATTGTTGTTTGTCAGCGTTGTTTTTGGTGCTCTGTGTGAGCTTTGTGTCTTGTCCCAGGTTTTTGTGCTCTAAGTGAGCTTTAGCTCTAGTTTTCAGCTTTTGTGCTCCATGTGAGCTTTCGGTGTCCTGGATCTCAGGACTTTTGGATTTTTGGCTCGCTGCCTTTTGGATTTACTTTTGTTCATCCTGCAATAAAAGGATTTTTACTTTATATCAACTCCTGCCTCTTGTCGCCTGGGTAATCTGCATTTTGGGTCCTAACCATCCCCTCAACGTGACACTTCTGTCTTGTGCTGTGAACAAAAAACAGTCTTAGATAAGAGTGAGCCAAGAAGGACCTTGAAGCACAGTCTCTTCTGTAGATTAAAGCTCCAGTTGGAGACTTATGTCTCCAAATGACCGATACTGAAGAGGTGACCTGTAGATTGAAAAACACACCATTTCCGGAGGCTACACTGCACTATCCCATGAAATATTATTGTACTTGATTTAGAAGCCAGACGGGGGTCTTCTGCTTTTCCTGTTAAATGTTAAAAAGAGAAACCAGCTAAATCACACACAAGTTTTTCTGACTGCTCAGCAAATGCTAGAGAGCCGGCTCTTTTTCTGTAGACGACAGCAACAAAGAATCTCAAGTCACACCAAATGAATGCAAATAGATTTTGTAGTAAATGGAGACAAAATTATGAATATTCTTTGTGCAACAATACAAAGTAGATCGTGATACAAACTGATCACCATTTATTTGTTCTAAAGCTGATAAAGCTCCAGCAGGTCATTGTTTATGTTCCAGAGCTCACTAGGACAGCAGCCAAGACAAGGAGCTGTTCTTCACTCAAACTGCTTCTTGTCTGCAATTTTATTTTTATTATGCAGGTGCTGTATATCAATACTTGCCAAGGATTTCAGCTATTTTGGGCTTCCCAGAAATACTGCGGTAAGCTCATTTTTTGTCAGAGGCTTTGAGGGCTCAGTTCAGATTCCATGAATGAACCTGTGGTCAGAGCGGTGCTGAAGCTCCAGGGATCTGTGTACTAAAACAAAGAAAATGTGTGAAAGTGATGAAACACACCAAGCCACGATCACCATATAACTAATCAATAATGTACCATACCAATGATGTAAGCAGTTAGCCTTGCTCTCAAAGGTGAATAAATATATTTCTTTTGACATGATCGCAGTGTGAACATGCAAAAATATATGCAAACAAAAGCTGACAGCTCAGCTGACATCAGACCATGTGCCAGCTGTATGAATTATCTTTATAGACAGGAGGCTGCAGCAGAATCAGCCTTTGGCATTCATATATAAACTCCATTTCAGATGTGGTTTCAAATCACTGCATCACATGAGGAGCTGCCTATACATCAAAATATATCAGAAACAACATATAAAAGAAGTGGATAAACCAACTAGCACCCCACAACAGTGACTAAAATAAGTTGAAACTGAAAAAGATGATAAAAAAATGCTAATAAATCTATTAAAAAAGGAAACATGCTTTGAAAACATGATTCAACATAAATATTTAAAAATATTAAATGAAATCGGTCTGGTCTAACATGATGGTACTCCTAAAAAGACTAAAAGTAATCAGACCATAGTCATTTAATGTTAAAATATAATGTCTTCGGTCAGTCTTCCTGTTGAGAGGGTCAGAGGTCGTCACAGTGTTGTTTGTTACCAGGGTGTGTGCTGCACTGAACCATGGAAAGCTCATTAAGGAGAGTAGAGAGACTATTAACAACTATGTTAAATGTAAAGGCTAGAAGACCATCCTGTGACAACATGAAGTGTGTGGTGAGTTAGAGGTGCTTGGATCCCCGTGCAGCCGAGGGACTTCACAACTATACCATACCAATTTATTTATAAAGCACAGTTTTAAAGATAGCATGACAGCTAAAAAAAAGGTGCTGGACAAAATGGACACAAACAACAGAAACATAGCAGAAAACTGCTAAATTAGCTAGACAGCATAAAAGGCTTAGCGTAAATTTACCAAGCATAAAATGCATACTCAGTGGCGGCTGGTGAAAAATATTTTTGGTGGGGCTGTGCTATTTTTTATTTTTAAACAAACTTGTGCTTTCTGAGCTTTGTGCACATCTTCACTATTTCCTGAATTAAGCACAGCTCTTTTATTTCCTGTCTTACATCATTGGACAAACTGATTAATCCAGGTGTGTCTGACTATTGGCACGCTGCCTTGCGGACCAAGGTTGAAAAATACTGCATTAAATTGCACATAAAATAACATGACCATAAATGGTAAACAGGCAATGCAAGAGGCAAGTAACAAAAACATTTTGTTTAATTTCAACATTTGAGTGAACACGAAAAATTATGAGCAGGTCACTGTTACAGTAATGGTAGTAAACACTACTTAGACAAAATGCCAGAAATTTACACTGTTAAATATTTCTGGAGTGTTGTGCCAAGGTCAACTTTATACAAAGATTAAGTGGATGCATTTGTGTGTGTGTGATACCTCATTTGTACAGAAATTTTGCCCTTCTGTCCTTCTGAGTGGCAAAGCTCTCGATTAGCTTTTTATTGAAGTCAGGAATGTTTGTGACAAGCTTTTTTTCCATGGAGAGCATGGCAAGAGCATTCAGCCCATCCTGTGTCATGGTGTTCCTCAGGAAAGTCTTAATCCTCTTTAAAGTAGATAAATAAAAAAACAACAGATAAGTACATAGGAAATAATGTCATCAGTATCCTCTTACAAATGTCATATTTCCCAGTTTTTGGGACAATAAAACATTTCTGATTCTCAATCAGATGTTTTTACATTTGAGGTAAAAACATCTAATTGAGAATCAGAAATGTTTATTGTCCCAAAAGCTGGGAAATTTGTTTGCTGCAGCAGAAGTGTAACAAGTAAAATGGAATCAGATTGATGTATGTACAAATTTACATGAAATACACATTTACATGATTAAATATGTATAATAAGTATGTGTGTTGAAATTAGTTTTTACAGTTATTGCACATTAAACATGTTATTAAACAAATGTCCCGGTTTGTGGGACAACCAAGGATTTCTGATTCTGATTGTCTTGTTCACAGAAATGTAATGTACAGCTTACCTCTGCACCCAGCTGCTGTTGTTCTCCCTGGCCAAACGTCCTCCGTTTCTTCCGTTTCCCTCGTCGAGCTGCATGGCAATGTTAGCTCTGCCTAGCACCGTGTTGTTGTCCATGTGTGCCCGGGATGACTCGTGTTTCTTCACCTTCTCAGAAAAATGTTTCATATCTGTAACTCCTGACTCATCCATGCCTTATCTGTCCCAGCCGTTTTGAATAACAAACACGGAAAGCAAAATAAAGCATTAGCGTGATTGCATCCAGTTAGCCAAGCCTTCCTGGTGTACCAATTTCAGGAGAAGCCTCGGGTGTACAGTTTACCTCTCTCCTTCTCCTGCTGGCTTATCTTTACGTCGGGCTGATCTGGTCCAAGCTCTTTGACATTAAGTTTTTCCACCACACTTCTCCGAACGGATACTGGAGAAGAGACCGAACTGAATTCAGTGGCTGCTGAGATCCGGTATCCATGCTGGTTGTAGTCACCGGCGGCGTCCATGTTACATCTGAGTCACGACCAAAAACGACTCTGCCGAGTTCTACCGAACACCAACCAAAGCCTTTGGCGGTAGCTCTATCGCCCATCATGCTTCTGAAACAACTTCGACGCTGATTGGATACATTCCCATTCCTACCCTTTGATTTTCTTGTCAGCAATTGGACGGCTGGTCCCGTCCTGTTTGGGCGATTGAAACACAGCCCACAGCCTCCACCGCTCGGCAGAAACCGGCAGAGACCAATATATATATATATATATATATATATATATATATATATATATATATATATATATATGATTTATTTTTGTTACAAAACACACAATTAACTTAGAATATGGGATTATTGTTAATTGTATTTATTTTTTTTTTTAAATAAAAATTAAAAGCACTGGGGAAAACTGGGAGGGCGGCGCCCTATCACCCTCTACTGGCCAGCCGCCACTGTGCATACTAAAAATAACAGTCAAAGAGAACAAGTAAAAGCACTATCCAAAGTAATTAAGGAAATATTTATGATTAAAAGCAGTCAAAATCACACAAATAAAAAAATCAAAAAGGCCACAAATTGCTGCAAGTTGCAACAAAGTGAGCTTAATGATTCATCAAAAGCTCATTAAGAACAGGAAAAATAGCGCCAACTCAGAAGAGGGACGTGGATTCAATAATGTAATTGTCATGTTAGGATCAAGCCTTTTGACCCACGACATGCAGAATCACGAAGAGACTTTCCGGGAAGTTTCCGGGTAAAGAGGCTTGGAAGGTAGTCCAGGAGTCTCCACAGGGTGATGAGGGGTGCACAGAAACAGTTTTAAGCGTATTTCTCCATTGTGCCAGGATAATAGACGTTCTTTTGAAGATAAAATGATGAGGCCAGCCTGCAAGAGACTGTGGAGAGGTTTCTTCTGCTAAAGCTTACATGTTAACACTATATTCAGCACTTTGCATCATATCATTTATTCTTCTTGTGTTCTAGGAAATTAAAAATTTTGTGCAAACCAGGTCAGATGTGAAAAGTTCATTTACAGAGCCAGTCATAAGTGTCTGTCTTTATTGTTAAATAAAAACAAGGAGAAAGAGGGATTTTAGTAGCTATAACAGCTTTGTACACTTTAAGCGTTGTGCATGTAATTATACCAGATATGCAGTTGATGGCTACAGTCCACTCTATTCTTTGTTGCAGATAAACAATAAGACTTTTTTTTAGTTATTAGGTGATACTAGCCTGTTAAAATGGGCTAGAGAATGTTGGTTACATTTTATTTAAAGTGAGTGTCAAAACTGTAATGTAATAATAATTACATTTGAGAAATCAGTTTAATTTAAACATTGCTGAAAATGTGCTTGTTTGTTAAATAATTTTAGGTTCACTTTTAAAGTATCTGGGAGAACCTGCAGCTGAATCGTCTGTCCAGCATCAGCAAAGCACCTCAGCTTCTCTGCTTTCCTCGGGCGAGTCTATTGTGTCAGTAAATACTTGTAATGATTAAAATTGTTGTACTTGTGTGAGAATGACATCGTGTTATGCCATGAAATATCCAGTAAATTTATTTTCTCTTTTGTTCTCAATATGTTTATGAATCTAGAGCCACCAGAGGAGACATTACAAGAGCATGCTGCTCCTCCTGCCAGCCCCCTACCCTCCCTGCCACTAACTACTGCACCTGGTTGTTCAGGTGAGTGCATTCTGCTCATATTGACAGCAATATTTATTCCACTGTCGTCTTTTTCTGATTAATGTGAAGATCATATAAAATATTTTTTCATAAATATCCTGTCCTATTTTATTCATGGAATGATGTATTCTAAAAAATATATCAGGCTACAATTTGTGCTGCATTCACACCTCTTCAGCACATCCTGTGCTCCTTTAAAGGAATCTCCTACAATCGTTATTCAGACATTCTACTTCCTACTGTAGATGATGATATCCAAACCTGTGTATTGCTCTGCGTATAAGCTCAACACTGCCGGTGACCGTAGTTTCAGCTGAGAGGAGTTTTTCTAAATTAAAACTCCTGAAAACATATCTTCGATCAACAATGGCTCAAGAACGCCTCAGTGGTCTGGCAAGAATCAGTATTAACCATGAGGTTGGTGGTCAGATTTCATATGATGATGTCATTGATGACTTTGCAGCAAGAAAGTCCAGAAGGGTTTCACTGTGAAATATGACTGTGACTTTGCAAAGTAAAACAAAGTAGAAATCTTTCACTCAGGTTAATTTACAAATTGCATCTTTTTAATTTGTTCATTATTATTATTTATTTATTTATTTATTTTTACAAATGATACCATTCTTTGTGATAATAATTTGAACAACATATTATAGCTTTCTGATAGTTGTTGATTATATTTTGAGATTCTTGAGTGTATACTTTTATCCTGGCAACTATTGTGTTTGTAATGAAGATGTTGCACTTCTTTACCGTTAAAAAATGAGAAAAAATATATTTTGTTCTTGGTGTTCAGTTTTCTTCGTTTCTTAGTCTATCTTTTCTCCTAGACTTTCAATTCCTATAATCTTCATGTTTTTTTCCTCTGTTATATTATTTCCTTGCCCCTCCAGTTATTTTTTGTAATTTTAGCTTCCTCTTGTTGTTTAATAGAAGTGCCTTTAAATTAGCTTTGAAGAAATTTTCACATTTTGTTGACTTATTACTTAAATAAATGTACAGCTTTATGGACATGAAAGATGTGAGGTGTGTGTATTTTGTTAATTTGGTTTGATAAGTAATTGACCTGCACTTTTATAGTGTCTTTCTGAGTCAGAGGACAGAGCACTATGCTGTGGTGGTGGCGGCATTTTTTTTTTTTTTTTTTTTGAGGGTGGGTGGTTGGGGGGGCAGTAAAACTCGCCTAGGGTGCAAAATGGCCTAGGACCGCCCCTGTTTACATAGATCAAAACAAAATAAAAGAAAGTCATAAAATCATAAATTGATTAACATCATAAAATCAAAATGCTCTCAAAACAGAATCAGATTAACGTCAGAAAAAATAAAGTCATACATTTATAAATGTTCATAAATGGATGAAATTTAAAAAATTTTAGTTAAAAATAAGAAAATAATAGGTTTGGTTAAAAGCAGCTTTAAATAAAAGGGTCTTTGGCTGCTTTTTAAAAGTATCCAGACTGTCAGTGCTGCATAAGGATAAAGGAAGATCATTCCAGAGTCGGGGTGCAACAGTCTGAAAGTAGGGATCACCTCGACTTTTCTATCGGGTCTTTGGAACTTCTAGAAGGTTCTGGTGCATGGACGTGAGCGCTCGGGTTGGAGCATAAGGCATAAGGTTCAGTACTATAGGGAGGAGCTTGACCATGCAGAGCATTGAACGTTATAGTCAGGATTCTAAAATTAACTCTAAAGTTAACGGGTAACCAGTGCAGAGACATTAGAATAGGGGTGATGTGTGCTCTTCTGTTTGCTCCAGTTAGGAGCCTCGCTGCAGAGTTCTGGACCAACTGAAGGCGGTCAAGGGCTTTTTTGTTAAATCATGTGAAAAGTGGGTTACAGTAATCTAGACAGGAGATAAAGGCCTGGATGACCATCTCAAGTTCATGTTTTGACACCAACCTTCACAGTTTGGAGATATTTCTGAAATGATAAAAACAGTTTTGGACCAACATTTTTGAGTGAACTTTAAGAGACATTGATTTATCAAAAATAACACCCAAACTCCTTAAGTTTGTCTTGATGGCAGAGGATAAATGACCAAGATTTAGACTAATCAGGGGAACCATGCTCTCAGGGGCAATGATCAGACATTCAGTCTTTTCAGAGTTTGAAGGAAGTTGTCTTCTAGCCAGCTGGTGATAGCTGATAGACACTCTAGTAACTCAGACAGTTCATAGAATTCAGAATCCTTAAAGGAGCAGTACAGCTGAATATCATCTGCATATAGGTGATAAGAGACGTCATGAAAAGAATCAAGTATCTGTCGAAGAGGGTGTATGTACAGCAGAAACAACAGTGAACCCAAAACAGAGCCTTGGGGTACCCCACAGAACAGATCAGTAGAATCTGACATGATTTGGTTTATACAGACACTGTAACTTCTGCTAGAAAGGTACAATCTAAACCAGTCTAGAACAATTCCAGAGATCCCCACCGAGTCACCAAGTCTGTTAATTAAGGTTGTTACGTGCAGTGCCCCTTTTCGGCCACAGGATGGCCTCAATGGCATCTGCCTCGTCTATCTCCCGGTGCCCAGCTGTGGGTAATTTGCCAATCTCCTGAGCAGCTGTTAAAAGCTGCCCTCTTGCCCTCATTCAGCGAGAAGGTACAGGGAAGTGTGGACACGGAGGTGTTCACTCTTTTCTCTTCTCCTCGTGGTGCCCTTGTGTTTAACTTTGTTCGTTAGCATATTCTAGATTCGGATTGACCTTAGACCGGCCCTTGACTTCGATTTTGGCTTTGCCCAAGCGTCACTGCTTTTCAGGACGACTCGTGTTTTATTTAGAATTATAAATAAGAATATTTCAGTTAATTAGCTTCCCTCTTTCCAGCCCTTTTGGCTTGGCTCCTTTTGTTAGACATTTTATCCGTGAACTCCTGTGTTTTTTTTTAAAAAAAACCTTTCTTTTGGACACTTACACTTTGTTATTATTCCTCCCACACTCACACCTTATTGCTCTCTCAACAACATCACTCCTAGCAAGCAGAGGGGCGTAATAACGTGGGGGCTCGTCCGTGATTTATTATTTTATTCCCAAAACTGTGTGTGTGTAAAGATTCTAACCTTGTGTTTGTGTCCCTTAGAGTCAGAACATGGCCTCCTTTGACTTGCAGGCCTTTGTGGCGGCTCCATCGCGCCGGCTGCTGGAGGGTTGCCGCAAAGCTGACCTGCAGCAGGTTGCCTCCCACTTCAGTTTACTCGTCCCAAAGCAGCTGACTAAAGAGGCGCTTCGCCGGCTCATCGTGGATTACCTGGAGACACAGGAAATCCTGCCTCTGCCATCTTCTTCAGGTGCCTCCCTGCCTCCCTCAGATGAGGAAAGAGAACGGCTGGATGAGAAGAAGGAGACCCTTGTCTCAGCTCCGCCCTCCATCACCGACTCAGCCGAATGCTCCCTCCTAGCTTCAGCTTCGCCGGAAGCTAGCTCTCCTCGCTCCCTTCTAACAGGAGCTCGACTCCAAGTGCGGCTTGCTCGACTCAAAATACAAGCCGAGGAAAAGACCCATGAGAGAAATCTCCGCCACGAGCTGGACCTAAAATGTATGGACACTGAGATTCATCTTCGGGAACTAGAACTTCAGATGAGGACTCTGGACGCTGCTGCTTCCTCTAACCGGACGGCTGCTGACCGTCCTGCGCCATCTTCTTCACCCCCCACCCCCCACCCCCCACCCCCGTGCCTTGCACCGAGATCAATCAATCAATCAATCAATCAAAGCTTTATTTATAAAGCGCCTTCCGCAACCCTGTCAGGAAGCCCAAAGCGCTGAGATGCCTCGCCTTCTCCTCCTGGTGCCTCATCACTACCACTTCGACGTCAGCAAATGTGTCTGCCTTCTTCCTCTGTTCCGAGAAACTGAAGCGGATGAGTTCTTCCTCGCTTTCGAGCGGATTGCGATGACCCTCCAGTGGCCTAGGGATGTGTGGTCGTTACTTCTGCAGTGCAAGCTCACTGGTAAGGCCCTTCAGGTTATTTCTGCTCTGTCTCTAACGGACAGCGCTAAGTACGATTGTGTGAAAACCGCAGTTTTAAATGCCTATGAACTTGTTCCAGAGGCTTATTGCCAGCAGTTCCGGTTAGATAGACCAAGGCCTAACCAATCATATATAGAATATGCTCACGAAAAATCTGTTCTCTTTGAGAAGTGGTGTTCAGCTTCCGGAGTAACCTCGTTAACGGACTTAAAGGAGCTGATTCTGGTGGAGGAATTTAAAAGGCATGTGCCTGAGAGGCTACTGTTATATCTGAACGAGCAAAAAGTCTCCCCTCTTTCCTCCGCTGCCTTATTAGCTGACGAGTTTGCCCTAACGCATCGATCCCGAGAGCCAAGACCTGACCCCGTTCGAGGTTCGAGACCTTCTGCTAGAAATTCTAATTACGATGCACCTCCAGAGTGTTTTTATTGTCATGAAAGAGGGCATTTCATTCGTAACTGTCCTCTCCTCCAGCAGAAAACCCGAAGGAGTGGAACCTCTCCTCCAGCTAAACCAATAGCTGCCTGTGCTGAGGAAATTAAGAACGTGGAGAAGTGTGAAGTGCCTCATGCCTGCTTTAAACCCTTTTTATCCTCTGGGGTCGTTTCACTGGAAAATAGTGGAGTCACCATTTAAGTGGTAATTCTGTGTGACACAGGAGCTTCTCAGACTCATAAAAAGAAGTGTTACCCTTTTCGGCTACCAGCCACGCTGGTTATTCTGTCTTGCTGCAGGGAATAGAGATGGGGTCTGTTACAGCTGAAATGCATGTTCACCTTATTTGTCCTCTTGTTACTGATAACCTAAAAGTAGCCATCCTGGATCAGTTACCTACTCCTGGGGTAGATATCATTCTGGGAAATGATGCTGCGGGTGGATTGGTTTTTCCCCCTCCTGAGATCTGTGCCAACTCAGAATTGCTGCCTGCTTGTGTCCTGACTCGCGCTCAGCTTAGGAAAGACCCGGAAGTCTTGCTTAATGACTCAGTATTATTTAAGACGTTGCCTGATGTTACAGAAACTGACCCGGCTGTAAAAGCGCCTGGTCTGGCTTCTGGAGGTCCTCAGGTAGATCTGCCTATTTCCTGTGAAGCTTTAGCTGACGCCCAGAAAACTGACCCAAGTTTAGCATCTCTTTTTGCTATGGTTGGTGTTGATCCTAAATCCCCTGTCGGTCAATCTTCCTATGTGGTTGAAAATGACATTTTGTTTCGTTGCTGGACTCCTCCCTCTGCTAAAGGCTCCGATTGGGCCCTACTCAAACAGATTGTGGTCCCTGAAAGATTTAGGCCTCATATCCTTTCTCTAGCTCATGACAGCGGGTGGTCTGGTCATTTGGGAATAAATAAAGCATACAACGCCATCCTGCGCCACTTCTTCTGGCCAGCTCTGAAACATGTTTCAGAGTTTTGTCATAGTTGCCCTACATGCCAGACTGTGGGGAACCTCCACACCATTCGATCACATAGTTATAGATTGTGTGGGGCCTCTTCCTCCATCTCGATCTGGACGTAAATATCTGCTGACCATCATGTGCTCTGCCACTCGTTTTCCTGAAGCCATTCCTCTGTCTTCCATTACAACCAAGAATGTGATAAAGGCATTAACTGGGTTCTTTTCAGTTTTTGGGTTACCTAGGTCATACATTCCGACCAAGGGACAAATTTTACCTCTCGGATCTTCACCCAGGTAGCAAAAACTCTGAATATTAAACCTCGTCTAGTTACCATCCCGAAAGCCAGGGCGTGATAGAAAGATGGCACCAAACTTTGAAGACTATGCTACAAAAGCACTGTTTTTCCTCAGGCCGCTCATGGGAAGAAGGTCTTCCCTTTATTTTATTTGCCGCCAGGGATGCCGTGCAGGAATCCACTGTTTTCAGCCTGCATCAGCTAGTGTTTGGTCATGTCCCTAGATGCCCGCTGAAGGCTTTAAAAGAAAAGTTTCTCTGGCCTGTCCCTCCGGCTGGGTCCAGCTTACTCTTGTACGTAAACGCCTTCCAGAAAAAACTTAGAGAAGCCAACCTGTTAGCCCAGCAGCATCTGTGGACGGCAAAAGCTTCCATGAAGGCTCATTTTGACCTGAAGGCTCGCCCTAGGGACCTACAAGTAGGAGACCAAGTCCTCCTCTTAAATTCCACTCTAGATACTTCTTTATCTCCAAAGTTTGAGGGTCCCTTTGACGTGGTGTTAACAATAGATGACCGCAACTGTGTTATAAAGACCCCTCTGATGCGCCGGAAAACCAAAATTTGTCACATAAACCGCCTTAAATTGTTCCATGCTCGAGACTCCGGTCCCTCTCAGTCTGAGGTTGTGGCCACTACTGTGGTTCCTCCTCCCTTTGAGGACCCTGATGTGTCCTGTCGCGCCTCCGCTGTGTGTCATCCTACGACCCCCCCGATTGTGCAATTCAGAAGCTTTAGAAAATTTACCCGACCACCAAACCCACCTTCCGTCTTCCCAGCAGGTTGAGCTAAAAGATTTAATTCGTTCATTTCCAGAACTGTTCTCGGATGTCCCATCTCAGACCCATCTCATAACCCATTACATCACTCTTTCAGACCCGACGCCCGTGCGTATGCACCCCTACCGAGCTAGCCCACACAAGCGGGAATTAATGAAAAGGGAAGTGGAGTATTTACTTGAGAATGGCCTAGCGAAGTCTAGCACTAGCTCCTGGAGTTCTCCCTGCTTGTTGGAAAATAAACCCGATGGTACCTATAGGTTCGTCACCGATTACCATAAGCTGAATGCAGCGACAGCCCCAGATTCTTTCCCGCTGCCTAGTGTCGATGACTGCATTGATAGTGTGGGGGCCGCCTCCTTTGTTACTCGCCTTGACCTTCTGAAGGGTTATTGGCAGGTGCCGCTGACCCCGTTTGCCTCTAAAGTGTCCGCTTTTGTAACTCCAGACAACCTCTTGCAATACACTGTTCTGCCTTTTGGGTTAAGGAACACTCCGGCAACATTTCAGAGACTCGTGAACCAGGTTCTGGGCGATGTTCCTCACTGCAGTGCGTATTTGGACGATATTGTTATTTTTACCTCATCCTGGGATCTTCATTTGAAACCTTGCGTACTGTGTTCGATCGCCTCATAAATGCTAATCTCACCGTGAGTCTAGCGAAATGCGAGTTCGTGAAAGCTACCGTCTGCTACTTGGGGAAGGAAGTCGGCCATGGGAAAGTGAGAGCCTTGTCACATAAAATCCAAGCTATGGTTTCATTTCCCCCTCCGAAAACCCGTAGTGAACTCCGGAGGTTTTTAGGCCTAGCAGGGTTCTACAGGTGTTTTTGCCGTAACTTCTCTGTTGTGGCCCAGCCCCTTACCAACATGCTCAGCCCTTGAACTCCTTTCTCATGGACCCCAGATTGTCACTCTGCTATTGTCTCCTTGCAATGCTTGCTATGCTCTGCTCCTGTTTTAGCTGCTCCTGACCTCTCCCGACCATTTAAACTGGAGGTCGACGCCAGCCACACCGGTGTGGGAGCTGTTCTCCTCCAGGAGGATGCCGGCGGGCTTGACCACCCTGTATGCTACTACTCCAGGAAGTTCAATCAGGCTCAGCAGAACTATTCGACCATCGAAAAGGAAACTCTGTCACTCATCTGAGCTTTACAACATTTTCATGTTTACCTTGGGAACTGAATGGTCGGAAGATGACATTACACAAGCCCCGCCCCCTCAGGACTTAAAAGGTCAAGTTTTACTGGGAAATTCTCCAAAATTCGCCCTTTCGAATAATCACCACAAATTTGTAGCAGGTAACTGAAGACAAGTGGAGGTTGCTTGGCGTCACTTTATGGGAGTTTTCTGCAGAAGGCGGGGCAGTGGCGGCGCGGTGAAGTCAGGCGTCCCGCCGTGCCCTTACGCTTGCCTCCTATTTCGTCATTTGTAAAGATATCACCACGAAACTTCTTGTGAGTGATCCTAGTCCGGCCCCCCAAAAAATCTGATGTGAAAATCTGGTGGGCATGGCCTATTTTCTGAAATAGCGCCCCCTAGGACCATTAAAATTGTCAGCCCCTAGCCATGCTTTGACTGAGGAATACGAAATTTGGTACACTAATGAGGTGTCTGAGGACCTACAAAAAAGTCTCTTGGAGCCAAGTGCAAAGTCGCACAGGAAGTCGGCCATTTTGGTCCAAGTACCCGATTTAGTGGTTTTCGCACACGTAGTTTGGAGAGTGTTGCACCATCGCCCTTTTCACCAATCGTCTTCAAACTTCTGCTATATACTTTTAAGTCAAAGGGGGAAAAAATTCAACCGTCGGATTTTAAATAAGTATAAAGGTGTGGGCGTGGCTAAGCCTCAAACTTTGACCTTTCGCCATTACATTACTTGACTTAACAACTCCCATGTGCATGATCAGATCTATATCAAACTGTGTCTGTGTGATCATTGACCACATCTCAAGACAATGACAATGTGGACAGCTGACATCACCTAAGCCAGCCCCCTGACTACAGGAAGTTCATTGTTTTATGGTGTAATGCCCATATTTGTCCCCTCTAATTTAGTCAACATGACACTAAGGTCAGTCACTGTCTTCATGATGTTGTAATGACCATTCAGATCTGATAGCTTTTGTGAAAGGGAGGGGCTTTGATGCCTTGGCGAATTCTGGCGTGACGCCGTGACCTTACGTTTGACTGTAACTTCCACAAACAGCCTCCAATTTGCCCGAGACTGAACATGGCAATGAACAATCATGCCCTTTCGCCAACGAGGCACAAACAGTTGGTGAACGTTGTGTAATGTCACCACAGCGCCCCCTACACAGCATTAAAATTGTAATAATTCCTACAGACGAGGTCGTAACTGCACCAAACTTGCTATGTGTCATCACACAAAGGCACCCAACACAATCCTGTGGTAATTGGTTGATATTGCTTTAGCTCCGCCCCTGACAGATATTAGGCCCTGAATAACACATGCATGATGCAATTCACACCAAACTGCACACAGATGACTGTCATCAACCTACAAACTTCTTCATGGAATAATTCCTAAATTTGGGACAGCGCCCCCTAGATACAAAAAACCTTTGTAACTTCTGCAAAAAAGCTCCAAACTATGTCAAACTTTGTGGGAGTCATCACACAACTGCAATCAACACATGTATGTGATCACTTGTTTCTTTTCACTTTAACTCCGCCCACTTACAGCTTTTTGTCTCTAGATGACCCATGCAACATTTGATTGATGCCAAATTAACAGAGAACCATCTTTGATGACCAAAGATGACCTCTATGGCATTTAGTTGTAAATGGTCACAGCGCCCCCTAGATGGGTTCAAACTTTATTAACTTCTAAAGACAAAGTCAGAATGGCATTATACTTGGCTTGTGACATCACGTGACTGCAATAAATACATTGATGTGGTTGTTGGTTCCAATCCCTGTAGCTCCGACCCTTTCGGCTCACTGGCTCTAGATAACACACACAATGTCCGTTTGATGCCAAAATAACAGAAAACCGTCCTTGTCAACCAAAGCTGACCTCAATGGGATTTTACTGTAGTTGATCACAGCACCCCCTAGATAACTTTAACTTTCGATAACTTTGAAAAACATGGTCAGAAAAGCATTAAAGTTGGTATGTGTCATCACACCACCAGCGTGGTAAAAATAGAGTATGCCCTAGTGGTGAGATGTATAATATAATGGTGGGCTCAGAGGGGATGCTGAGTCAGGGTGAGGTGTGGACGAGGTGACCGTTAGCGGTTTCTGGTGTCTGGGTGGTCAATGTTTCTGTTCCGCGGATGTGCCCTGGTGCCCCGGGCTGCCGGCCAGGACAGAGCGGCGGGAAGTTGGGTTTGGAGATTGTCGGGGATGGAGCGGAGGGGGTGCGGACGGGGGGGTGAGCAGCTTCGCTGCAAGGGCCGAACGACGCTGCTTGCAGCTTTAATTATTATTATTATTATTATTAATATTATTATTATTATTATTATCATTATTATCATTATTATTACTATTATTATTATTATTGTTGTTGTTGTTGTTTTTATTTTGTATTATTATTTAGTTATACTTTATCATTATCAGCATTAATATTTTTATATTAATGTTGTAGGAAAAAAATATTATTATTGTTTTTTTGCTGCTATTATTATTATATTTAATGTTGCAAATGATAATAATGATTATAATAATACCCTTATTATTTACTCTCTATTATTTACTATAAGATTAATGTATGCATTTAATTACTTATTTTATCTCATACACATGAAGGCGTCATATTATAGCTACTCACACACACATCTATGGGTGCACTAAGGTCTGTCTCATGGAACGTACATGGAGCTGGCTCTAGAGAGAAGAGATTAAAAAATTTTGATCAGTTAAAAAGAGTGCAAGCAGACGTAATATCCAGCCCTGCCAACTTGATCCGAGCGGAGTACGCTGGTGATGTCAAGGAGAAATGCTTGGAGGCAAATGTACTTACCCCAGCTTGTTCAGCCATCGCGAAATGCAGATGGCAGCGGACTGAAAACCGAGGGGAAAACGCAACTCTCACTCTGATTGGTTTAGCCTGTTGTCCTGGAAACCAGAGCCGACCAATGACAACCCTCCCTCTGTGGCTCCTCCTTCCGCAGAATTCTTTGTAGAGCTCTGCTGGAAACCCGTCTGGACCTGGAGCTTTCCTATTAGTCATGGATTTAAGGGCTTCCTGGAGCTCAGTGATTTGTAAAGCCCTGGCAAAAAGATTAGAGAAGGTAACCCCCTTCATAATACACCCTGACCAAACTGGTTTCATTAAGGGTAGACAGTCATCCACAAACTCGCGTAGATTACTTAATTTGATAGATTTCTCTTACAGTAGAAACATAGAAACTAGTATAGTATCTCTAGATGCAAAAAAGGCTTTTGATAGAGTTAACTGGAAGTTCTTATTTGCAACTTTACATAAATTTGGTTTTGGGAACTTCTTCATAAACTGGCTACAAACATTATACAGTTCACCAACAGCACGTGTCAGGACAAACGACCAAATATCAGCTAGCTTCTGTCTTCAGAGGGGGACCAGGCAGGGATGCCCACTCTCCCCCTCACTGTTTGCTATTTTTATCGAACCACTAGAGGCAGCAATTAGGCAAACAACAGATATTAAAGGGATGGAGTGTAAGAAAATAGAACATAAGATCAGTCTTTATGCAGATGATGTTTTACTCTTTCTCCAGAATTCTCAATCCTCTCTCTCCCATTCAATACAACTGATAAACTCTTTTTCAAGAGTTTCAGATTACTTTATAAACTGGTTAAAATCCACAGTTCTACCAATTAATTTCTCATTTGTCAATTTGCTTAATACACAATTGGAGTCAGGGAATATCACATACCTGGGAATTGATGTCTCTCCCAAGCTGGCAGATCTAATCAAACTAAACTACATCCCACTTTTAAAGAAAGTGGAAGATGATCTTGCAAGATGGAAATCCTTACCGATATCACTCATGGTGATTGCTACAATTAAAATGATGGTCTTACCCAGAATAAATTACTTATTCTTGATGATCCCAAACAAACCACCAGCTGACTGGTTTAAATCTCTGGACTCCTCAATTACTAAATTCCTTTGGCAGGATAAACCTCCACGAATTAGCTTAAAAATGCTTCAGAAGACCAAAGACAGAGGACTGGATTTACCCAACTTTTATTATGATTTCTTAGCCAACAGGCTGCAATATATACCAAGATGGTTGCAAGATAACCCACTAGATGAGTCCTGGTTAGATATAGAACAGACACTTTGCAATACGATAGAGCTTTCAGACTTACCATTTATTAGCTCAAGCATAAGAAAACATGAAGGCTTCAAAAGTATTAGTATCAGCACCTCTCTGTCATCATGGTGGGAGTATCTATAAATGACAGAATCTTCACTAGTACCATGCAGACGCACACCTATCTGGAACAATCCTGACATTTTGCAAAATAACCAAATGATGAACCTTCCAGACTGGAAAAATAAAGGAATTCTATACCTGGAACACATATATGAAGGACTGGACTTCATCCCATTTAATCTCATAGTCTCCCAATTTGGAATGGATAAGAATAGCTTTTTAGAATATCACCAAATTAAATCTG
>SSNQ01034611.1:1215837-1248481 GCA_006942095.1 Nothobranchius kuhntae | reverse complement strand
GCTGCCACGTCTCAAAAAGAAATAAATAGTCCAACTTTTCTCTGAAGAACAGCTCATTGGAAATAAAGGATTTGTTTGAGATGGAGCGGGAATTAAACAGGGCACGTTGAACTGAATCCTGGAGAACATTTGTCTTCTTAATCTGTTGGAGAGGGATGGGTCGTAAACATCTGGTGTTCTGGGTTCTCCAGCCATGAATACAGTTTATATCTTTGCTGGTTGATAAATGAACTGGAATAGGGATACTTTTGGGTTTGTCAGCAGAAGACAACATTTTGGGAATTGTGACCTTTGGAAGACACACAGAACACTGTTGCATCATGGAAGGACTGTAGGGAGTGATGTTATTTGAAGTGGAGGTTTGAGCAAAGGCCAAAGAAGGTGAAGATCTCTGGGATTTAAACTCGCCTGAAAAAGGAGAAATGGCTCCAAAACAGGTTAAAATTATCAATGACACCAAAACTGTGGGGCCTGCAAGCAGACTGAAGCCAGGGTAACACAAGCATTCCACTGCTCTTCAGAATGTCGAAGAGATCGTTAAAATGCTGTTGAGTGAGGACAGACTCCCGGCGTGTAACATCGTTTGATCCTACATGAATAATCACTCTTTTAACTGAAGCTGAGTACAGCAGACCAGGAAGTTTACCCAGGAGAGCAGGTATGGTGACTGATGGAAAACATCTCGTCATGAAGTTAAAAAAGCGGACATTCCTGATTATTGAATCCCCAAGCCAGCAAAGTGGTAGGTGAAAAAAGTGGACAGGGTGTAGAGGGCTCCTGATTTGTGTTCCCATGGAGTAGTGGAGGATACTGGGTTTGGGTTCCTGTGGTGTCGGGGAACTGGAGGGTTTGAGGTGGAGGGTTTGCCGTGAAGGAGCTCACCTCCTGAGCCAGAGCAGGAGGTCCAGCAGAGTGTTGACGCACAGCACCCTTTAGTATTTTGCGTCGGGCATCAGAGGTTGGAGTGACTGTTGAGGTTGCTTCTTCCGGAGTACAGGCTTCTGCTGGATGGGATCAGATGGTTGGGAGGGAAGAGGAGGCCTGGAGGAAATCAGCTGGTTGTTCCTCAGCAAGTGGAGAAAAGTGATTTGAAAGATTGAGGTCAGGTGGGGGGTTGGGATCAACCACAGGGGCTCTCCTACAGGCACGTACCACAACCTCTGACCAAGATGAAAACTGGTCAGGAGTAGACCTGGAAGTCGGATTTCATGGTGCAGAGGGATCCCGAGCAATGGTGTCTTGGAATAGAGATTTTTGCACGGATTGGAGCAGAGAGTTTTGCATGGATGTTTTATCTTTAAACCGACTGACAATGGTCTCAGACAGTACAGGAAAACGAGATCTAAAACTATCCAGCACCATTTCCTTCTGTTAGATAAAAACGGATATTCTTATTATTGAACTAATATTAATGTCTTGACTGCTCCTTATTACGCAGCTTCATCCTGTGGACAGATACCAGTCTCCATCAGTTCCTACAGGGAGGAATGACCTTGCCTCAGAACCGACCTTGATCAGTAAAACTCCCTTGAGAAAGTCTAGCAATTGCTTTGTTGATTTAGGGTGCACCTGGAGCTTTAGAAGTGTAGACTCCCTTCACAGCTTTCCCGCCTGAGAGTCTAAGGAATGTCAAATGTGTGTGTGCGTTAATCTTTGTGTGTGCTTAATAAAGACTGTCGGAGAACTCCCGGTCTGATGAGAGTGAACTGAGACTCTTGTTTGGTGTGTATTTTTCCTCTCCACTTTGCAAAGTCTAAATTGATTTTTTATGATTGGTATTGGTGTTGACTGATTGATTATTATAACCCCCTGTGCTTTAAACTTTCCCTAAGGTAATCTTGGATTGATAAAATTACCCAACACCTTCTTTTGCAGTTCAGCAGAGAGTTGACGTGCATCCTCTTTAAGGTTTTCAATTGTTTTATTTGCTTTAGAAAGCATAAAGGCATCATTGTGGCGCAGAAGCAACGAGAGGACAGACATTCAAGATAGCTTCAAGGTTGCTTACACTCTAGCTGAGCTGCCTCTGTCAGATCCGAAAGATTTGTATTCCAAATAAAGGTCCAAGAAGTCAAAGAATCCAAAAAATAAACAAAGGTCCAACAAAGTTACAACAAAATCACAAAATCCAGAGATCAGTGACAGGAAAAAACAGGTTTTAAGAGGAATTGGAGCACAAAAAGTAGGAGCTGAAGTAAATACGTATGCCACGTCTCAAGGTCCAGATAACCATTGTGGGAAGGCAACGCTAAAACAGTGTGTTTTAAGAGCAGAACTGAACTGACTGATGGAAGGAGCCAAGCAGACATGTAGGGGCAGAGAGTTCCAGAGTTTGGGAGCTGCATGAGAGATGGCACACTCCCCGTGATTTGTAGCAAACCTTTGGAACAACCAGCAGCAGGTGATCGGCTGATCGAAGGGGACGCGTGGGTATATATAGAAACAGCTGGTCTGCCAGATAAGATGGGGATGGGCAGTTCAAAGCCTTGTGTGCATATAACACAAATTTTAAATGAATCCTAAATTTAACTGGGAGCCAGTGTAATTCAGCAAGAATTGGAGTGATGTGCAGAGTTATACATAAAGCATCCTTGATTGTACTGCCTCAACCCCAATGGTTAGAACGGTTGAACTGCTAACCTTCATAAGCATAAAAAAAGCCTTATCTTCATTTCAAAAGTGCTACAGTAGATTAAATAATCAACTTTGTGGCAGACAAAGGAGGGTAGGGAATGGACTGAGCAGGTGCAAAGAGACCTCTGGCAGGCAGATTCTTTTCATACACAAATAAGGTGGATATCAAGAGACCAAACCTGAAAATATGGTCTGGCTTTGCAATGAGGTGAGCTGATGCTAATCTATGGTACCTGCTGCACCTTATTCTCAGCAGCAGTGACAGATTTAAACTAATCAAGCCTATGAATATGAGTTGATTGATAAAACAAAACATCTTTTGAAAAAGATGCCACCATAGTCACCAATGTGTGTTCCCAGCTTCCACCAACTTTATCTGAATTATGCACACAAGCTCACTAAGTGTTTCTTGTTTTGCTAAAAGAGCATCAGTTTGCATTTGTTTATTCTGAAACTGCATATGGTGAGTTGTTTTAATGTTTTTTTTCATGGGTAAGACATGGCACTTGCTGCTGGGTGGAGACCATCTGCAAAGGCCCCAGGGAAGATCAGGTCATTCATGTGGTAAAGGCTGTTTCTCATCATCCTGCTAAAGTGCTGCACATAAGAAGAGCTTTTATACAACATTTACTTCTAAAGCAGCTACATCTAACAAGAGGCAGAATTTACCTCCGTCTTCTGGGGATCGGGACTGTCTGGGTGCTGCACTAGGCAAAAACCTTCCCACTGAATGTGACTTTTGGCAAGAGAAAAACAAGGATTGTCCATCTCACTGTTTCAGCATTTTTAGATCAAAATTGGTGCGAAAGCAACGCTGGTGACTCAGCAGAGTGGATGAGTCAACGAAGAGATGAAACAAAATCCATACAGTCCAGTTTGAGTGACAGATCATTGAGTCTGAAGCCTCCCAGATGTTGAATCAATAAACATAATGTTAATACAATAAAACAGCATTTCACAGTGCAAGCCTTTTGGAGCCTCTCTTTCAATCTTTTGTATCCATGCTGACTTGTCTCAAAGCAGACAAATCAAGTAAAGGGACTGTGACATTTGCTTCCGGACATCTGTTGACAATAGGAGTACGAAAACGCATCCGCCTACATTGATACAATTATATGGAAAACATTGATGCATGGGCATCAAACCAAAATGCAAAAATGTAATGTAATGATGTAATAACTCTTTTCAAACATACATTTATTTTGATAAAAACTGTTTTACTTAGAAGTTTCGCTGACATGCTGTTTTCCACCTGTTCCTGAAATATCAGTGCATCAAAAAACAACTAATCACTGCCTGACATGCACCCCAATTGCATGAAGAAAGCCAAGTAGCGCTTTCACTCTACCTCAATCCATCACCTCCAACAGACTGAACACCGACACCCCCACAGCCCCCAAGAAACCAAACAAGGTGTCCCTCTCTACCGCACATCTCTGTTGGTGCAAAAGAACATGCTTACCATTTCCAACTCCCCCACCAGTGGCGCCCTCAGATCATTTTCATAAGGGCGGCCAGACAGGACCAGAGAAAATTTTGGGGGTGGCACATCAGGTGGTCCATGTGATAATCCTAGAAGAGTTTAGCCTGTGGCGATGCATTCCATGCTCTTTTATTCTTTTTCATTAAAAAACAATATGCATCCAACATGCTTAGCTAAAATGTACAGTGTAATGGAGTGAAGTCATTTCCCCCCTCTCCTCAGCAAGAACTAATCTGCATGAGATATTGCTCAAGGTCTCATGCATTTGCTTCTAAAACGTCTCCTTTCCAGCTCAAGAGAAGAATGAAGACAAAGGACTCTTTCTTTTTAATAAATCAAAGAACTCTTTCTATTTTTACTGAAGCTAATCAAAGTGTTAGTCAATAATAAAATGTGAACCTATTTGTGAAATGAAAATATTAATTACTTGATATTATAATCCTATAGAATATAATAAGTAATATAACTTTAAATGTTTCCACTAGACATCTTGATTCATGTAATGTAAACGCATGACACATTGCTTTTACTCATCCAATCGGAACCTTCCTTTCTGAAGCGTGGCATAGTCTCTGTGGTGTTTATAAATCTGTCCAACTTTGATTCGACCGTAAATCAAAACATCCAGATTAATAAAACCAGTCCCACGCCATCTTAAGACAGTTCACCGCATTCTAAGAGAAGTATCGGACCGGCCACCCGGACTTCCTTTTTAAGCAAAGAACCAACAAGCTGGATAAAATCTGTTGCATTTTGCCAACCAAGCAACGGTTCCTTTCAGAATAAAAGCTGAACTCACTGACCCTCCGGGTCCATCTGACGCTGTCAACAAACTGTCGCTTTTTACCTGGAGACAATCCAAAGACTACCACACCACCACAAGCCTCTCTGTTAGAGCTGAAGCTCAGATCACCAGAGACTGCACAGGGACTGATGGGGACAGACACCTTTAGGAGGTGCTTGTTAAAAAAAACGTAACGATCACGGCTTCAATCGCAATAAAAAGCAAGTTATGTCCAAGATAAACTCCCCCATACCCCCTTTATGCCGCCATCACCTAATCTTTTATAAAATTGCAGCGATTGCACCACATTACCGCCACGGTCTGATCTTATAAACAACCTTTTATGGGGCGACGGTGGCACAGGAGTTAAGTGCTCGCCCCGTAATCGGAAGGTTGCAGGTTCGAGCCCCGCTCAGTCTGTTGCTGTCGTTGTGTCCTTGGGCAAGACACTTAACCCAGCTTGCCTGCTAGTGGTGGCGCCAGTGCTCGGCAGCCTAGCCTCTGTCAGTGCGCCCCAGGGCAGCTGTGGCTACATTGTAGCTCATCCCCACCAGTGTGTGAATGTGTGTGTATGAATGGGTGAATGACTGATTGTGTTGTAAAGCGCCTTGGGGGGTTCCAGGACTCTAGAAGGCGCTATATCAAATACAGGCCATTTACCATTTACTTTATCCTCCCCAGGGAGCCGCGGCAAATCCCGTTTTGCAAACGCTGTCGTCCTGTAAAAACAGATTATCAGAAGTGTTATCTGAAACACGTAGTAGAAGGTAATGACCTGAATAATAACTTAACTTTTAAAGCCTTTAACAAACCATTCTATATTCATTTTGGGGGGGAAAAACTGAGTAAAATGCAGACCCACAAGAGGATGAAAAATTCATGTTACAAAGACATCCAGACTGTCTAAAATGCATGGATAACTGGAAAAGAAAGTATGAGATAGACAGGAAGCTGAATGTGAAGAAATGGACATAAGTAGTGGGAAAACTAGTAGCGAGCATGGTTACTAAAACAGGAAAAAAGAAAGAAGAGAAAGAAAAGGAGTTAGAATTTGCTAAGTTGTGGTTGAAAGAGTCCCAAACCAAACGAGACAGTGTGATAAAAAGTGAAGTTGCAAAAAAGGAAAAACAGGAGGCAAAACCTATGCTTGTGAGGCCTGAAGACAATGACATGATTATTGGAAGGCGGCAAGGCCCCGTAAGAGCAGCAACAGGCTGCTGCTGGCACTGAGCCCAAACAAGAGGCTCAGGATGAGAATGCTGGGCCAGAACTCAGGGAGCTGCCACAACCTGTCAGTGTCACCATTTCCTCCCCCGTTTTCCCCAACCTAGACAAATTGCCAACTTATGAAACTGCTACCAGCAGTGACTCTCGTGTGCAACAATTACATGACTTAAGGGACATGACTAAAGTAAGAAAACCACAAAGGTTCAGTGATGAAATTTCAGAATTAGCTGCAGAACAACTGCCAATGATACAAGTCCCAAAGCCCAATGTGGGGCCAGGCCAACCACCCACCCTCTGTGTTCCGCCCCTGGAACCTAAAGGAGGCAAAACAAGCTGTTGAGGGAGTGGCATTCCCCTGACAGGACCCAGAGGAATATATTAACTCATTCACTGCCAGCCGTTTCTTGATCAGTAAAGCCCTTCGCTGCCGGCGTTTTTCAACACACAGGTCTGTGAAGTTTAAGAGTCACAAAAAGTTGCGTGCTAGGATGGTGTCAATGCCAAAACTAACAAAACAAAGAGGTAACACCTCTTACATCAGGAAGAATACACATGTTTTGAGCGTTATCCTATCTTTCATAATCTGTTGTCGAATCATGATCGGCAGAAGCTTTTCTGGTTCGCGCCTGACTTTTTTTACAGCAGCAGCCCAAAACAGTCTCCTAACACATGGATTTTCTGCTTCCTGATCACGTGACGTATGCGGATGAAGATCGGCTTTTGAGCTGCGATGTTTGTTCTCACGGTGCGGGGGCTCGTTCCGACGCCCACACAGTAAAAACAATGCAAATGACGACTTTAGTTGTCACTGGCAGTAAACAAGTTAATGACATGACAGGCGTGTTACACTCCTTCCGCTTAAATGGACTAGAGCTTGGAGAAGCTATGATGTCCTGTCTGGGAAAATATTGGGCCAGATCCTCACACTTTGTTAAATTTATTACAACCAAACAAGAAGTTCTTTACAGTAATACATTTATGTAATGCATTTTTCTCCATTCCGGTCCAAGAAGATTCACAGTTCTGGTTTGCATTTACTTATAAAGGACGAAGCTACACCTACACACGTTTGCCACAAGGGTTCGCAGACAGTCCCACAGTCTTCACACAAGCCATTATGAACTGTTTAGCAGGCTTCACAGCCTCACATGAAAGCCAAGTTCTGGTTTATGTTGACAACATCTTAGTGTCATCTGAAAGCAGAGAACCATGTAAAGCTGACTCGCAGGCATTACTCGAACACTTAGAACAAACAAGAAACAACAGTGACTTAGCTATATTGTTAGAAAATTTAGCTTCCTTTTATCCTGTTTCAGTGTGGTATTTTATCAATTGAGGAGAAGCGCTGACAGAAGAATTCAGGAGTCTCTCTAGACATCCTGTCAAATTTCATGAGAATGGGATCAGGAGGTGCTGCTGGAGCAAAACATCTCACCAATCCCTGTCTTTGTGAAGTGGGAGAGGGTCTCCGTGAATGAATCTGGAACATTTTTGGTGAATAATAATTTTGGGAAGATTGCAGGAATAAGGAGTAAAATAGTTTACAGTTTTTAAAACTGTTTCCAGCCCAAAAGGGGAGACTTGACAGGTGCGATCCTGACCCTGTGGATGAACTGTCAGTGAAGGCTTTCACATCACAACTCCACCACTCCTATTTCTGACTCCACTGAGTGTGACTACTTGTCTTCTGCACACGCGGGTCGCTTTGGGGCTGTGAAGCGTTCACACTGGAGGGAGTTTGATGTTGCATTTCTGTCATAATGTGAACAGCCACACAAAAAAATTTGGATTTACTCAAAAAATCGACCTGCGGTGTGAACATAGCCTAAGTCTCTGGGCGACGCCACGTTTCCTTCTGCGGGAGCCCGTGAGTGCAAAACAGTTACTGATTCATAACAAGCAGATACAAAACTTTCATCTTTCATAAACATTGTTGTTTTGCACATTTATCTCTTCGCTCATTGCCAGTGATGAAAGGGAGTCTGAGTTGTTGTCATTTTGCTGGAGGTTGAGCGATCTGACAAAGTACTTGTTCGAAAATTGCGCTCCCATAGATTTTTGACTCTAATGGTCCTCCGTTGGTAAGATCTTACTCTAACATAAAAATACTGCTTGTTTGCAATGGTTTGGGTATGTACTGCTACCTATTGCCAGGGGAAATGAAGACCATCACTTTAGAGCTGTAACATTTATGTTTAAATTTCAACATTTGCATCAAATTGTTTTACATTCACACTTAAATCTAAAGATTAAGTAGAACGTTTTTATTTTTGATTTGAGTCTAAATGTTAACAGTTTAAACATTTAAACATAACATTAATTTAATTTTTTTCACGTCCTTTTATTGTTATAAAAATGTGGCAAAATGTAACTGTTGTGAGGGCATATATGGCTATTATTGTTTAAATAAATGACTTTACTTTAGAAAGTTGTTTGTGACAACTAATAAAAATCCAAGGCAAAGACACCAAGCTGGGGCTAAACTATTCAGTTTAGAAACAGATGAAAGCATAAATCTGGCAATGAGTCGAATGAATGGGAGACTTCATTCTGCCAGTTTGATGAGGAGGAAGGACTCCAGGTGTGGAGGATGTTTGCCAGGAAATGAGCAAAAAAAAAAAGCGAGACAAGAAAATTATGAAAACTGATGGAACTGAGCTGTGCAAAGGAAGTGTTCAGTTTAATCATTGGATAACAATGACTCAGGTGGGTTTCCTTTCTCCCACATAGAGGTAATTTCTGAACATTTGCCATTTCCTTTTTCAAGACTCAGACTTATTGCAGCACACCAATGAAATATATTTTCTAAGATACAAAGCAGGGAGTGGTTAAAACCAACAGGAAGACAAATTCCTGCAGAATTATTGATCATTCTTTTGCAGCAACGCCATTGCAGGTCCCAGCTAGATTAGCATCTACCTGAGAGGAGAATTCAATTCAATTCAATTCAAAAATACTTTATTAATCCCAGAGGGAAATTGATTAGAAAGAAGCTCCATCCTCACTTTGCTACTTCCTACCATATTCACAGGTGAGATGAGATCACAATCAAATCAAAGCATGACACATTTTCCACATGAACACTTTTAAATGTGTGTGCATTTTAAGCTAATGTTTATTTCACGTCTCTTACAGTTTATTTGTGCCACTCAGAAGAAATAGAAGCAGAAGGATCATTTTATGAATTTGTTTACTTGTGTTTTCATCTGAAATGCTGAGGGAAAAAAGTTCCAAGAACTTTCTAAAGGGTGAAATCCCCCACGTGGACATATTTATTTATATGGTACTCGAGGGCAGGGGCACCTCCAGAAAAATTTGATAGGGGTGGCCAGACGGGGCAAAATAAATTTTTGAGGTGGCACACCAAATCTGTCTTTGTGGTAATTCTGAGAGGGTTTCGCCAGTGGTGATGTATTGCATTGCTCCTTTATTCATTTTTATAAAAAAAAAAAACAGTCCAAAACATTTAACTTACATTTTACAAACACAAACATTTCAGAAAAGTACATTTCAGTTATTAAAACGGTTATTTCAAATGTTGTTGTAAACTGTTTTTTTTTTTCATTTAATTCACCTGTTGCTGTGTTCACAAAAAACAATGGTGATAAAAACTTTTTTTAAATGGTGAGCAGCAAAAACATATGTTTTTTTATTCTGATTATTTCTTTACTGATTAATTGTATTATTTTTATTTTGTTTTACAATTATGTCTTGAATAACTAAGATTAATTTATGGTTTGAGTGAACATTAATATGATTTATTAAAACTGGCTTTTGCTGTGGGGGCCAACAATTTTCTAGGGCCACCCCTTGGAGGCGCCATTGCTTGAGGGTTCTGGGTAAATTGTAAAATGACAAAGGTTCAGTCTGAAAGATCTCAGAAGGGAACTTATAGAAAGTTTTTCTAAATCTCAAACCTCACAATTAGGCATGGTGTTGGAGTGCTGTGACTAGGACTCAGACAATATGGCGGTTTCGCTGAGGAGTAGAGCTGCTTGTGTGAAGCAGGCAAAGGTGGCGGTGATCAGCTGAATGCCGAAGCCCAGCTGTGCCTGAGTGGTGAGATAAAGAATGAAGACACGGCTAAATATACAGTATGACAGAGTGTGACTAATTTATGACAAATGGTTGTTTTTCTTAACATTCCCAATGTTAATGTTTTGTTTAGTACTTTGAGTTTTGTGATGTTTGGTGCATCAATAACATACAGAGCAAGGGTCACCAATCTGGTGCCCGCGGGCCATGGTGCCCCCAATAAGGTGTCCACAGGTCTTTTCTCTAAATAGCACAAGTCCACAATAAACAAAAATGAACTGCTGCCATCTTTTTGATCACAAATGCATTAATATAGATTTTAAAACTACAATATAATTTAAAAACAATAAATTTGGTGTATTTTCCATAAAGTTTTTTTTAACTTTGATCTATTCCAGATCAAAGGTCAGTATTGTATCAACCTGGCAGCCCTTTTTATAGCTCATTACCGATGAAGTAGCTCTCAGCTTCAGAAAGGTTGTGATCCCCCATATAGGGACTAAAATGTGTTCTACTACATGGTTGACCTGCCAGTAAAAGAGTTTAAACCTGATGTTAATTTACAGAAAGCATGTGGGGTATCATGGGTCTTTGCTTGTTTAGTCTTTGGTAAACTCACAATAACTTTCTTCTCATTAAGTCTAACTTATTCTAAAAATATAATTACAACTTTTTTTGACTTTATAACATTTTGACTTTTTTTATGTAATTCTCTGAGCAGCCCTAACACATCATCTTCTAATGAACGGAGCTGGTGTGAATGGCGTTCTGTCTGATCATCTCATCAGGCTGAAAAGCATGTTAAAAAGTTCTGCTTTTCTCTCCAATCATTACTATGAATTACTCTGATGTCAGCATAAAAGTTTTAACTCTGAAGGAGAAGCTGGTTTTGGATCAAATGTGAAATAGTAAGGCTTTTGCGAGGCCGGTTGGGCATAAATAGAGTTACAGTCTAACTCATGAGGAGACCTTCTCTGCCATCCTAACCTGGTCAAAGAGGCTCCTGTCCAGCAAACATCTGCATACCTGAGCTCATGTGTGGATGTTTGGTTGAGTCTGAGTTGTCCTACTGTGAACTGCCTCTGAATCACAGTTGCCTTACCAGCAGAAGGGGTGCACATACAGATGGTTTCCATGACAACGTCATTTGATAAGCGCCCTCAAAGCGATCAAAGAGTGGTTTAAAGAGCAGCCTGTTTAATAAGTTATGGGATAGTGAGTGCATCTCTATCACTGGTTATTGCACTTTGGACACATCAGTGTTGTACAGTTTATTTAAGAGAGGGGAAGCTAAAACATCCAAATGAATCTGTATGCTACTGGTGAAGCAGATCTGGAGGAGTGAAACTTTAAAAGAAATGTGACGAAAGTTTTCTTCTTGTTCATGTAAAGCTGAAGGGTGGTTCAGATTGTTATTCTGAAGTTCATTTTTCAAATAGTTAAAATTGTAAACTGATGAAAAAAACACAGGGCCTAAAGAGTTCAGCTACTATTTTGCTAAGCTGTAAAGGTGTAATTTAGTGTCCCCTGATCTGACACATGACCATCCAAATAAATATGAATATTCACTGGTGTGAAAGAAATGTTGTCTGCATCAGCAATTTAACTCAACTATCATGGATGACATAACCTGATTGATGCAGCCATGGCAACCTGGAGAACAGGATCTGGAATTTTGATAGGCTGTCGACTCTGCAAAAAGGCAGCTTAGTTGCATAATGCTTTCAACCTTGATTTTTCATGTGTTCCTCTTTGTGTTTTTGTACCTGCAGTGAAAATTTATATAACCTGTTGAGAAAAAAAAAGACTACGTAGAACAGTGAGAGTGTTAAACAGATGCTAGAGAGGATATGAATTACTGTGAGCAGAAGGCGCCTCCTTCCTGATGTCCACTAAAAAACCAAAAGCTAACGCGGAGGTGGGAGCTAAGCTAACGGAGGTTCCATTTTATTAAACAGCTCTAGTTCTCATGAGAACACGGCACCCAGTCGACAAATGAGTTATTTACTGCACCACCACTATTTTACAATTATGCAAACATTTTTAAAAATGAGCGAGTTTATCTGATGGCATACAGACTTCTGGAGACTGACATCAAGTACTATCAACCAACTCGCCGAGCTGCAGTATTTCTGTGGTCAGGTTACCCTCCGAGAGCTCCACAAGCAGTCAGCCTGCGCAGAAGACAGGCACTGCGGTCAGAGATGCACTGGGCTGCCGCTTATGGGAGGGAGACCATACCGATAGTCGGAACCCAGCTCCACCAACATGTCATGTTTCAACCCATTTTCAAAAATGCAGCGTTATGTTAAATGCACTGGGTTTTACTGTATTACATTTAAATTTCATGGTTAAACATTACATATTAAAATGGTAGTTAGCAAGCTACTTTGATAAGCTCAGCTAGCACAATAGTGGCAGTGACCTAAAATATATAAATATAATTTTACTTACCAAAAAAAAATGAAGTGGAGACTCCTCGGATGCTTTATTAGTGCAATTAATGCCACAGCAAGTCATTTTGTCCAACAATTGCACAAATAATATCCAAAAAAGAACGCACAAACGGCACAACTAATGGTCTAAGATGAGAGACTGAAAATGGCGGAACAGTTTTCAGGCAAGGCTGAGGCCTTTCCCTGGAGCTAGCTCTGAAGTCACGTGGGTCTGATGCTCATTAATTATTCAGAATTTTAGGTTTTTAATACACTTAAACAGAAGAGTGAAAAAAAATTCACCCCCCTCAGAGTTGTCATGAGTATCAACTAGATCTATTAAACCTAAAACACAAACATGGGCCCCCTTACACTAAAGTTTTGACAATCTTATCTTTAACTGGATTTGCAAAACTCTCCCCTCTTCTGACATGAGTTATTTTCACTTTTTATTAGTCCTCCTCCTTTTTCCTGTCTTTCTCTCCCTTTGAGTGCCTTCAGTATTTGCTCTGCTTTCTTCTTCCTGTCAGTGCTCCTGTGCTTTTGCCTTTCTTTTTTTCCTTCTATTTTCCATTTTGGTCTATGTTTTCCTCCCCTTAAACATTTTCCATTTTCTTTCCTTTTCTGCTTCCTTTTGATGTTTACATTGAAAAACGATGTCACTTTTGGAAGTGAAAATAAAAGCTTTTTTAAAGCAAGCTGCTTCTTTCTCTTTTTGGAGCCACTAGGATAACTCCATTTCATGCTTAATGTTGTCACTACTGCTTCGAGTTTGTTACGAACGCTCCTTCCTCTCTTCTTCTTTTTCTGCTTTCTCTTCTTCTTATTTGTGGTCTTATGGCACTTGGCAAACCACAATTTGGTGCGTTACTGCCACCAACTGGATTGGAGTGGAATGACTACCAATCACTTCCTGTTTGTGCATCACCGTCTTAAAGGAATAGTCCATTGTGGCATTAACAGAGGGGTGCCAGCAGTCAGGGCTAGGGGGCCCCCCAACATAAGGAGGCCCCAGGCGGTCGCGGACCTATGCCCAATGGTAAAACTGCCACTGGATCTTGGTGAAACATTAATGGAACACTGGATGGAAATAAATCTGGTGACGTTGCAGAAGCTTTATCAAAACAATGCCACAGTAATTGTGTGTCAGAGTTAAAGCTAAAGGCGGACCAACAAAATTGTGTGATCTTTTTTTTTGGTGGGCAGTGTGTTTTGTGGGCATTAAAAAAAATTAATTAACAAAGTGGTTCTCTTGCATTTGTCTACAAACCTCTGCCAATAGCACACTTTGGACGGAAAGCAACTATTGGACCATTCAGTTGTCTGTCTGTCTTTACAGCTTGGTAATATCAGTGAAGGAAAAAATACCGGCTGCTACCACTTGAACTTTAAGACAAACTACCAGAGTTCAAAACGAAAAACAACATTTGAAGTCACAGACAACAAAAGGCGTTTGGACCTAGAAAACAGTGACAGGTGTTTAGCACTATCTCGTTTCCTCTTGCAATGCAGGTTTCCGGTTCTGCCAGAAGCGTCTCAGGGAAGATACCTGAGGAGAGGGGTGAGTGCTTGTTCTGCAGATTCACTACAGCAGAGGAAAAGCACTTCTGAGGATTTTGCCTTTAGTTTTAGTCCATGTGACTGATGGAGTGGAGTCAAGACTCGTAAGAAAATTTTGTATGAATCTACATCTGTACATTGAAACAATTCTTTCAGGTGAAATACTAAAATTCATAACTGTTTTCTGCCTATTCTAGTGGCTACAGGAAGCCTAAGTCACTCCCATCTACTTCCTGACTATGAGTCCCCGGAAAAACAAAAAAAAAAATGAATGCAAGTCAATCGGCTATTAAATAGCCCCACCACCACCCCACCCCCCGTGTTCTGTCTGGCTGTAAAGCAAACATTGATATCAGAGTGCCAAAAGCAAGCCTTAAAGTTTTGTTCTCACAGGTGGAGCATTATAGCCTAGAATCTGGACTATTTGCTGAAGCTAAATAATTTTGCTTTGCATTTCTGTTTAAACACGCTTGTTTTCTGCAGGCTAAATGTCTCGATTGTTCAACGGAACTTTCATACATCAATAAAAGAATGTTGTCCAATGCCGTACACCTATCTCCCTGGTGCTAAAAGTCAAAGCTGGAACAGAGATGGAAAGGAGCGAGGCAGCTGAATCCCGGAAACCTTAAGGGGGGCATAATGGACGTGTGTTGTTATAGTGCACTTTGCAGTTAGGGGGAATGGGGCAGCACAGATATCATCTGTAAGGAGAGGAGACGTAGGCTCCCTATGGTGGAGGTGGAGGGGGGTGGGGGTGGGAGTGGGGATAGGTGCTGCCTATCAATGAACAGGTGAGAGTTGGGATGCAGCCTGGGCCACTGACATAAACACAAACATCAGAATGCAACACAGAAGTTGAAATAGAAACACAACATCTTCTAGAAGCCGCTTCCAGTACAAGATTGAAGCCCCGCCCACTTCAGGTAAATGAATGGTACAATGTCCTTTTCAACACATAATAAAATCACCTCTGATAATTTCATGACCCTTGATCTCATCTTTCTTAAGAATGCTCAAATATAAATGTTCTTACATTTTTAGCTAAAATTTGTTATTCGGTACAAATAAAACACCAAGTCTGTGTTCAGGTGAGAAGGTGGGACTTTGTTCCATGGCTTCGGTGAAATCTGTCCTCATTCTTGTACTCTGATTTAATTCCTTCCTGGACATGTACTTTCAACTTTTAATCTTAACAATTTGGCCGTGAGATAAGGGTTTTTAAAAAGTTGTTGAAAATAATTTTTGATGTGGATGAAGTTAGCTATTTAGCTGGCAAAACTGAGATCTCTTCCTACATGATCAATGTAGGGAAACCTTTAAATCATTACACTTGCCTGAAATATGCTCAAATATTTGTACTGAGAACAGTTCAGGTTTTAGACATCAGGTTGTGGGATTGGACTGGTGCACACGTGGTGGAGCAGAGCAGAGCAGAGCAGAGCAGAGGGAATTCGTTAGTAAGACAGAAGAAGCAGCAGAGGAGCTGACCTGAAGTTTTAGGCACTTTGTGTTCACTTAAAGCACCAGTTCCCATGAGAGAACAGGTCTTCACCTGCAGCTGAAGCCTCGTATTGCTCCACCTACCTCCTTCAGCACTAACGCTGGCCCTGTTGATGAAAAGCAACTTCAGCCCCTTTTGTCACTTCCTCTTTAACGATGCTCCTGAGGAGAAATAGACTGGGAGTTTTCACCAGCACCAACTTCCAGAGGTAGTTATTAATATTTCAGACGTGTGTGAAGTGTGTGCTGTGGCCCAAACTTAGGTACAGAGGAAAAGACTGGTTCGGCACTTTATCCTCAACCTTTTCCAATGATGTTAGAACATCGGTTCTCCAGAACACAGCTGTCAAAAGTCCCCAGTGACGGGGGGATGTCTGAAACATTTAAAGTAAGTGGCGATTTTATTCAGTGTAAATCTGACTCCTAAATGAGGATAGAGATTTTCTGCTCCATCTCAAATGCAGATTCTCATCTTCATCATACCACGGCACCGAATGAGTTGCATTGGAAATGTGCTACAGACTGAGAAACACACAAACATCTGTTCATGGATGGATTTGGATGTTGGGGGGAATGCTGACCCCTTCACACAACACACATTTCATACTTAGGCTAACTCAATATGGCCCTGAGTGGAATAAATGCACAAACAAATTGCACTGAAGATGATGTGCTAAATAGCAGTCTGAATCCAATTTCACAAACACATCCCCCAGAGGCAGATTCACAGAACTCAACTGCCAATCTTTACTGGAACACACTCTGAAGGTGTGAGAAGAAAGCAGCAACAATCCCTTATTGTGTTCCTGCAGAGAGAGATGGGAAATTGAATTTTTTTTCATAGCAACCAGCATCCTTCATTCTGCCCATATTTGTCTAACATTGTCTGCTCACAATGGATTTTCCATCTTTAAATAGTCGTCCTTCAGTAGATATCAGACACGCTGGGGTGATGAGCAGCTATTCCATCAATACGCCTTTATTAGCTTCTTAATCCCAGCAAACTGAGCTGGATGCAGACATGAAAAACAAGAAGCACTTCCCACCTAACTGGATAACGCCTTTGATGTCCTGTGGATTTGGTCTTAGAAACCTCCAAAAGGCTCCCACTTTGCATACAGGGCTTCTCTTGTTGTTCTTGTGTGTACATTGTTAGCAGATGAAGCAAATCTGCCTGAAAGCTTTCAGATTTAAGAGAAGTGTGCTTTCCTTTCCTGCAGCACACCTTCAACGATCCTGCAGAAGTCTGGTGTGTTTACCTGTCAGAAAACTGTAAAGTAAAATTCAGAACTGCCTCCAGCCAAAGGTCTCAGTGAGGTACTGAAGTTCTTCATTTCTCCTGGATACTGAAAGCCTTTAGGGCAGAATCTGGCAGAGGGAAAGTTAGAAAAAACAAACTGGAAAGTCACAAAGATAGATGGATGATGTGTTTTGCACCACTGTGCTGTACCTTTGCAGCAAAATACATTTAAATGGGAAGAGAAAGAATTCTGTTTTCTGTAAAAAGTCAATGTTTTAATAACTGTTTAGCTTTTAAGACAGTTTATGTTGTATGATTTATTGATTCACTCAGAATTCAAACTCAGAACTGGGTTTCTATCAGTTGTCTGTGTTATGGGATGAGCTCGTCAATAACAGGCATCCTAGATCATCCCTTTAGTTGTGCTGTGATAGACCTAGACTCCTGGATGATGTCCCATGATGAGCACCGCTCTCAGGCCAGGTTCACACAGCAGGATTTTTAAATCGTCTGAATATTTTCAAAGCACAAAAGACCCCACACAGCAACAAGAGTGTTGATCCTACAGTATGTGGTGTGCAGCAACACGATCAAAACTACACACTACACATGAAGCAATTTCACAACATTCCCCGATCAGAAGGGAAATCTCACAAGACCGCTCCTTATCAAAAGTAACTTCACAGTAAACAGACGTGGCGGACAAGACAGAGGATATGGATTCCCATCAGTCCGGTCAGTGTGCTTTAGACACCTTGGTTTGTGATCAGCTACTCAGCATATTCATTGGACTGCACACTTGTTTTACCTTGGGACACATGGCACACACTATGACATTGGGTCAAGACAATCCAGCATGTTGAATATCCCTGATTTGTGACTGGAACGTCCTAAAATACATCTGAGCAGCAGACCACAGACTCCTAACTCATCACACATGGCAGATATTTCTGATGAGATTATCTTTATAGCCATGACGGTAATCGGGGCATCCTAAGATTGTTAGAAGGGGAGAATTGGGTCAAATATCAACATCTGAAATGGGCAAATGTTTGCCCTCGTGCTTGTTTGGGTCTTTGTCCCGTCCACACTGCCATCAAACGTTCAGAGAACAATTTAGTTTGAAGTTAAGATCCAGCGCAGTCAAAAAAAATTTTTTTAGTGTGAGATTGGCAAAATACAGCAAAAGTCTATGGGAAGAAATCCAGTTAACAGAAAAAGAATAAAATGGGAACTATTTCACTTTGATGAACTGCAAATTATGTTTAGTTATAAAATGAAACTGAGAATGAACTGGATTGCAATGAATCATTCTGAATTGGGAATGAAAGAAATCGGCTACGAAATGAACGTGTGCTTTTGATTTAAGGAGCTTTGAGATTTGATCATTTTTGTGAAGTCTGAGTATAAATGTGCTCTACTGAATCATCTCCCCTCTATAGAAGAAAACAAACAGCTGAGAGCAGAGCCTGTAGTGTGTAATGGTGATGACTCAAGAAAACAGGCCTTCTGGTGAAAGACACACACTCACACACACACACACACACACACACACACACACACACACACACAGGCATCTATTAGACCCGTTCATGAGTTTTATACAAATGTAGTCAAATATCTTTACATTTTTGCTTTGAGAGGTATTAGTAGAGCATTAAACTATTCTCTCTTTTCTGTTTCATATTTCAGATGTCAGGTTGCAATTTAACCATTAATAATTCAGGTAGTTTAAGACCAAACACACATGTTCAGTTAACATCCATCACTCGCTATCCTCTTGTTCTAATCAGCTTCTCTGAGAACTCTGCTACAAGACAAACACACACACACACACACACACACACACAGCAGCAGCATACAACCATTCTCCTGGCTCTCTAGGAGAATCTATATAAAGCCTCAGAAGGAACTGAAGCATCCTCGGTTGTTCTGCTGATATTGTGACCCACTTGACTTGTGTCTTTGTTTTGCTCTGTGCCCTCTGGTCACAAAACTATTTATCCCTCAGGCTGTCCAGCTTCGTAGCGACTGGCGTCGGCGGTAGGAATAAAACACCTCTCTACTCTTAGCTGTCATCCCCTCAGCTGAAGAGTGTGTATTCTGTTGACTCATCATTTGCCTGACAAATGCTCACCTGTAGACAGAAAGGAAGATCACACCTCCGTAGTGGTAAACGCGTTGGTGGGACCATTTTGTAACAAACACAAACACTGTCGATGTTAAATACAGACATGAAAGTTCAGTGTCAGCGTGCAAAAAGGAGATCAATAGTGGAAGGAAAAAGAAAGAATAAATCAGGTTGTACAGAAAGCCGGATTGGGCACAGTGTGGGACGAGTCTTTTGAATTTCCGTGTTTAAATTCCACCTGTGGAATCTTTAGAAGAAATGTTAAATCATGTTTCATTTGTGCTTAAACGTAACTTACCTGAGATGATATTTAAAGCTACTTTTACTTAAATCTTTTGTATAATTTTATGTCTTTACTAGGGCTGGGCTTGATTAAAAAAATTAATCTAATTAATTACAGGCTTTGTAATTAATTAATCTCAATTAATCGCATTTTAATCGTTCAGGAAAATGTGCTCTCAAAGTAAAACTTTTAATTAAAATTATGAGACAGAGAATCAAACATTAGACATGGTTATTACTGTAAACTAAAGCTTTTAATAAAAAAAATGCATTTTAATTATTCAAATGTCACTGTGTGATATGAAACAAAACCCAAATCAACTAAAATTTATAATTACAAATAGAAAACACCTGCAAATGGTTCCTGAGCCTTTAAATAGTCTCTCTGTCTAGTTGAATGACTGAAATAAATTTGACTTTGCACCAGATTCTAATTTTTCCAGTTTCACTTGTTTGTATAATTGGGAATTTTTATTAGCATTTCTACTCATAATGTAGTAAAAACACACATTTAAATAATAATCCTTCAAAATGACAGTAGAACAGGCACAAATATGATCTAGGACTTAAATGTACTAACTTTTAACACCAGAGCAGGCATGGCATATTCTGAGAATGATCAGGAACACTAACTGGTTCCAGTTGGATGACTGGAGGTTGATGGGATGATAAAAGATCATGGCGAGGAAATAATGATCTGACGAACAGGTAAGCGGACCTTCCTTACATGGGAAGTTTTGCTGTCACGTTAATAAGGGGATGCTGCAGACCCGCAGATTCATGCCTGCAGCAGCGAATCTGGTGTGATCTCCAGCCTGATCACAACTTTCTCGTTCCTCGCTGCCCCAGATAGTAATGCATGCGATGTTTAGACAGAGACTCGTCTCAGAAACATAGAATTCCCCGACAGAATTGTTTAGAAAATCATCAGAAAAGTTTCAGAGTGTTTCTGTTTTAACTTAAACTTCTGTTTTCAACTTTAAGACACGTTGTTTGTGATTTTTTACAGAGCACACGGAGCGTTCTCCCAGCGGCAGCCAGGTGCCTCTCGTTTGTCTGAGTGACTACTTTCATAAACTACTGTTAGGGCAAAGAATTATTCTGTCTGGTGCTTTCAGCGCTGCACAGATGTTACGTAAATGTTAAAAATTATAGCTTACCGCAACTTTTGTAAAGTTTCCGGTGCCACCGGGCAGCCGCAGCAGAGACGATCTCTGAAAAATGTCCGCGACACGGACTCCGTTGTTGTCTGGAAGTTGTTTTTTCCAAGTTAAGAAAAGAGGCGGGCGTGTTTCCTAAATCCTGCATCAGTCCAAGCAAGGCAACTTCTTTCTGTTTTTATTTTGTTTTAGTAGCCATTAGCCACTGTGCATTGTTGTGTGCGTCAGTGATATTCGGTCTACGAGGAAAACGTGCAATGACAAAGGTTCCGCCATGCTTGAAATGCAAGCTGCGATTAAATGCGTTAATTTTTTTTAACGCGTTATTTTTTTCTAATTAATTAATCGTAATTAACGCGTTAAAGTCCCGGCCCTAGTCTTTACGCTTTTATTTGAAACTGCTTCTAAATCTTGTGTTTTCTGATTTGATTATCTTTCATCTTTATTTAGTTGTTTTATTTTTATGATCATTTTATGATTTGTTTTGTTCTTTTTTTGTGAAGTCCTTTGTGAATTTTCTTTCTGTGGTAAGTGCTACATAAATAAACTTTACTTACCTTCTCAGTGGCCTAGTGGTAGAGCTTCCACCCCGGGACCGGGAGATCGGCATTCAAATCCCAGTCGGATCATACCAAAGACTTTAAAAATGGGAGCCAGCGCCTCCCTGCTTGAGGCACAGTTTTAAGAGTTTGGATTTGGGGGTTAAACCACCAAGTAGTTCCCGAGCACAACCACAGCTGTAGCTCACCGCTCCCCACGGAGATGGGTTAAATGCTGAGATGTAATTTCACCAGTGTGTGATGATGGACTGTGAGACTTTTACTAGATGTAAATATAAAAAATGTTCAACTGAGCTTCACAACATCTATGTCAAACTGAAAACTGACCCTGAAAGCTGTAAAATGTAAACTGCAACCATTTTCATGAGGTAAACACATGTGACTTCAGAATTAAGGTAAACAAACAAACAACCTACCTTTTTAAAACCTCATTTGTTTTCGTGAGACAGTGCCAGACTTGTGGGCAGATCAGATTTCAGTTGTTTTTATCTCCTGTCGAAAACTTCCACATCAAAACAGGCTAATAAATAAATACAATTATTCGTTGGTGGATATTTTTGAATAAAATTAATATTAATAAGCCAATGTAGCGTGCATTAAGCCTGGCTGAGACAACAGCAGAGATGATACGAGTCATTTGATGCTGCATTACTGCCACCCACTTCTTTTTGACCTCTTCACAGTTAAGTGGCCTAATTTTTATGTTTTTATCCACTTTTCTTATTGGTAACAAACTTTACAAGCCATCATTAAAGGTGGGCTAAGATCCGTAAACACACAAATATTGACTACTTTTACAAAGTAACTTCACTGTACCAATAGGGTTACAAAGTCTTGTTACAGGGATGCTATCCTCAAGGTTTTGGTCTGTTGGTTGAGTTGTACTTTGGAGATCTGTCTTGTATCACATGTCGGTAGCGGTCCTTTAACAGACATAGATCAAAGGATCCCAAAGTTGGAGTTCAGACATAAACAGAATGGTGGACAATAACACAATCATGATAATTTATCCATCCATCCATTTTCTGAACCCGCTTGTCCACGTAGGGTCGCGGGGGGGCTGGTGCCTATCTCCAGCGGTCAATGGGCAATCAGGCGGGGTACACCCTGGACAGAGAGCCAGTCCATCGCAGGGCAACACAGAGACACACAGGACAAATAATCATGCACGCACATACTCACACTTAGGGACAATTTAGACAGACCAATCAACCTATCAGTCATGTTTTTGGACTGTGGGAGGAAGCCGGAGTACCCGGAGAGAACCCACGCATGCACAGGGAGAACATGCAAACTCCATGCAGAAAGACCCCAGGCCGGGAAGCGAACCCAGGACCTTCTTGCTGCAAGGCAACAGCTCTAACCACTGCATCACAGTGCAGCTCATGATAATTTATCAGGTAAATAAAATTATTAAAGGCTTGTTAAGCACCTCTATGGTGAAGCATCCCTCAAAACAATACTACAGTTACCTCCATGTTGTTGGTTCTGTCTTTGCCTTTTTTATTTTGAGGGCTGAAAGTATGGAGCTAGGATCAGGACAATATTCAATGTAATTTGTACCAAGTTTTGTAACTTGGAACATGTTTCATGACATGTAACTTTTGGATTTGTAACTTGAACTCTAGCTTTCAATAAACCACTTTAAAATGGATATTACAACTCGAGTTTAGGGCTTCTTGTAGGACTTAAACTTATGAAATATGCTTATATTAGAGCAGTGTGTTGCATTACTACATCAAATTTATTGCTATAAAATAGTAATGTATGTGGTCTAAATGTGTTCTACAATGTGTTGGGACTGTCGTGTTTCTGTAATGTAGAACAGTCACGGGTGTGGACAGTTAGGACACAATATTTCATATAATATATAATATTATTCAATAATTACCACAAATCGCCAGGGGAAATGTGATTATATTAAATTTTTGTGATTTGTCCCACCATACGGCGTTCAAACTGACTTACGGCGCCGGGATGTTTGGATCTGAGAGCTCCATGAACCACGTGACCGTGAGTCGGCGAGTTCAAAGAGTGTCGTAACTCTCTCTTTCTACAGCTCTGACAGAACCCTGCCCTCCTCTCCCAATGATTGGACAGGAATTTGAGAAACGTGATTGGTAGTTAACACTCGGGCTCTCATTGGTTCCACCCAAGTTCCTCCCACCGACACTAGAATTGAGACACAATCATTTGTAACACTGTAGATTTGAGGTTTGTACCTGGAGAATGAAATGTGTGTTTTGAGAGTTTTGATTTCAAACTTGTACATTGATTTTTTTATTTTGGAAGTCTGCTAGGTACAAACCGAAAGTTTCATGTTTCTGAATGAATGTTTGATGTTACAAAATGAGTAATAAATGTACAAAATAAAAGTTTGATTTAACAAAATAAAAAATACATGTACAAAATGAGAATTACAAGTTAGAAAACTAAAGTTACAAGTTTCGAATCCAAAGTTACATGTCATGAAACATGTTCCAAGTTACAAAAGTTGGTACAAGTTTATATTGCCCCAATCCTAGCTCCATGTGAAAGCTGTTAAGTTTGGAACCACGGCAAAAACAAATGCTTTGAAGGCATGCAATGCAACTTTTTAATATTTTAAAATCGTTTTCTCAAGCCGCTAGTATGTGTTAAAATGACCCTTTACAAGGTTAATAAAAAGTCACTCAGACCTGAGGCCAGAATACCGCATTTGCAACTTCAGACTGGTGGGCCACCTCCTGCTGGAAATAGAAAATGGAGCTGACACACCTGGTGATGCAGTCTGCTTCCAGCATGTTTCCTGTATGTTTTAGATCATAAACACAGCTGATTTGTTTAATTGTTTAAAGCCATTCCTCCTCATCCTCAGACATTTTCCTCCTGCTCCTTCACATCACCACACTAACATGCACATAGGGCCTTGGGGTGTGAGTAAGTCAGGGGATGCAGTATGGTTCCCATTTCCACATTCCTGTGGCAGCCTGCATCAATTTTAATTTGCACATTAAACATCTCCACCAATGAAATTCCACTCGAATGCGTGCTTAGGGCCTTGGAGGTGAGTACACTCAACAGCACCTGGTGGTGGTGGTGGTGGTGGGGGGGGGGGGGGGGGGGGGGGGGGGGGGGGGGGGGGGTCTTTCAGCCTCACCTGAAGTGCCGGTGCCCACTTCCGATTTTAATCTGCACCTAGACACTGAGGGTTTGTGGGAGGGGATTGGGGTTGTGTGCTGGCACCAGCTGGTGTGGGCCAGATGATGTCTGCATTGCTCCACCCTCCCAACCACAGAATGTACTTTAACAACACGCATCAACACCACATGGTGGAGGGAGACTAGGGGTCTTATCACACCGCTGTTCTCTGTTAGCCCGGGACTGGAGGCTAGGAGTGGGAGCTGGCCATCTTGTTGGGGTCTGGGGTGGTGGGTCACTTTGCTCTGTGTTGGGTGGAGATGCCTGCCCATCATTACCCCAGTAGAACAGGGTTAGCTCGGGGGAACAGTTGTGCCCTCTCTGCAGCAGTACCGGGACCAGAGTGAGTAGGGTGTGTATGGGGAGCGTGTTTGATGTACATTTTTGTGTGTCTTTAGGTTGCATGTGTTTATATGAGAGCACGAGGGAGGGAGTGTGTGACTGTATCTGTCAGGTGGAGTCTAAGACATCATGTGGTGCTACAACATCTTCACCATCCCTCCCCCTGCTAAACATTTCTGCCGGTGGGCGGTGCCTCGGTCTGCCTGCATATTCACAGCTGCCGAGTTGTGGGCTGGACGTTTTTGACATCTGTCTGGTTGCTCCCGGTGGCTGCCTGGTGGGGGTGGTGATCCCTGGACTCTGTCAGGTCCTCACCAGTGTTGGGCACCCTTGGGTTCCGGGCCGCTGGGTTCCAAGCCCGGCCTGCTCTGGGGTGGGCGGCTGCGGGGGCATGCCGTTGCCGTTGGTTCCAGCATGTTTTAGATCATGAGCACAGCTGATTTGTTTAATTTAGTGATGAATCAAAGGGTGAGGAGACATTTCAGCTGTTTTGATGATGTTAAAAAGATGAATGCACAGCAAGAAGATAGATTTCATATAATGTATATAAACAGTTTCAAACATCCATCCAATCACAAGTTCACATCAGAATAAAGATTTTTGACTAAATATACTTTCAGCCAAAACACACATCCCAACTAGGGATGATTACCGTCATGGTACCTCAATAACACGAATAATCAGTTGATATTTGGACTTTTTACTCACTTGGAGCAAAAGATCCTAAGTGTATATTAAGGTCAAATGTTTAACCTTACAGGGTACGTTAGTCTAAACTCAACATGTACTTCTTCACTGTTTTGTCTTCTGCCAGTAATCCAAACTCATCACTATGTTTAGCTTCTGAGCGTGTGTGTGTGGTGGGACCAGACTCCATGAGGACTTGCTATTTTTGAAAGAAATGGACCCCTGCTACCAATGTGAGCTCTGATGTGCGTCAATGGCTGAATGTGAAGAGACCATTATGAGACATTTGGGGCTCTGGACGATGACCCTTCCATACTGCAGGAACAAGGAGCCTGCACCAGAGGCCTTTTGTGCCTTTTTACTTCAATGAGTTTGCATCAAGCTGTCAATCTGCATCTTGCCGCAGTGCATTCACTTGAATTTAGACTTGTTTTGGGATTTTTGGCACTCGTACTGCATAGCACATGTTTGTATTATCTTTATTCTGAAGAACTGTTTGTGTCTGTTTTGATGTCTTTATAACATGGGTGCCCAATAGGTTGATCAAAATCGACTGGTCCATCACCACAGCGCAGGTCGATCGCAGCCATAAATAACATTGGTGGTCTAGAAATGATAAACAGGTTTACAGCAGGTTACCCTGATCTCCGCTGAACGTGGTCTTCAACAAGCTTGCTCTGTCAGCAAAGTTACATGTAGGTGTGCATCATTACCTGAAGTAAAGCAGCTACTAAGAAATCAGGTATGAAAATATCGGGATGCTCCAATTAGAAATTAAACAAAACCACTACAACAAATTTCATCTCTACAACAGTGCTCTGCATATTGTGGGATCCGGTACAGGCAGGTGAGATGTTTTATATTAGCCCAGGAAGAAGAGATGAGGCATGAACTTTGTGAGCGGAAACACTGCTCACCCTAGTCTGCACAAGCAACTGGTAGGTGGTGAGCTGTAGCTGGCGTCTGCTTGTTGGCAGATTGTAAGTTTTTCTTTTTTTTCTAAGGAGATGAGAAGCATTTCATTGACTGGGAAGACGGACTGCCTTCGCACAGCAACACGTGAACATCTGCTGTGAAAAAAAATAGTTGTTTTCTTTACAATGGAGCTAGAGTCTACTAAAGGCTGTTGCCATAGTAATGGGAGGCAGAGGGAAAGCACAGCTGAATAATGAAATTATTAATGAATGAGCTCACAGCAAGTCTCCAGCATACAGTTCATCTGCACCTCTGCACAGCAGAGGTTGCTAAAAACAACAAACGTGTTTGTGTCACTTTCACGTGCACACTTGGTAATATTTGCTGAAAAGAATATCAGAACTACTAAACTATAGTTCTTCACCTCATGTTTCTCATGATGTTTAGAACTGGTCATTGAGACTCACTGAGAGCCATTTGTTCTGTCTATCAAAGGAAATGACAAAAAGAAGCAAAAAGGAACTAACTGTAAAGCCAGATTTCAGAAAAGCAGTCGTTCAACCGGCCTTCTATTTGAGATGTGCAGATGATTGAACATGGTAAATACAACCAGGGGCGCCTCCAGAAATTTTTGATAAGGGTGGCCAGATGGGGCCAAAGACATTTTTGGGGTGGCACACCAAATTGGTCCTTGTGGTAACCCTGGGAGAGTGTAGCCTGTGGCGATGCGCTGCATTGCTCCTTTATTCGATTTTTTTTTTTTTTTAAAAAACAGTATGTATTCAGAACACTTAAAGCACAGATGTCAGAGTCAAGGCCCGCGGGCCGCATCTGGCCCGCGGAGCATTTTTATGTGGCCCGCGAGATAAATATCAAAAATATATTAAAACTGGCCCGCTGGCCGTTTTTACCGCAAAGACTTCAACTCCCATGATGCTTTGCGGCGTCCGCGCGGAGCCAACGAAGCCCCCTCCTTTGTGTTTTTCCAGCGCCTGCTGCCGGTCTCTGCAGCTCCGCTGTCTCGGACAAACTAAACACTCCTCCCACTCAGCGCCGAGTTTACTCAGCTGTTTTCTGACGTTGAAGCCCAGAAACGGAGATTCTAGCCGCTCAGTAATGTGTTCACGACTGAAAGAAAAAGTGTTCCAACTAACTTCCAGACAGAGCTGATATAACTCCAGCGAGCAGCGACACGCTCAAACCAGCACGGCTCTGTGGTTGTGTTTCCTCCCCGACACACAACAACGTGGTCAAGCTGCTCAGACATGTTCATCAGCACAAACCTATGTGAGCACCTGTTGTCATCTAATGTTGTCATTATTATGATGAAGATGAACAAAACAACAGGAGTCTCCTCCTCAGCTCCGATCAACCCTGTGATGCAGGTATCTGGCTGGAACAGGTGAGCATCACAGTAAACCAGTGGAGCAAACTGAGCTTTAAATATGTTGGTTTTATGCTCTTTTTCTGCTCCAAAACATGAAAGTTAACAGGTGAGATGTTGCATTTTCATTTAAGATAAAATGATATTTTTATTTTGTTGTTGGCCCGTGAGAAAAGATTTAACCTACAGTAAACAGGAAGTGGAAAGGCTGCAGAAAGATGAATAGAATAGAAAATCCCTTTATTGTTCCTCAGTGGGGAAAGCTAGACGTCACAGCAGCGATGACACTTATTACAGGAGAAGAAAGGAGAATAAAAAATAAGAAAAATGAATAAACAAGAAAACATAAATCCTGAATAGATTTATAAAATGCTGATTATACCACAAGTAATGAATACCACTGATGNCTACGGACTTTACAGAGTTTTGAATCTTTATGCTCGCGATTGCCCCCTCAGGCCAAAAGCGTAACGGCAACTTCAATAGTAGGCTCGTGCACGAGGCGTGCATGCTGTACGTGCACACTCCTTAACGAAAATAACAGCTGAGACAGTCCCTTGTGTGTGTGTGTGTGTGTGTGTGTGTGTGTGGCCCAGAGGACAGAGGACAGGAGAACGCACAGCTAATTAATTAAATAATTTGGTTCTGTACCTTTCTCTTCAGCACAGCCGACAAAGGTTTAAGACGGGTCAGTCCTCCTGCATGCTCAGATCATTCCCTACCCTTGCTTAAAAAATTGTTCCAAAATGAAAGTTGAACCCACATCTTTTTTATCTATGAATTCAATGCCGTTCGGCAAGTCTCAAATAAAAATTTGGGCATCTTACTGTAAAAAAAATGTACCATTAATGTAAAAAAGAAACCCTAAACAATGTTCACATCCATAATTGAACCCAGGTCTTCTGCACAGGAGTCCAACATCTTATCAGATGAGCTAAAGCTCCATTGATGTCCTTTGTATCTGCAACATTTATATCCTTGACCACACCTGAAACAATGTTCAAAGAACGGTTCGGAGCGAAAATGGCTATTTTTTTGCTAATTTGCAGGAAATATCTAGAAGAATGTTCTACAGAAAGTAGCTAAGGGTCCTCAGAAATGTAGCTAGCTTTGTCACTAGGCGGCACTACCTCTCTCTCTGCTGCTAAAGCTACTGATAGCAAATGTTACGGGCTGTGCCTGAGCGTGAACGCACATGAAGCAGCCTGCTCGACCCGAGCAACTCTTTTTCTGTGATTTTACAGAAGGAGAAACCTGTTTTTTTTATTCTGAATATTTCTTTACTCATTAATTGTATACTTTTTATTGTGTTTTACATCTATGTCTTGAATAAGTAAGATTAATTTATCATTTGAGTGAACAGTGAACAGCAATTTTCTAGGGGTGGCCATGGCCACCTCTGGCCACCCCTTGGGGGCGCCATTGAATACAAGAAACCTCTGATTCATACATTTGTGAGAAAAATAAGCTGAAAGTTGCTAAACTTGTAGAAACTGTTATGTTTTGCTCCCAAATTCAAGTATTTGCCTTTTGTTATTTTGTCTTTAAATGCTGTACAGGATGTGGCGTGAACGGCCCTACGCCACACTGGTAGGATTAAGATGATTACAAAGTGGGATGGGATAAAATTAATATCATTTTTCATGGTTCCCATGGTAACATACCTGACAGTTGTTATTACAATTTTAATAATTCACCAACCCATTTCCAAGTGAAACTCACCTCCTACTATCACAGTTTTCTCGTGGATGGATTCAATTAGATGACAGAATCAACACCCTCTGGTGTCGACTGTTTCAAATGACTAAAGATCAGTAAAATAAAAATAGTTGAGAGCATGCACACCCCCTCAGTGGATGGTTTCAGTAGGAGTTTTAAGCCCCGCTCCCTCTATGCTGCACATTTTCCAGATTGAAAAAGAGAAATATACCATAGTTATTTTATTTTAGGTGCTACCTGTTGAATCACATTGTACTTACCTTGCTGTTGTGTTTTCAATTTTTTTCTTATAATTTATTCAATTGGAATTAGTCATTGAAGCACATCATTATTGTGGTTATGGCAGTACCGTGACTCAGAAAATCGTTTTTAGCCTTTTGGCATTTACCGATGTTAAATATTTAGCTATCGACTCTTCAATAAATCACTCAGTCATTCCATTTCTGAACCCATGGAGAAAACTCACGCATGCATGGGGAGAAAATGTAAACTCCATGCAGTAAGGGCACTGCTGGGTTTTGAATCTTTAACTTTCTAACGAGCTACACCACCATGCAGCCACCTTGTGTTAATAAACAATGCACATTTCTAACTCTTTATAAAGCTTTCTGGTCGGCCCTTTTTGCATTTTTCTTTTTGTTATTTGCAATCAGACTTGATCAATGTGAACACCTGCCATATTAGAACGATCCTTTATTTTGCACAACCCCTCCAGTCTATCTAATCATCACATGACGAACTATGAACTCTTCCTGGTTACATCTGCTGTACCTGTAATCAAGAGCTCTAAATCATCCCCCAAGCATCACTTTTCTGTGGTGATTTTCTCTATTCACAAGAGCCTCTTGGATCAGCCCATGTAACAAAGTGGCTACTTGTAAAAACCAGCAGATGAGTGTTTTCTTCAGCCTACACTCAAAACATAACAGGAAGGAGGAAAAAGAAGGTTAAAGATAATCACTGGAAGATGAATATTGTATAGGATCAATACTCTTCCAAGCAATAGATGTGAATTGATTACGTGATGCAGCAAAAGCTTCTGATGTCAACAGGGTCAAAAGTCCAAGGAGCTGTGGAGTGTAGCAGCAGGTGGGTGAGTCATGAATTTGATGGCTGTGGACCTGTGAAGAGGAGGCGGTGATTGTGGTGGTCATGGTTTATCTGGTGGGGAAAGGGCTGGTTAGAGGGCTCTTCACTGCACTTGTGTTGGTTCAGGTTAGTCCACAAACATTACATAAACCTCCACTCTGCTCGGCTGCTAAATCTGATCATTGTGTTCAGCTGGTAAAACTGCGGACACTTTTGGACACTGATTGCAGAAAACACATCTGAATATTGTTCATCTGCAGGGATTTGTGGCAGTGAGGTGCTTCCAGCATGTAGAATCTCAGTGAAACATCATCTGGTTTATAAGAACAGCTGTTTTTCACATTTCTGCACATGTAACATGAGTTAGAGGTGCCCTTCAGTTAGTTGAGACTTCTTGTTATGAAAGTCTTGTGCATGTTCTTTACATATGCAGATTGTTATTGTTTACCAGACAAGTACGTTCTTCTGTTGAGTCTTAGATGACTGTGTTCAACGTGCTCAACACTACTCTTCTTTCTTTTTTTCTGTTCAGCCATAGATACAATTTATCTGAAATTGTAGAACAACTTTTAATTGTGTGTTTTTATTCATTTTTAGGCAATGCATACTAGGAGTGTTTTAAATCTCTGCAGCTGTGTACAACTATGGAATTCAGTGGGAGGCATCTTATTCCCAGGTAGAAGTAATGGCTTACCTTAAATTGTGCCTACTGTTGCTCTGGAAGGTGTAAAATAACACGATACCTTTAAAGGTAGTGGGGGTAAAGAACGAGAATGTAATGTCCGGTGACCAATGGCAGACCAACACATTCTCACACCCAAAGCATAAAAAAATGACGATGGGTGCCTAAGCGTTTGTTTCCCAAGTGTTGGGAGTCCCAATGTGTCAGGAACGCGCTGTGCCAGAGTTTTCCGACTGCCGCAGTAGAACGGAGATTTCACCGAATTGTGACCTTTACCCTTTTGTTATTTAATCTTCCCCTCCCCCCATCTAAACCTTAAAGGTTGGTTTATGCTTGACGCGTCCGCGAGGTCCGCACGGCTCCGCGCGGAAAAGTTGCGTCATTTTAACAACCACGCCCCTCCACCGCGTCTCCACACGGCCCAAGATTTCCGCAACGCGCACCTCGGAAAATTTCTAACCACGCGGACGGTCGGACGCGGAAAAACATGGCGGACCGGCACGGCAGAGGTTCGTAAATACAGACATTTGTATGATTCAGCTCTCAGAGATCACCGTGATCAACATGTTGTTAATAATTCTTGGAGAGAAATAGCTCGCACTGTCGGAAAAGACGAGGACGCTGTTAAAAATGCTGAAATGCCGTGTTGTAAACAGTAATTTCTACTTCTACTATGGTGTAGTGTTGGATGCATGCTGTAGAGCTCCATGCTGCCCCTTTCAGTTTGGGAGAATATTGGCTCACCGCAGAGACGAGCCGCACAAACCATAAACGCTGCGAGTTGTGAAGCGCGTTCCATCCGCGAGCCGCATCACCGCGCGGAAAGTGAATGCGTCAAGCATAAACCAAGCTTAACCCTCTTGCGCATGCAAGACTTTGTTTCCAGTTGTAACGTCCCTCTCCATCGCAGTTGATGTGAACTTTAGAAGAAGAAACTGGGTTAAGGTTAGGATGTGGGTGAGGGGGAGGGAAAGGTTAAATAGCAAGAGGTTGGAGGTAAAATGTCGGTTAAATGCGTGTTTTTCCGCGGGCGTCGGAAACCAACGCTCTGGCACAACGCATCAGAAACAAACGCTTGGTCACCCATCTTCGCTTCAGGTGTGAGAATGTGTTGGGCAGATTGGTATTCTGTTACTTCTGAACAGTCCCAGAGCGGTCAGTATACTCAGGAGCCAGTGGCTGTGCCCTGGGTCGCTGTACCCCCACCCCTACCTAACCCTAACCGCTGGAGATATAATAGAATAGAATCCTACTTTATTGCCCCTCAGTGGTAAAATGTAGGTGTAACAGCAGCAGAGTTGAGTGAAAGCAAAATAAAATAAACATGACACTTGCTGTGTGCACACTTAGAAGCGATCAAGTTAATTTGCATGATTTTATTCTTGAGTTGGATTTCACCTTGTGGTTTTCCCAAGAGTGTGAGAGAGCAGCCTATGGGGGGATCACTTGGTTTTGCATCCAAATGTCCATGAGTTAAGCTCCAAGCAGCTTCCAGTGCTCTCCATGCACATCAATTATAGATTCTACTGGACAAGAGCTAGCAATTAGAGTGTCTTCTCAACCACTGGATGTCCCCGGGGAGGTGCCAGAAGGAACTCTTGCTTACCCATTTATG
>SSNQ01034611.1:1182221-1215758 GCA_006942095.1 Nothobranchius kuhntae | reverse complement strand
TTCACTGCACTTGTGTTGGTTCAGGTTAGTCCACAAACATTACATAAACCTCCACTCTGCTCGGCTGCTAAATCTGATCATTGTGTTCAGCTGGTAAAACTGCGGACACTTTTGGACACTGAGTGCAGAAAACACATCTGAATATTGTTCATCTGCAGGGATTTGTGGCAGTGAGGTGCTTCCAGCATGTAGAATCTCAGTGAAACATCATCTGGTTTATAAGAACAGCTGTTTATCACATTTCTGCACATGTAACATGAGTTAGAGGTGCCCTTCAGTTAGTTGAGACTTCTTGTTATGAAAGTCTTGTGCATGTTCTTTACATATGCAGACTGTTATTGTTTACCAGACAAGTACGTTCTTCTGTTGAGTCTTAGATGACTGTGTTCAACATGCTCAACACTACTCTTCTTTCTTTTTTTCTGTTCAGCCATAGATACAATTTATCTGAAATTGTAGAACAACTTTTAATTGTGTGTTTTTATTCATTTTTAGGCAATGCATACTAGGAGCGTTTTAAATCTCTGCAGCTGTGTTCAACTATGGAATTCAGTGGAAGGCATCTTATTTCCAGGTAGAAGTAATGGCTTACCTTAAATTGTGCCTACTGTTGCTCTGGAAGGTGTAAAATAACACGATACCTTTAAAGGTAGTGGGGGTAAAGAACGAGAATGTAATGTCCGGTGACCAATGGCAGACCAACACATTCTCACACCCAAAGCATAAAAAAATGACGATGGGTGCCTAAGCGTTTGTTTCCCAAGTGTTGGGAGTCCCAATGTGTCAGGAACGCGCTGTGCCAGAGTTTTCCGACTGCCGCAGTAGAACGGAGATTTCACCGAATTGTAACCTTTACCTTTTTGCTATTTAACCTTCCCCTCCCCTCATCTAAACCTTAACCCTCTTGCGTATGCAAGACTTTGTTGTAACGTCCCTCTCCATTGCAGTTAATGTGAAGTTTAGAAGAAAAAAACTGGGTTAAGATATGGATGTGGGTGAGGGGGAGGGGGAGGGAAAGGTTAAATAGCAAGAGGTTGGAGGTAAAATGTCGGTTAAATGTGTGTTTTTCCGCGGGCGTCGGAAACCAACGCTCTGGCACAACGCATCAGAAACAAACGCTTGGTCACCCATCTTCGCTTCAGGTGTGAGAATGTGTTGGGCAGATTGGTATTCTGTGACTTCTGAACAGTCCCAGAACGGTCAGTATACTCAGGAGCCAGTGGCTGTGCCCTGGGTCGCTGTACCCCCACCCCTACCTAACCCTAACCACTGGAGATATAATAGAATAGAATAGAATCCTACTTTATTGCCCCTCAGTGGTAAAATGTAGGTGTAACAGCAGCAGAGTTGAGTGAAAGCAAAATAAAATAAACATGACACTTGCTGTGTGCACACTTAGAAGCGATCAAGTTAATTTGCATGATTTTATTCTTGAGTTGGATTTCACCTTGTGGTTTTCCCAAGAGTGTGAGAGAGCAGCCTATGGGGGGATCACTTGGTTTAGCATCCAAATGTCCATGAGTTAAGCTCCAAGCAGCTTCCAGTGCTCTCCATGCACATCAATTATAGATTCTACTGGACAAGAGCTAGCAATTAGAGTGTCTTCTCAACTACTGGATGTCCCCGGGGAGGTGCCAGAAGGAACTCTTGCTTACCCATTTATGTTTAAACTGTCTCAACTGAGCTAAATTATTCAAAGAATTACTCGTCCTCTGTGGGTACGTTCATTCTTGTTGCTTTGGTCGCAGAGCTCAGTGGGTAGCTGCAGCGGCTCTGGCTCATTCTCCAGCTGTACCACAGAGAAGGGGACGAGGGATCAAACCCAGTCTAGAAAATATGGCTTCTGCTTCATGGTTTACTGTTTTATTATGGCCACTGTTTTAAAAGAAACATGTAAAATGTTTATTCTGAGAGTTTTTAGTTCACATCCAGACAAATGCGGTATAAATGCTTTGTGGTAGGAAGTTGAAGGATAACTTCAAATGGATATTATGAAGTGTGGTTCTGTGTAAAAGTCATAATAACCTTCTTACTAATGTAGATGGCTTCTTGACAGGCCTCAGTTAGAAGAAGCAATGTTCACTTTCTTCAAGACTGAAGAGCTAACAGCTAGTCCAAGCACAGGCACGAGACAAAAGATTTTCAGCCATTTTAAAGGTGTGGAACACTCATTTATTCAACACATTACCAGTTGTCTCTAGTAGAAATGAATGCCTTGTTAGAAGTGCATCAGAGTTGAGCTGCAGGACATCTGGCCTCAGATTGGCTAACAGCAACACAACTCTGATACTGACACTGTTTGCTTTGCAATGTTGATGTTTTAGCTTCACAAATATCTCAACCCTGAAGAACGGTTAGCTTCCACCACCCGAGACGTTCTTTTCTCTTTCTTGGACGCAGAAACAACACCCTTTCTTGTCGAGAGTCAAGATGGGTGAGTCCATGAATGTTCAGTGACAACTTTTCCTTTCATTCTTCATTTATTTATTTGTAAAGCACCTTCTTACCACCAATCAAGGTGGCCCAAAGTGCTGCACACTAAAACCAGTTAAAACAGACAAAAACATAGCAAAATTATTCAAACAAAAGGACAAGATGTTCCAAAATTGTCCAGAATCAATAAAACAAAATGTGATGTAGATCATTTCACTGTTTATTTTCTATCAGAAGCTAAAGCAGGAAATAGGTGTAGGAGCCTGTTTTCATGTTCAACTCAGATAAGATTTTTTTTAATGCTCCACACCTTTAGGACTATTCAGAAGTCCAGAATTTTATGCAAATTTGTAAAACACTTTTTTATAATTCTTTACTCCAATATCATATTAACATTACATTTATTTCCATGGAGTTCTGTAATTATTAACCAGCACAGATACAATCAGCATCAGCCAAAGGTAGAACTTCTGATGCATCCAGAGATTAAGTCTAGCAGCAATTTCTAAAGTTTTCTGCTAAAATACCAATTATTACACTGTAAAACATAAAAAGTGGTATTTGTATGAATCATGATGAAATTTTGCATACCAAAACTGTCTAAAGTTGGCAGTGTTTCTCTTCTGAAATGTGACGTGAGCAAACATGGCTGAGGGGTTAGGAGTTAGGTGGGGTGCCAGTTTGAACCTGGGTTCCACCAGTACGTTTACATGCACATCAGAAAACCAAAGTATTGCGCTAAAAAGACTCATGTCGGGTTTTTTTATTGCATGTAAACATGTTAGTCTGGCTGAAGGCGGACTGGTTCTAATCAAGCAGAAACACCCAGATAATGTGGTTGCAATCCGAATACATTCTGCATGGAAACAGGTCAGCTGAACTAAACCAGTAGGACGCTAGAAGTGACGAGAGCGTAGAAGCCGGCTTCTGATAATATCATTGTCACAAGGCAACACGCGTTACACCATAAAACAGTACAGTACTTACCAAACAAGCTGTGCTGCAGCGTTGTTGTACATTCCTTCAGCTGTTGTCCATATCCCGTTTCAATTCCGTCTACTTCACTCCTGCCAGCCTCTGTTTATTGCTTGTGTTTCTATAAACTAACAGGAAGAATCAGAGCCGGGCCGGGGGCGGAGCAAAGGACATGATAACATGATTTTCGCAGTGGAGCCCATGTATTTGGTAACTGCGCCTTCAGTGCTGGTTTACTGACCTGATATGATGTTACAACGGTAGCAGATGGCCAGCTGTGAACTCCGGAGAATCCCAGAAAGGCCGGTGTATCCTAGGGCCAATGTTGGCCTTCCCCCCACCCCACCTGTTGGAGATCCACCAGGCTGTGGGAATGCCCAGTGTCCCACCCCCTGCTTTAAGANNCTGTTTGCTTTGCAATGTTGATGTTTTAGCTTCACAAATATCTCAACCCTGAAGAACGGTTAGCTTCCACCACCCGAGACGTTCTTTTCTCTTTCTTGGACGCAGAAACAACACCCTTTCTTGTCGAGAGTCAAGATGGGTGAGTCCATGAATGTTCAGTGACAACTTTTCCTTTCATTCTTCATTTATTTATTTGTAAAGCACCTTCTTACCACCAATCAAGGTGGCCCAAAGTGCTGCACACTAAAACCAGTTAAAACAGACAAAAACATAGCAAAATTATTCAAACAAAAGGACAAGATGTTCCAAAATTGTCCAGAATCAATAAAACAAAATGTGATGTAGATCATTTCACTGTTTATTTTCTATCAGAAGCTAAAGCAGGAAATAGGTGTAGGAGCCTGTTTTCATGTTCAACTCAGATAAGATTTTTTTTAATGCTCCACACCTTTAGGACTATTCAGAAGTCCAGAATTTTATGCAAATTTGTAAAACACTTTTTTATAATTCTTTACTCCAATATCATATTAACATTACATTTATTTCCATGGAGTTCTGTAATTATTAACCAGCACAGATACAATCAGCATCAGCCAAAGGTAGAACTTCTGATGCATCCAGAGATTAAGTCTAGCAGCAATTTCTAAAGTTTTCTGCTAAAATACCAATTATTACACTGTACAACATAAAAAGTGGTATTTGTATGAATCATGATGAAATTTTGCATACCAAAACTGTCTAAAGTTGGCAGTGTTTCTCTTCTGAAATGTGACGTGAGCAAACATGGCTGAGGGGTTAGGAGTTAGGTGGGGTGCCAGTTTGAACCTGGGTTCCACCAGTACGTTTACATGCACATCAGAAAACCAAAGTATTGCGCTAAAAAGACTCATGTCGGGTTTTTTTATTGCATGTAAACATGTTAGTCTGGCTGAAGGCGGACTGGTTCTAATCGAGCAGAAACACCCAGATAATGTGGTTGCAATCCGAATACATTCTGCATGGAAACAGGTCAGCCGAGCTAAACCAGTAGGACGCTAGAAGTGACGAGACCGTAGAAGCCGGCTTCTGATAATATCATTGTCACAAGGCAACACGCGTTACACCATAAAACAGTACAGTACTTACCAAACAAGCTGTGCTGCAGCGTTGTTGTACATTCCTTCAGCTGTTGTCCATATCCCGTTTCAATTCCGTCTACTTCACTCCTGCCAGCCTCTGTTTACTGCTTGTGTTTCTATAAACTAACAGGAAGAATCAGAGCCGGGCCGGGGGCGGAGCAAAGGACATGATAACATGATTTTCGCAGTGGAGCCCATGTATTTGGTAACTGCGCCTTCAGTGCTGGTTTACTGACCTGATATGATGTTACAACGGTAGCAGATGGCCAGCTGTGAACTCCGGAGAATCCCAGAAAGGCCGGTGTATCCTAGGGCCAATGTTGGCCTTCCCCCCACCCCACCTGTTGGAGATCCACCAGGCTGTGGGAATGCCCAGTGTCCCACCCCCTGCTTTAAGAAGACCGGAATGGCCACTTTGAATTTTGAGGTTTTTTTGGTCATTTATTAGTCTAAATTTACGAGATTTCTGATAAAATATCTGTTCGTTCTCAAACATCAGTCATCCACATCCACCCAGCACAGCCCTTCCCAATTCGTCAGACTCAGATGTGAACTCACTAATTGTGTTTTATACCAATAAAGATTTGAGAAGGCTGTTGAAATACTTTCTTCGGGAGGGTTCATTAGGATCTTTTTAATACATTTATCATCATGCAGCAGCTGATTGCTTGTGGAATGCACCGAGAAGGGGGGTTGCGTTAAATCTTTAACGCTATCCATCTCTTTGCTGGTTCGTTTGAAGCCCTTTTAGACAATTAAACACATTTTTAAACTCCGCTGCCACGTTCCTTGTTATAAGTCATAAGTTGTGCACAGATCACCAGGCTATAAAGACACTGCTCACTTCAAAGGGTACTGATTGTGCAGGCATGCGCGTGGCACATTGGGCAGCTCAACTGCAGTTAGCTCATCAATGATGTGAAAGGAAAATTGGCATAGTTGTGTAGCTGTGGCTGACTGGAGAGAGTAGTTCAATCTCAGGTCACATGTCAACATAAGATACTAGCCTGAACATTGCTCCTTGGGCATTATGCAGTGCACTGCTTTATGTTTATGTTTATTCATTTAGCAGACGCTTTTATCCAAAGCGACTTACAATTTATAACCTGTAGGGCATGTTGTGATCTGTGGGGGAAACCGGAGTACCCGGAGGAAACCCACACATGCATGAGGAGAACACGCAGCTCCACGCAGAAAGAGTTTCGAACCTGCAATCTTTGTGCTGCGAGGCAACAGTGCTAACCACTGCGCCACCATGCAGCCCAGCTTTATTGCTGAGAGATCAATAAATGATCAATTTGTATGATAAAATAATTTATGAAAAGCCATCTCCTACCGAAGCAGGAAACTCAAAATCAAATGTATACCCAGAGAGGAAAACAAGGCAGAGATGAAGGAAACAAGAAGAATCTGACATAACAGAGTAAACAGAGGAGCCCTGTCCATGAAGCAAGGATCACTAAAATGGCTGCAGATGCATGATGAAGAAAGGTCATGACGAGCTAAGCTAGAGACAAAATAACTTCTGACATAAAGGAGAAATGTCAAGCAATGTAGAAACCAAACTCAGAAATAAGTGGAGACTAAAGAACAGAACAAAAGGAACACAGCTCTTATAAACACACATAATAACAATGTATTTTTATTTTAACTGAACCTTGTTTCTTTCCTATTCCTCAAAAATATTACATTTAGTTTGGTAAATCTGATAGTTGTGTAGCTTCAAAGTCATACATCTGACAAGTAAAAACAATTAAAAAGTGTTTTGTTTAGTCCGTTCCCTTTAACACTGAAAAATAATCAAGACAACTGTCAAACAATAGTTAACATCATAACTTAGACCTACTCATTAACTCATCATTTTTCAGGAGCCCTTTAACTTCTTCACCAAGAAAAACAACAAAGAAAAATTTTCCGTTTTGCATTTTTAGATTTAGGGAATAAAGGCTTTTGTATAATGTAAATTCATAATAATAATAATAATAATAATTTTAATAATTTTAAGGTCATGATAATGCAAGGTAAAAATGTTGTACCTTTTCTTCAAACATCTCTATGTTTTTTAGAATACTTTTTGTTTACTTTTTTTCCTTAAGTTAATTTACTGCTTCAATTGGGACAGCAGTAGCTCAGGAGATAGAGCAGGTGGTCCGGTAATCGGTAGGTTGCAGGTTCGATCCTGACTCTTACCAGAGAATGCTGCTGTTGTGTCCTTGGGCAAGTCACCTTACCCACCTTGCCTGCTGGTGGTGGTATTATATTTTCTTTTCCCAAAGCTATACCTTTTCAGCATTCTGAAACTTTGTATTTACCATTGTAATAAATAAAATGGGTCAATTTTCACCATGGAATTGACACAGCATAACCTTTCACACACGCCAGAGCTGCAAAGTCAAGGTTACGCCAGCTGGAGGATCCAGATGCACAAATCAACCTTTTGCTCACTTACTGCACTGACGGAACAGAGGTCAAAGGTCAAAAGCCACAAATCTAACTTGACATAAAGCATATCTCTCCATGTTTAAGAAGGTGCTATACAAACTGAGGCCTTTCATTTACCATTCAGTTAGGGACTTAGGGTATGCTATACCAGTTGTTTGATCAGGCAGGTAAAGGGCTACACACAGGTCATGAGTGTGTGAAATTTTATATTATATACATAACACCTTTGAGTTAAAATATGGTAAGCCAAGTAAATGATATGAAACATAATAATCACTTGATTAATGATGTTCCCTCTCCCCAGCCATTTGGGCAAGCTCCTCCAGGAGAATCCCAAGGTGTTCCCTGGCCAGCTGCGAAACATAGTCCCTCAGCATGTTCTCTGTCTTTCTTTGGGTCTCCTCATCCTCTTGGGTTGGACGTGCCCGGAAAACCTCACCAAGGATGTGTACAGGAGGCATCCTAACTAGATGCCCGAGCCACCTTAACTGGCTCCTCTCAATGTGGAGGAGCTCCAAGCCCCTCCCGGATGACCAAGCTTCTCACACCATTTCTAAGCGTAGACAGCCTACAGAGAAAACACATTTCAGCCGGTTTTATCCACAATCTCATTCTTTTGGTACTATCCAAAGCTTGTGAGCATTGGTGAGGGTTGGAATGTAGATTGACCGTTAAATCGGCTTTTGGCTCAGCTCTCTCTTCAACATGACAGATCGGTACAACGCCCACATCACTGCAGACGCAGCGCCAATCCTCCTACCAATCTCCTGCTCCAGCCTTCCCTTACTCGTGAACAATACCCTGAGATAACTCCTCAACCTAGGGCAGGACCGCATCCCTGACCCAGAGAAGTCTGTTTACCCTTTTCCGGCTCAAGACCATGGTCTCGGATTTAGAGGAGCTGATTTTCATTCCAGCTGCTTCCCACTCGGCTGTGAACCGCTCCACTGAGAGCCAGAGATCAAGTTCTGATGAAGCCAACAGGATCACGTCATCTGCAAAATGAAGAGACCCAATCCTTGCCCCTACTGCACACTGAAAGCATCAGCGGTGCGAAACAGTCGCGGAACATCACTTCAAATAGAGTCCATGAGTCTACGGGGGGACTCAAACCAGCCGCGATGCGACAATCTTCAGACGCGCCCCAGAAGCGGCACGCCATGCCACACTGCTAACAATAGGATTGGGTTCTATTTTTGCAGCGAGCTGCTTCTGGGACATGACAATTCCTACAGTTAACATAGGGATAGACAGGAAATCACACAGTTTAAGTGTAAAAACCTCTGGTAATTTTCAAAATAAAGGTCTGTTCCAGCGATGTGACTTCCTATCTATGTAGATTATGTCAATACAAGTGATAAAACAGCTTATAAACTCCCTGCATCATTCCAGATGTGCAGCGGTGTGTTTTTCATGTCTTTAATCATGGCTGTGGAGAGGAAACCCAGCCAACACACATAGGTGGGCCCCATATGGAATATTTATGGGTAAGCTGTATGGGTCATACCAGGCTTTGTCCGTGGTTTTCATGGTGGCCCCACGGGCATTTGCACAGAAAGATAGAATAGAATAGAATAGAATAGAATAGAATAGAATAGAATAGAATAGAATAGAATAGAATAGAATAGAATAGAATAGAATAGAATAGAATTCAACTTTATTGTCATTGCACATGTACAGGTACAGTGCAACGAAATGCTGTTTGCATCCATCCAGAAAGTGCTTTAGCCGTGATATAGATGTATTACAATATATATTAGCAATATTATAGATGTGTAAGTATATTACAGAAATGGATCTATTACATATGTTATAATGTACACGGTATGAAGTATATTATGAATATTCTATGACTATAAGTATGTACAGGCTGTAGTTAATACAAGCAGTCCATGAGTTTAACATGGGTCATATGTCAGGAGGCAGAGTTCAGGAGTCTGACAGCTGTTGGGAAGAAACTGTTCCGGTACCTGGTGGTCTTAGTCCGGAGGCTCCTGTAGCGCCTCCCAGAAGGCAGCAGGGTGATCAGTGCATGTGATGGGTGACTGTGGTCTCTGATGATTTTCCTAGCCCTTTTCAGACACCGCTTCCTGTAGAAGTCCTTTATGGCAGGAAGTGGTGCTCCGGCGAGGCGCTGGGCAGTTTTCCCGACCCTCTGCAACACCTTCCGGTCCAAGGCGGAGCAGTTCCCATACCAGACTGTTATACAGTTGGTCAGGATGCTCTCGATGGTGCAGCGATAGAAGTTCACCAGGATGTCTGAGGACAGGTTGTTCTTCCTCAGAGTCCTCAAGAAGAGGAGGCGCTGGTGAGCCTTCTTGACCAGCTTGGAGCAGTTGGTAGTCCAGGTGAGAACCTCGGAGATGTGGACTCCCAGGAACTTGAAGCTGCTCACATGCTCCACTGCCGTCCCCTTAATGTGGATGGGTGGATGTGGGTCAGCATTTCTCCTGTAGTCCACGATGAGCTCCTTAGTCTCCTCAGTGTTGAGCAGCAGGTTGTTTGTGTTGCACCACTCAGTCAGACGGTCCACCTCCTCCCTGTAGGCAGTCTCATTGTTGTCACTGATGAGGCCAATCACCGTGGTGTCATCTGCAAACTTAATGATGGTGTTGGAACCATCAGCAGGTCTGCAGTCGTGGGTGAAAAGGGAGTAGAGGAAAGGGCTCATCACACAGCCTTGTGGTACACCAGTGTTCATTGTGATTGTTGATGAGCAGTGGTTATCCAGTCGGACATGTTGAGGGCGGTTGGTCAGGAAGTCCAGTAACCATTTGCAGGTGAGGGAACTGATCCGCAGGTCTGTCATTTTCCTGATGAGTTGTGAGGGGTGGATTGTATTGAATGCTGAACTGAAGTCTATAAACAGCATTCTGGCGTAGGTGTTGGTGTTGTCCAGGTGTGAGAGGACAGAGTGCAGTGCAATGGAGACTGCATCCTCTGTGCTCCTGTTCTGGCGGTATGCAAATTGGTGGGGGTCCAGGGTGGGGGGGAGACAGGATTTGAAGTGTACTAAGACCAGCTGCTCTAAGCACTTAGTGATGATGGGGGTGAGTGCTACTGGGAGGTAGTCATTGAGGCTAGATGGGTTGGAGTTTTTGGGTATCGGGACGACGGAGGTGGATTTGAAGCAGGCCGGTACCACAGCATGGGCCAAGGATGGATTGAATATGTCTGTGAGCACTCCTGCGAGCTCCCCTGAACACGCTCTGAGAACACGCCCAGGGATGCCATCAGGGCCTGCAGCCTTGTGGACATTGATCCTGCTCAGCACCGCTCGTACATCGCTGGGGGAGAGAGTCAGAGGTTGGTGGTCTGGTGTCATGTCTGTTATGGTTGTGAGGTTCCCTCGCTCAAAATGAGCATAAAAGCTGTTGAGCTCGTTGAGGAAGGAAACATCAGAGGATGCGGGGGAGGGTTTGGTGATCCTGTAGTCTGTGATGGTCTGGAATCCTTGCCACATGCGTCGGGGGTTGGAGTTGGAGAAGTGTTCTTCTATCTTCTTTTTGAAATGGTGTTTGGCTTTTTTGATGCCCTTCTTTAGATTAGCCCTGGCTGTACTGTAGGTGTGTGCATCTCCTGTCCTAAAAGCGGTGTTGCAGGCCTTCAGTAGGAGACGAACATCCCGGTTCATCCAAGGCTTCTGATTGGGGTACATGGTGATCCTTTTCTGGGTGGTGACACTGTCTGTGGTTATGGAGATGTAATCCAGTACAGATGAGGCGTACTGGTCCAGACAAGATCTTTGCCCACATAGATTTTAACGAGCCCTGCATTGGTTTTCAGAGGGTTTTGCGGAGCAAAGCTGCCCTCCCGGTGGAGGGTACTCTGAAGTGCCTTTTTTTTTCCCTCCACCTGAACCAATCCTCATGTAACCCACTGATCTCTATTAAGTTAGCGCGATTCAGGGTTGCGAATGACCACAGTCACCAATTCTTGTCATGTGTCTTGCCCATGTATGTCTGATCTCTGAATTGTGTGTAATGAAACTCTAATTTCCCTCTGGGATTAATAAAGTATCTTTTAATTGAATTGAAGTAGAATATTTGGGGGCAAATCCCTGTGGGGCCACTGTGGAAACTGCAGGCAAACCCTGGTGGGACCCATACGGCTTCCTCACATTTGTTCCAGATGGGATCCACTTATGTGTGCTGGCTGGATATAACATCAAACAGCGATGTAAATTTAATTTTCTTCTTTCTGGTTTAATTGTAGATGGCACAAACTGGAGGGGTTTTGTGATGTCGCGAGACCGAGGAGCACAGCTGAGAAGCCACTTTGCAGCTGAGACTCCCCCAGTGTGATCTGGAGTGCAGCGATTATCGCAAGTAGACCTTACCGCTGCCGTTCCACGACGCTAATGCTTCCAGTGTGGAAGGCCATCATGGATGCCCTCAACACCTTGGCTGCACCTAGAAATCCTGTCAAATAATAATTATGACACCATGTTTAAAATGAAATCAAGACTTTTATTTCACTTCAGGAAAGAAACTGTATTTGGCCTAGAACATGTAAGGGAGCAGAGAGACTGTAAGCAGTGGTCCCTGTCATGTTTATTTTAACTGTGTCGAGGAAAAATGTCTTTCATAATCCACTGCAGCTTATGCAACATGTCAGCAGAAATGCAATTTTGCCTGCGGTTCAGATTGTCCATGGACACACAATATACACAATATCTCATACTGATTCTAATCCATTATTCACTACATTTCTCTCACCGAAGCAACCAGAGTAGTCTGTTTGCTTTAGGAATAGCAAACCCGGCCGACTTGATTGCACGTTCCAACTAGAACCAGCCTATTGTAGTAACTTCTGTGTTACTGAGCAAATGATGCCTGGGTTATCTATACCGAACCAAAATCTGGCAATGTTTCTGGCATCCTACACATTCTTTTTTTTAAATCAGCGGTTACCATGGTAACAAGCACACCATAACAAAGGCCTCTTTGGAGATGAACAAACTGTGCTTCATTGTAGATACCTTGTAAGATTTATGTAATCAAGGACATCTACAATACACCCATTCTCACTGTGGTTTTCACTGTCTCCATGGCAACACATATAGTTGTTCTGTTATGTGGACAAAGCTCTCATTAATTCATTTCGTAGACGCATCATTTTCTGTTCCTTTAACACTTTCCAGAGTTAAGTAAGAAAAAGGAGAGCCAGACGAGACTGACACTAACAAAACCCCTCTGTCCTACTTTTACACACGCCGGTGTAAGGGATATATGTGTTCTCGTAGGTCTGCAGATGTTCGTCTTTATCTGCAACTGAACTCAAAGCTATAATCTCAATCTAAACCGACACACCACTGAACATTCAGCTTCTATGTCAGTAGACTGTCACAACCTGCACCACTCTGGTTTCAAATGAGGGGACCTTTGTTGCACACCTGAATGTGAAACTGCCTCCCTATTTGCAGCAGGAGGAAGCTGTGCTGGCGTCTTTCTGCAGAACTACTTGGACATGAGCTGTATGGCCGGCCTGGTTGCAGGTACATCTTATAGCGAGACCTTAATGGGGCTTGCTGGGTGTAATGGGTGGAGGTTTCAATAGCAAAGGAGCCAGCAGCTTCATACAGAAACAGCCTCACGAGCATCGACAGGCAGCATTCTACATGCCTGGAACAGCAGAACTTTAGGAGGAATCTAATGAGCCTCTTTCACCCAGCAACAAGCAGATTTTGGTCTGTGGATGGTTCATCTCTCCCTAAGTTGATCCAAGGGTTGTCATCACTTTATAGTACAAGAAGTATCACCTCTTTTCTGCTAATGTGGCAGCATTTCTTATTCAGTGTGATACTAAACTAAAAAGAGGAACAAATCTCAGCAAACACATTTTAACAAGCAAAGATTGATATTAAAAAGCAGCTCAAATAACAAATAAATGTATGAATAGTCACCGTCACATATTTCTGTCATCAATATGGGCATGTAAAGCTTTGATATCCACAAACATAAATGAAAAAAAAAGTTTTTTGTTGTATTTTCACATCTTAGAGGGGCTTGAAAAAGGAAGTCACACAATATGCCAGTAACTCTGGTGTCCAAATACCAACAGATGCTCAGAAAGAGATGAATTGACCTGAATAAAAAGCTTTTCTGGGGGGAAAAAAAGTATTTTTTACTCCCAAAAATGAGCTAAAGAGTAAAGCTTGTTTGACAGTTAAAGTGATGGAGAGTGATTATCAATTATGCAAACGGGTCATAAGACTTTCAGCTAAAGGGTTCGATGCCAAGTTGTGAGACTCAGAGTGAGCATTTTCCGAGAAGAAGTAAAACATGTATTGATATTTCTTCTGAAAATAAAGATTGAAATATTTCCACCATGGTCCTGCTGAAGCATTTTATTATTATCTGCTCTGACTGAAAATGGCTGAGTCATGTGCATATTGGAAAGATATACTTCATTCAGCTTTTAAAAAGCACAGCTCTGACTGACCTCTTTTAAAAACAACTCATGCAATAATATGATCATTAAGTTTGTCCTTTCAACATGTGTTTTTAACAATGCAGTCTGTGAAATCTGTCTTTTTGTGTGAAACGCATATCCGTCAGCACTGGGGAAAATGTAGAAGCAGTATCTCATGATAATTAGAACATTATATATAAAATATAAATCTAGTTTTAATAAGTAACTTTCTCAAAATGATGTTTGATACCTCATAATAGGATAGATCTGAGAAGAAACAAAAGGAGAAGATGGAGTCAGAGAGAGCAACTTTATGCATTTTTACAAAGCGGTTATTTGTCAGGTGAACATATTCCTACGCCCTTCGGCCAAGCAGTCCTCCACCCAGAAAATAATGGAGACCACCAACATATTCTCACTCCCAACACGTCAGAAACAAATGCCGGAAAGTCACCCTCAACATTAGACACCAACGCCCAAAGTGGCCTTTTTCATAACGGCTGTATGAAAAGGGGCTTTTCTGACTGCAAATTCCAATGTGGCGTCAGAGTGACGTGATGGGATGTCTGGTGGCGCTGCACGGAACACGCACATTTTACCGCATCCGAACCTTAAAGAGCAAATTGCAGGTAAATTTTTTTTCTAATTCATATAAAATGCTGTCCAAAAATACTATTTCAACTGCTTATTGTGGATATTTGGTTTTAAAACAGCAGTTTTCTGGTAAAAAATAAATAAATAAAATAAAATAAAAAATAAAAGTGGCCTTTCTCAGCAAAGCTTCTAAAAAGGCTCTTTTTTCTAAATCTGAACCTCTGATGTAACCAAAGGGCGTAAGAAGCCAGGCTGCCTCAGCTCAGTGTGGAGTGGCTAGTTTTAGGGTAGAGAGGTCATGTTATCCAGTCAGTGTGTGTTTACTAGTGTTGGGTTGTGTTCATGTTGATAAACTATAGTTTGTGATGGCTGTACCAACTCCAGCCTGTCTGAACTTTGAGTCCACGGGTTTCCAGTTAAGGGAAACAACACCTCTATCTCCGTGCCTGAGGGCGTTTCTGCAGCTGAAAGATGGACTTTAGTAGCTCACATCGGTCGGAACCGGGACAGAGAGGTCCGCTCTGTGCTCCGGAGAGCCATGGTGGGGTTTAAAAAATGAAATGTGAATTTCTGGGGCTCAGATCACCATCAGAACCAGGTCAGAACCAACCACCAGAAGAGATGCACGGCTCAGCGGGCCAGTTGGTTTCCGGGTCGGAACCGGATCAGAACCACCGCCCGGACAACCAGAAGAGGGTCATGTGCAGCTTTTAAAAATACCAACTGGACTGGCTTGCTGGTGTTTGGGTCAGATCCAGCTCACAGAAGCCCACATGAGCTCCAGAACCGGAAGCTCTCCCTCTCTCTAAAGCACTAAACTATGTAAAGAATGGGTCGTTTACATCTTACTTATGAACCATAAAATTTGAGATTCCATAGAAATATGAAATATAAATCTGATGGATCTTTGACTATTTTAACCAGAAGATCAGAACTTTTTATTGCAGGGATTAAGTGACACTTCGTATTAACTCTGAGAAAAGAAAGAGAGTCAGGTTTAAAATAGTTAAGAAATTTATTTCTACACAATTTAAACAAGACTAACTTTAACACTCTGTGTACTGATGGAACTAAGGCGGAGTGAGACGTGAAATGAACGATGGTGTGTGTGGAGTGTTATTCAGAACCAGCGGAAACAGAGAAGCAGTTAGTTCTGAGTGGGAGTGAATGTTTCACTCTAAACTTCAGTAGGAGATTTATAACACACATGAAACGCCATCTGTCGGTCTACGTACCCAGGGGAAGCCTTCGCTTAGATCCAGAATGCCGAGGTCCTCTTGGACCCTCTTTGGTACCGAAGCCGGTAGAAAAGCAGCGGTGCCGACCAAACTAGTCTCGGAATGCTTCCAGGTCACGACAGGTTATCACTGGCGTCTCCGAGACCCTGAAGGGGTCATGAGGTTCAACTTTTATTCTGAAGGAACCGTTGCAGTCAGGTGTAACTTGCAACAGATTTTATCCAGCTTGTTGAGGTTCTTTTTGGCTGAAGAGGAAGTCCGGATGGCCTGTCCGAGACTTCTCTAGAACGCTTTGAACTAAATAAAAGGTGGCATGGAATAGTTTTTATAATCGTCATATTTTGGTGTACTGGCGAATCAGAATTTGACATGCAAAAGAGGGTTTATACAAACACTACAGAAAACCACGCCTAGCCCCAGAAACGAAGGTTCTGATTGGATCAGACAAAAGGAAATGTGTCGTGTGGCTTTAGCATTACGTGTCATCAGTGTCTAGTGCAAATGCCCAAGATTATAATTACTTGTAAAGTACTACTGATCACAGGATTATAATTTCAAGTAATAACATTGTCATTTCACAGATTGATTGAACATTAGGCTCACATTATTATTGGTAATTAACAAAGTTGTTGATTATGTATTCATCAAAATAGTTCTTCGTCTTCGTCTTGGTAAAGGTGAAGCAGTTCAGATGAGCAGAGTGCATGAAAGACCTTGGCCACTATCTCAGAGACTTTATGTCTCTGCTCGAGCAGACGCAGAAGATCATGACCTTTAGGTCAAAACAGGGCATTCATGATGCTAGGTGAACGGATATTAGCGAGTATGAGACAGCTGACAGACGCTCATCAGTATTAATATTATATTAACTGACCAATACTATTTTAATTTGAATTGTCTGGTACACGATAGTAATCTTTACAATATTGTGATGTTAGCACACGAGTTTAAGCTAGCATCGTGAACTCACCTGCCGTTGCTACCGGGATTCTATCCGTAGACTGGTTTGTCGTGCTGCAGACTAGGGCTGCAACAAACGATTATTTGGATAATCGATTAATCGGATGGGGTCTCGACACGATTAATCGATTAATCGGATTACATGGGGAAATTTTTTAAAACTGCTAGGGAAATGTTATTTCTCTCCTTCCTTCACTTTATTTAACACAACATTGTTAGAAAACAGTTCAATAGCAAAAAAACAACATGCCATCACCTAAATTGTCTTATAAGGTGTATAGACCGAGACCCTAAGCTACATCTATCTGTGACCTAAAATGCTTGGTCCAATTAAACAGCTTAAGGGCAATTCTCATCTGTTTTGTTTGATCTCATCTGTAGACATTTATTATAACTGGGGATGTCAAACAACTAATTTTTAAATGTAATTAAACATAGGCTGTGAATTAATCAAAATTGATCACTATTTCCAAAAATGACTGAAAAAATAAGTTGTCACACACTCCATGGAAACTTTCAGAGAATCCACAAATAGTGGCTTTCAAATAGTTTTGTTACTTTTTGCAAGTTTAGAAAAGCAGCAGATGAGACAGCGTGTCTGATAATTTAGTTTTTCATCTGATAATATTAGAACGTGTCAGTATGTCTGAGGGGCTTTTATAAACACTGTATAACTAACACTCCTGGAGAGGGTATGAATTACACAGAGGCTTCTGGGGAGCCCAGTTATGGGGGGGAGGGGGGGGGGGCGGCAGTTTGCCTTGGCCCCCAAAATGTCTTGAAACGGCCCTGGGTGTGTGACTGAGTGTTGAAGGTGATCTGAATAGTATCAAATTTATAAATATTACATGTGTGTAACTTATTGTTATATACAGGTAAAAACGTGAAGTGGAGATAAATCTATCTACATTTTACTTTTCAACACTTTGTTTTGTTTTCTTGTTTTTATTTAACTATTTTCCTGTCCTGTCTGTCTCTCATCTTCCTGCATCTCCTCTAAACTCTCCAGAAAAACTGCTGCCTGGATTTTTACTTTTTCACCTCATCAGTTACTTCTGAGCAGATCAAAGGGATCTTCTGACCACAAAGGGCAGAGCGCGTTTTCGATGCTGCGTGAGGTGACATCACCGCAGCACAGGTGATGAGCTGCGCAGCAGCAGAGCGCTTCAGGCACAAATAAGACAGAAAATAGAGAACATGTGCAGACATGAACGATCGTGTGCTAATTGTAGTTTTTTGGTTGCGCCACTTTGAGAATGAACCGTGCGCCGGAAGCAGCAGCCTGGATCGCTGCGCAACAACGCGCTGTGCCGCTCTCTGCTCAAAAGAGTCCAAAAATGATATAATATAGAAAACTTTTTTCCGGTTTCCCTGGATGTGTAGGATATACAGCTCCCCCATAATTCGATCCCTGCCCCTGGATGAAAAGCTGGACATTTTCATCAATACAAGAACCCCCAGTCCGGACGCGCCGGACAGAGAGTGAAAAGTGGGACACGTCCGGGGAAAACGGAACCTACGGTCACCATAGTCCTCATAAAGCGAGAAATTATAGATACAGTATTTTGCTCGTGCCCTGGGCCCTTTAGAGTTCGTGGGCCTTGGGAAATTGCCCAGTTAATCCGGCCTTGGGCGGAACCGGTTCACAGCAGCGCGAGTCCCCCCCGCTCATCTAATAAGCGTCGCGCTCACGACTTTAGACTCTTTTTTTTACGAGTTTAGGGCATGTCTAGCCTGTGTAATAATCCGGGACTTGGATGAATAACTTCTGAAAAGTTTTTAATTTACCCGGACACAGAGTTCTCTCCTTCCTCGCTGATGATCCCGACATGCTTGCGTTTAAGACGCTGCATCATCCAGTGCCATGCTAAGTCTGACCTAAACGTTGCAGGTAACGAATGTCTTCGCCTGATTTAACTGAAAATGCTCCCAAACTTAAAAAGTTTTTACTTTTTTGACTCTCGCTGCTTCTGCCATGTTCCTCTTCCAAACACCTGCCGGCTCTCCCTCGCGCTGATCTGTCTGCGCGCAACAGCGGGCGGGAAGGGGGGGCGCTTTTGGAAGAGTTGTGCGACACAACGAATCGATGACGCAATTCGTTGCCCACGCTTTTAGTAATCGATTTTCATCGAATTTATCGATTCGTTGTTGCAGCCCTACTGCAGACGCTGTGCTATCAGTTCCAGCAGGAAGGTCCAAGGACCTGGCATTCCGGATCTAACACGGGAGTCTCCGAAGGTACGTAGTTCGGCATAGATGGCGTTTCATGTCTCTTCCTCCTGAAGTCCCTCGTGGTTAGTTAGTCAAAACAACATCTTGCCCTCAGACTCGCCTCGCACCAGATGGAGATTCTGAACTGACACACACACACCAACACTTCAGCATCCAAATCCATATTCATCCATCATTAGAGAGTTAGTCCTGGTGATTGTTTCGAATAATTATAAAAATAAATATTCTTAAACGTCCCATACTTCTCTTTTCTTGTCTCTAAGTCAATACAAAGTGTTTGAATAAAACTCCCTGTGGTAAAAACAACCTCTTCTGATTCTAAGGCAAGATTAATTTCTAGACCTTAATAAAGTGTAAGAATAGCAGAAGTTGTGTTGTGTGTCAGTGCGCCCGCATTAGCCTACCAGTATGTGTGTGTAGCCTATGTTTGTGTTGTTTGTGCATGTCGCAGTTGAAGGAAAGAAACCATGTACAAAAAATTGTACACCATCTGTAACTTACCTGAATAAATACTTCAGAAAGTGATGTTTGATCGCCTTACAGCTGCGATCCAAGTGAGCCGACGAGACTTTGCCATGTTAGATACTTGGTCTCGTGGCTGTGCCTCCAAGAGGGAAAACGGTGAAGAATTAGCCCATTTTCTAACTTTTTGCCTGGCGATCACGTGTTGCACCCCATAACACAGCAACAATTTACCATGGTTGCGTAATATAACTGATCAAATGAATAATAGATTAACTTAAACCACAAGAACAAGGTTGTTGTCTGTATTAACAACCAACAAGTAAGGAATCTGAGGCCGCCATTGGGGCAGCCAACGATGTCCGTGAGAGCGGGTGAGGTTAGCATTCTGCCAATGTTCATGGGGGGGACAATACTGGAAGACAAGATGAATGGTTCTCTACAATGAATCGATTCCTTCGTGAACGTCACATCACAACTATAAGATCGAAACCAGCCCTTTAAATGCAGTGGTGTAGCCATGTTTATTGCAATCTTTTTGGTTTCTGTCTTCTTCTTTTTCCCAATGATAACTTTATCTAAATATGCAGGAATCAAAAAGTGCAGCTGAATGAGGGAATAAATATGGAAGCCAGTGAAGCGTAGACTTTAGAGAATTGTTTGTGATGTTTTAATTGGCTCGGGTTAGAAACAAAAACACAACAGAGTTCTGCTGTTCAGTTTTGTTTACTGCCTCCACAGACAGTCTTCATGAATGAATCAGAGCTGGCCATGATACTGAGTGTGCAGCTCTAAAAATTAAATATTTCCTGGTCACATTACTGCATTTTCAGCGATGTGGAAAACAAATTTTGGGTAGAAAAGAAATTATTTTACAAACAGCATGAATTTCATGAATTTTAATGGCGTTTGCTCAATCAGTTATATAATTATTCTGTATGGATATCATGCCAGCTGCTCAGAATGAATTTTGCTTTATTTCTTTCATTACTTTCTTTATAAATTGTTTATTTAAACGACCAACTAATTTCTTGCTCCAGGTGATGTATCAAATCTGATACTTTAAACAAACAAAATGATCACCTGAACAGCTGGATTTACAATGAAACCGCAGTTACACCCTATAAATATTTATCCTGAGAGAGCATCAGGAAAGCCGTGAGGTCACATTTTATAGCAGATGGAAAACATGGTACATGAACAGGTGCTACAAATCACCAACTATATAAATCTAAAAGCTCAAACAAGCAACCAATGTTTTCTGAGACTTGAAATATGGATCTTGTAATTGTGCTGCTCATTACTTCACTATGAAAAAGAAATGATCTCTTCCAACCCTAAAACACCCATAGAAATGCTACTCATACCAGTGTTGTCCTAGTTTACAAAGATGCAAAACAAAAACAACTCATGATAAAACAATACATCCAAATACTGGAGAATGGAGAAAGTAACTGCAAATAATTCCAATATCAGGTTTATGTACCGTAAATCCTCTAATATTGGCCTGCATTCAATTAACGGCCGGGTATCACATTTTGGCCAGTGTTGGAGTCGGCGGAGGTGAATGATGGCCGGTCTCTTATTGTGGCCGGGTGGAATGTGGTAACAAGCAAGTACCACAGGGGAGTGGTTGTGTCATCCATCTCACTTTTGATTTGCCAGTGATAGACCGCGAGGGTAACTTTAACCGTGCGGAGACGAAGAGGAGGCGAAAATTTGATATCAAGTTCAAAGAGAACGTGCTGATTATGCTGCAGAACACTCTGGGGAGCAGTAGGGTTTGTATGAACTAGTCGACTTCACTACAGTGACTTTTTATGCCTGTCATCGACTAGTCGCTGTCAAGTGATAATGACCGGCAAGATGCAGCCCTCGGAAAAGACAGAAGCCTGCTGTCAGCAGGTGACAAGCTCCTGCGCTTCGGGGGGCAACGCGCTGTGCCAGAGCGTCGGTACTGACACCCTCCATAAAACGGGCATTTAACCAAATTGTGACCTTTACCCTCTTGCAATTTAACATTCCCCTCACCCCATCCTAAACTTAACCAGTGTGTGCATGCAAAGCTCTGATTGTTGACGCGCTCCAGACATCTGCGTCCTGAGCACGGCCACAGTAACATTATCAAATCAGGTGTCGCCACCTCAAAAACTAATTTAACACGCGATTGTTCATGTCGGCTCATTTCCTTTAATGTTTTCTGTCTTTTATTTGCGCCTGATGCATTTCGCTGCTGTGGAGTGGGGCGCATCACCTGTTTTGTCCTCTGTGATGCACCGATCACTGATGTGGCCGGCAAGCAGCGCGCACTCCGCTGTTTTTGCGGTCGGTAGATCTTTTAGAACTGCAGTTCAAAGGTAACTCATAAGGTGAATATATATGAACCAAGGTAGCAGTTTTTCTTTAGGATTGAGAGGAGATGCAGGAAGATAATAAACAGGCAGGACAGAAAAATAGTCAAATAAAAACAAGTTAGTTTTTGTACCTGGTGGTTGCAACAAACAGACACCATTGAAGGTAATCAGAAGTGAGGAACAGAAAATTAAATAATTATTTTAATGTTTAGAGCAGCAGGAACTCTGAGAGGCTGCAGGCGCATCAGTGAGTTTGCAGCCGCTGCGCAGGGGGAGGGGGGAGAGGGCTGAAGCAGAAACTACCGTTGTTAAAAGAAATGTGTTTAACTTTGAAAATGTGGGCGCAATTTTAATTGTCAAAAACTCCAGCGAACCATTAGTTCATTTTGCTCAAATAGAAATAGAGGCCTGCCTCTAATTCTGGTCCTCCTTCCAATAAAGGCCTGGAGCTTGATGAGCCTGAGTCAAATACAGGCCCAGGCCTGTATTAGAGGATTTACGGTAATCTTAGTAAAACAGGACGTCTAGATTTTAATGTATAAACTGCATGAGGAGGTTTAAAAGGACCAAGAGCAAAATAAATGTCAAGGCTGCGGTCAGTGGTTTACTAAGGTCACCATGGTAACCACAGCTGTTTTCCTCATTCCCTAGCCCCCTATTCACACTGGTAGCGTCTGCAGCACATTGCGGCACTGGCACGTCTCTGCGTTCAGTGAAAGCTTTTTTTTTTTTTGTCAATGGTTCTATTCACAACTGGATGCAGTGCAATACTTATCAGGCACGTCCCAGAAGCATCTCACTGTACTGTTGCACTAAAGATACGATTAGGTTCTATTTATTAGGGGTACTTTGTAACTCTTCGTTATTTGTAAATCATTTTCTTGAGCCAGTATGTGCTAAAATGACCCCTTACAGGGTTAGTGAAAGGCCACCCTGAACACATGTCATGATCTGCGTCTGCCCCTTCCCTCATGTGTCTCCTTGTGTTCTCCATCCGTCTCTAGATTCTCCTTTTGTGTCTCCTAGCGTCCTCATGTGTCCTTGTCTGCGTCTTCCTCTTGTGTCTCCTGGTTTTCCCCATTGCCCCCAGATCTTCAGCCCGTTAGGTTTCCCTCCTCAGGCATCCCCCTCCCAGGTCCTGTGCTCCATTGGCCCCCTTTTAGTCACGCCCCTGTAGTTTTTCTTTCCGTGGTGTTTTCCTCTAGTTTCAGCTTCCCCCTTAGAATATTAGTTATGTTCGATGCCCTTCAGGTCTTTAGGTTTTATTCTTAGGTCATTTTCCTTAGTTACAGCTGTTCATGTTATTAGTCTCTCTTGTGTGTTTTTTCCCATGGGTGTTTGAGGTTTTTCCCCCTCCTTAGATTATTAGTTATGTTCCTGCTCTTCTTGTCTTTAGTTTTTATTCTTAGGTCATGTTTGTTTCCTCCCTAATTAGTAATTGAGTTCACCTGGTCTCTCTCTCCCAACACACCTGCAGTTCATCTCCCTCTCATCCTCCCCAGTGTATATAACCCTGTCTGTGTCTCTATGTGGTTGTCGGTCCATTGTTCCCTGTCAGTCTCGTTCTCCTCTCTAGTTTCGAGTGTTTCTAGTTCTCGAGCGTTTGTTTTGGATTTTTGGTGTTTTTGCTCCCTGCCCTTGAGGATTGCCCTAAAATAAAGGATTTTTATTTTATCTTCCACTTCTGCCTCATTCATCTCGTTCTGCATTTTGGGTCCTACTCCTCCTCCTCCAACCCACATTGTGACAGAATGGACCGAACAAACCAAGACCCAGCAGAACTTCCAGCTGAACCAACAAAACACAGTATGTACACCTACCACGGAGATCCGGACACCTGTTGGGGTTTTACCCAGGACTGTGCTCATAGCCTGGACATGACTTCCTCCGAATTTAATAAGGTCTCATTTATGATACTTTGTCTGAGGGATGGACCTCTGGAGTAGGCTGCAGAGTATCTGGAAATAAATCCAATCAGGACTGTATCGTTTTGGGACTTTGCCAAGAAGCTGCTACGAGCCTTCAGCCGTTACCCCCTCCACCAGTCACTCCTGCCGCTTCCTCCTCCATGTCCCCTTCTCCTGTTCTGAGACTCCAGTCCCTTCCTGCTTCGGTCCAAACTATCCGAACTGGCTTCATTTCCTTCTCCCCTGAACCCATTGGCGCCTTCTCAGGACCTCTGATGGGCAACACATCCACACCCTCGCCTGTTCCTGACAGCGCTTCCTCTTCACCTCCAGAGGGCTGTACTTCCTCATCACCCCCTGCTTCTGCCAGCGTCATCCCCGCACCTCCGATGAGCCGGTCTAGTTGACGACGTCTTAACCGTCGCCAGCTCCACCCACCATCACCTCCAGCTCAGTCCAAGCATCAGTCCGTCCCAGAGGCTCCGGTTCCATCCGTCCAAGAGGCTCCGGTCCAGCCAGTCCACGAGGCCCCGGTCCAGCCCGTCCACGAGGCCCCGGTTCCGCCTGTCCACGAGGCCCCGGTTCCGCCTGTCCTAGAGGCCCCGGTCCCACCTGTCCTAGAGGCCCTGCCCCCGGCCCAGAAGTCGACGCCTCCACCTGAGTCTACGTCCCCACAAGAGTCCCCGTCTCCAGAGTCCCCGTCTCCAGTGCCTCTAGTGTCCCCTCTTAGTCGTCGTCTTCCTCCAAGGTCCCTTCCTCGTCCACTGTCATGATGTTCTCCATCCGTCTCTAGATTCCCCTCTTGTGTCTCCTAGCGCCCTCATGTGTCCTTGTCTGCGTATTCCTCTTGTGTCTCCTGGTGCTTCCCAGAGCGGATCAGTTCAGGTACAAACACAACACCGGGTCAAGTGACTGAAACCAAGCGACTGGAGTAGGCAGCCCTAGGATTGTTGTTCATGAGTCCAACAGCAGAGGGGAAGAAACTGTTCTTATGGCGAGAGGTTCTGGTACGAATGGATCTGAGCCTCCTGCCAGATGGGAGAGAGTCAAAAAGACTGTGTCCAGGGTGACCCGGAAGTAGATGGGCGTGACTTAGGCTCCCTATATAAACACATTATTAAATGTGCTTGGACCAGATATGTAACAGGATACCCCAGAACAGCGCTACGTCCTCTGTGTCCTAGAGGGAATTTCTTTGCAACACTCCCCAGGAGACGGAGAAGTCAGAGAACAAAACAATGCATGTGTGTCTCTCACCTGAGGAGCTGACGCAGAAGCATAAACTAGGCTTTAGTGACACTCTACTGAAAACCTGGATTTACCAGCTCACCCAAAAGTACCTATCACTCATGCCTGGATCTTTTTCCTCCCCTCAGTACCTGAACCCAAAAAAATATGTATTTTTTTCCTTTTATACTTTAAATGTGGTTAAGTGAAAGTGAAGTAGATACAGATCAGTGGCGGCTGGTGAAAAATATTTTTGGTGGGGCTGTGCTAATTTTTTTTTTTTAAACAAACTTGTGCTTTCTGAGCTTTGTGCACAACTTCACTATTTCCTGAATTAAGCACAGCTCTTTTATTTCCTGTCTTACATCATTGGACAAACTGATTAATCCAGGTGTGTCTGACTATTGGCAAACTGCCTTGCGGACCAAGGTTGAAAAATACTGCATTAAATTGCACATAAAATAACATGACCATAAATGGTAAATAGGCAATGCAGGAGGCAAGTAACAAAAACATTTTGTTTAATTTCAACATTTGAGTGAACACGAAAAATTATGAGCAGGTCACTGTTACAGTAATGGTAGTAAACACTACTTAGCCCTTTGATGCATAATGGTCACTACAGTGGACAGGTACTCAAAATTGTTATTTCTTTATTTTTGCTATTAAGCACAGCTGTTGAAGACTTTATTGCATGTGAGCCCCTCCATTTGGACTTAAGTAAGTCAAGCCAACATATTTCATGTTCAGAATGCACGTTGTCCACTGAGGTGGACATGTAATAAATTATTTGTAAATTAACAAAATGGTACAAAAAATATTTGTTGAAATTTGTTTCATTCACACCTAAAGATGAATGAAAAAAATTGTTTTAAAAATCATGGTTGAAGATTTCATAATTCATGCATCAGAGGGTTAAACAAAATGCCAGAAATTTACACTGTTAGGACTTATGGAAAGTGGAAACACTTTCATAGGAAATAATGTCATCAGTATCCTCTTACAAATGTCATATTTCCCAGTTTTTGGGACAAATCAGAAATGTTTTATTGTCCCAAAAGCTGGGAAATTTGTTTGCTGCAGCAGAAGTGTAACAAGTAAAATGGAATCAGATTGATGTATGTACAAATTTACTTAAAATACACATTTACATGATTAAATATGTATAATAGGTATGTGTGTTGAAATTAGTTTTTACAGTTATTGCACATTAAACATGTTATTAAACAAATGTCCCGGTTTCTGGGACAACCAAGGATTTCTGATTCTGATTGTCTTGTTTACAGAAATGTAATGTACAGCTTACCTCTGCACCCAGCTGCTGTTCTCCCTGTCCAAACGTCCTCCGTTTCTTTGTTGGCTGCTGCACTGATGCGCTGCATTCCTCAGTCAGAGAATGAATGGAGTCCCTAATGAGACACAAGTTCCCACATCCACCTTCTGTGGATCCCAGCCGTTTTGAATAACAAACACAGAAAGCAAAATAACGCATTAGCGTGATTGCATCCAGCTAGCCACAGCTTCCTGGTGTACCAATTTTGGGAGAAGCGTCGTGTGTACAGTTTACCCTTCTCCTCCTCCTGCTGGCTTATCTTTACGTCGGGCTGATCTGGTCCAAGCTCTTTGACATTAAGTTTTTCCACCATAGTTCTCCTCTCGAATGGACACTGGAGAAGAGACCGAACTGAATTCAGTGGCTGCTGAGATCCGGTATCCTGGTTGTAGGCGCACTGGCGTCCATGTCTGCGTCTGCTCCATGTGCGTCACGAGTCACGACCAAAAACGTGCTGGAGTCGAGACTCTCCGAGTTCTACCGAACACCAGCGAAAGCCTTGGCGGTAGCTCTATCGCCCATCATGCTTCTGAAACGTTCTGAAACAACGTCGACGCTGATTGGATACATTCCCATTCCTACCCTTTGATTTTCTTGTCGGCAATTGGACAACTGGTCCCGTCTTGTTTGGGCGATTGAAAAACAGCACACAGCCTCCACCGCTCGGCAGAGATCGGCAGAGACCGGCAGAGACCAATATAGATATATATATATATGATTTATTTTTGTTACAAAACACACAATTAACTTAGAATATGTGATTATTGTTAATTTTATTTATTTATTTTTTAAAATAAAAATTAAAAACAGTGGGGAAACTGGGAGGGCGGTGCCCTATCGCCCTCTACCGGCCAGCCGCCACTGCTAGTGAGGAAGCAGAGTCTGGGGACTTTGGGTTGGACTCTCCAATCTCTGGAGCCAAGGTCACTGAGGTGGCAAAAAAATCCTTAAGGCTCCAGAGGTCGATGAGATCCACCCAGAGTTCCTTAAGGCTCTGGATGTTTTGGGCTGTGCTGGTCGATGAGGCTCTGCAATATTACGTGGACACCGGGGGCAGTTCCACTAAATTGGCAGACCGGGATGATGGAGCCCCTATTGAAAATGGGGGACTGAAGGGTTTGATCCAACTACAGGGGATCACACTCCTGAGCCTCCCTTGTAAGGTCTATTCAGTCGGATTGTTGAACCTCGGATTCAGGAAGAGCAATGGGGTTTTTGTCCTGGCTGTAGAACACTGGACCAGCTCTACAACTTTAGGTGGGGGTCCTGGAGGGTTTGTGGGAGTTCGTCCAACCAATAGGTCTTGTGGATTTGGCATCTAGTTGGGACGTCTCCTGAATGCTTCCCTGGTGAGGTTTTCCAGGCACGTTCAACCGGGAGAAGACCTAAAGGAAGACCCAGGACATGCTGGAGGGACTATGTCTCTCAGCTGGCCATGGAACACCTTAGCATTCCCCCAGAGGAACTGGTCCAAGTGGCTGGGGAGAGGGAAGTCTGGGCCTCCCTGCTTAGGCTACTGTCCCAACGACCTGCAAATGATATGGTCCTGTTGGCTTCATCGCTTTCACTGGAGCGGTGTGCAGCCAAGTGTGAAGCAGCTGGCCTGACACTCCGCTCCTCTAAACCTGAGACCATGGTCTTGAATCAGAAAAGGGTAGAATGCCTTCTCCACATTAAGGACAAGGTCCTGTCCCAAGTTAAGGAGTTTAAACATATTTGGGTCTTGTTCAAGAGTGAGGGAAAGATGGAGCGAGACATCAATAGGCAGATAGATGCTGCGTCTGCAGTGATGCGGGCGTTGTACCAGTCTGTTGTGGTGAAAGTGAGATGAGCCAGAAGGCAAAGCTCTTAATTTACTGGTCAATTTCCGTTCCAGTCCTCATTTATAGTCACGAGCTCTAAGTGTTAACCAAAAGAACAAGATTGCGGATACAAGCAGCTGAAATGAGTTTTCTCCACAGGGTGTCTGGGCTCTCCCTTTGAGATAGGGTGAGAAGCGTTGTCATCAAGGAGGGACTTGGAGTAGATCCGTTTCTCCTTCCCATTGAAAGGAGTCAGTTAATGTGGCTTGGGCATCTGATTAGGATGCCTCCTGAATACCTCCCTGGTGAGGTGTTCCTGGCATGTCCGAAACGGGAAGAGACCCAAAGGAAAACCCAGGACACGCTGGAGGGACTATGTTTCTCGGCTGGCCAGGGAACACAATGGGATTCCTTGAGAAGAGCTGGCTCAAGTGAATGGGGAGAGGGAAGTCTGAGCCTCTCTTCTTAGACTGCTGCCCCTGCGACTAAACCCCAGATAAGCCAAAGACAATAGATGGATGGATGAACTGTGACTCAAAGAGACTGTGTTAGGAGTCTGTGTTAAACGACAAGGAGAATATGGGCACTTTGCGAAACAGCAGTGATCCATTTTCATCCGTGTTTCCTGATGATTGACAGGTTGTCTGTCTGTGGGCGGTACAAGGTGACAATGTGTGAATTAATGTGTCAGAGGAGCCAGAACATTAAGTCCAGCAAAAGCAACACTAACAACCCATCAACCTGAAACACAACTGGAGTGTCCTGCTGGGCAGCTAAAGATGTGATGTTCATCACCAGTTACTGTGAACCCATCTGGTTTCACCTGCAGATTGAAGCTAATGCCAGGTGACTCAGACTGAGTGATAAAACATGTTTTTTATGTGAGAGATAAGAGTGCATTAAAGGCACTGAATTTCTATGTTACTGTTGTAGTGGTGAATCTCAGAGTGCATGTGCATTTAAGGCCCTTCTGTTTTATTGTCCTTTAACAACCACCGGAGTATACATACAAGTCTTCCTATATTTAGTTGTGCAGTGGCCATCAGTTGTAGCTTCTGCCTCCACCAATGTAATTTGACCAGGCTGGTGGAGGCGAGCCTGGGAGCAGCTGAAAAACCCTGACTTTTGCAGCTGATGCATAAGGTAGATTTTCTCTCTCCTGTCAAGTTTTATTGTGTCTTCAGGTTGTGAGCTCCACATACTGTCACACTCTATGACAGTAAAAACGCACAGTGAGCCTGATTATTGTCATTCAGTTTGCATTATGGCTCGGTTGTTCATGAGGATTTCATTTGTGATATTTTTTTTTATCACTACAGGAAGGGCTTCTGAAGCTGCATTTGTGTTTGTGAATGGATTCACAAAATGCTTACTGACTCATAAAAGAATTGAAAATGCTTTAAAGGACTTAAAATCATAAATAAAAAACCATCTCAAATTTTTTCTTCCTGGTTTGATCAGCTTAAAATTACGTATTTACTCAGATAGCTACAGACTGCATAATATACACCAGGTATGCCCGTTTTAAGCATTGTAGCCTGCTAGAGGATGCAGTCAATATTAATGTTTTACATATTGAACCAGACTGATGAGATGGTTTAAAAATGTTATATAATGCTTAATTTTATCACCAGAGTATTTTAAAATATGTATTCAAAGGATGATAAGCATAAAGGGACTCAATTTATTTATTTATTTATTTATTTTTACTTTTTAGTATTTAGGTTTTATCCTAGATTTTTAAGGGTATTTTAAAGAAGGTCAGGTTGATGCATTTGATTATAGCCTTGGATTTATGCTGTTATAATAATAATGATAATAATAATAATAATGCATTGAACTTATATAGCTCTTTTCTAGACACCCAAAGATGCTTTCCACGCACTTTCACATTCACACACTGCTAGTGATGGTAAGCTACTTGTGGCCACAGCCGCCCTGGGGGGGTCTGACAGAGGCGAGGCTGCCATTTGGCGCCGTCGACCCCTCTGACCACCACTAACACAGGCAAGTTGGGTGAAGTGTCTTGCCTAAGGACAGAACAGCAGGATACCCCTGGCGGGAGCTGGAATCTAACCCATGACCCTCCGATCATGAGGCAACCCGCTCTACCACCTGAGCTACTGCTGCCCCAATCAGTGGCGGCTGGTGAAAAATATTTTTGGTGGGGCTGTGCTATTTTTTTTTTAAACAAACTTGTGCTTTCTGAGCTTTGTGCACAACTTCACTATTTCCTGAATTAAGCACAGCTCTTTTATTTCCTGTCTTACATCATTGGACAAACTGATTAATCCAGGTGTGTCTGACTATTGGCACGCTGCCTTGCGGACCAAGGTTGAAAAATACTGCATTAAATTGCACATAAAATAACATGACCATAAATGGTAAATAGGCAATGCAGGAGGCAAGTAACAAAAACATTTTGTTTAATTTCAACATTTGAGTGAACACGAAAAATTATGTTACAGTAATGGTAGTAAACACTACTTAAACAAAATGCCAGAAATTTACACTGTTAGGACATATGGAAAGTGGAAACACTTTCATAGGAAATAATGTCATCAGTATCCTCTTACAAATGTCATATTTCCCACTTTTTGGGACAATAAAACATTTCTGGTTCTCAATGAGATGTTTTTACTTCAAATGTAATAACATCTCATTGAGAATCAGAAATGTTTTATTGTCCCAAAAGCTGGGAAATTTGTTTGCTGCAGCAGAAGTGTAACAAGTAAAATGGAATCAGATTGATGTATGTACAAATTTACATGAAATACACATTTACATGATTAAATATGTATAATAGGTACGTGTGTTGAAATTAGTTTGTACAGTTATTGCACATTAAACAATGTACATGTTATTAAACAAATGTCCCGGTTTGTGGGACAACCAAGGATTTCTGATTCTGATTGTCTTGTTCACAGAAATGTAATGTACAGCTTACCTCTGCACCCAGTTGCTGTTCTCCCTGTCCAAACGTCCTCCGTTTCTTTGTTGGCTGCTGCACTGATGCGCTGCATTCCTCAGTCAGAGAATGAATGGAGTCCCTAATGAGACACAAGTTCCACATCCACCTTCTGTGGATCCCAGCCGTTTTGAATAACAAACACAGAAAGCAAAATAACGCATTAGCGTGATTGCATCCAGCTAGCCACTGCTTCCTGGTGTACCAATTTTGGGAGAAGCGTCGTGTGTACAGTTTACCCTTCTCCTTGTCCTGCTGGCTTATCTGTACGTCGGGCTGATCTGGTCCAAGCTCTTTGACATTAAGTTTTTCCACCATAGTTCTCCTCTCGAACGGATACTGGAGAAGAGACCGAACTGAATTCAGTGGCTGCTGAGATCCGGTATCCATGCTGGTTGTAGGCTCACTGGCGTCCATGTCTACGCCTGCGTCACGACCGTCACGAGTCACGACCAAAAACGTGCTGGAGTCGAGACTCTCCGAGTTCTACCGAACACCAACGAAAGCCTTGGCGGTAGCTCTATCGCCCATCATGCTTCTGAAACGTTCTGAAACAATGTCGACGCTGATTGGATACATTCCCATTCCTACCCTTTGATTTTCCTGTCAGCAATTGGACAACTGGTCCCGTCTTGTTTAGGCGATTGAAAAACAGCACACAGCCTCCACCGCTCGGCAGAGATCGGCAGAGACCAATATATATGTATATATAAATGATCTATTTTTGTTACAAAACACACAATTAACTTAGAATATGTGATTATTGTTAATTTTATTTATTTATTTTTTAAAATAAAAATTAAAAACGCTGGGGAAACTGGGAGGGTGGCACCCTATCGCCCTCTACTGGCCAGCCGCCACTGGCCCCAATATATATCATGTATTTAAGTAATAGCCTACAGTTACAGCTGCAAATGAATAAAGCAATGAGTAAACCCAGTCGCCATTATTCTGTGAATGTCTATGTGAATGGGTGAATGACGGGTTAAAGTGCTTTGGAGTACTTTGATTTTAAAAAAAACACAATACAAATGCAGACCATTTACTATTTATTCACAACTGGGATGCTCTACCTGTTTGACAATCAAAACCCTTACCAAATGTAGTATACCTCAAGTATAATTTACTAAGTATACCTAAGTATAGAAAAGTATATTTCCCCAAGTATGCTTTTATTCTCCAGGTACACAGATACAAGTATACTAGCAGTTTGTTAACAAGTAAACTTCTTTTAACTAAATTAACCCACTTTTAGTTCATAAAAATATGCTTTAAAGTGCACAAAGTAATCTTCCAGGTATACTTTTAGATTATTTGTAATAAACTTTATGTTACTTGTAATTGTTTTTCATATACTTTTTTTTATCCTTTGGGGATATTTTTTTTCTCAGTATTTGACCCATCCTTACATTAGTACATTAGTAAGGAGCAGTGTGCTGCAATTTGAATAGCCTTCATCATTCAGCATCTTGCCCAGAGATGCTTCTGCTTGTGGCCTGCCGGTACTGGGAATCAATCCTATGACCTTCAGGTCACAGGATAAATGCTCTATCCATTCAGCTATGGCCACTCCAATAAGAATATTAAACCATAAAAACTTAAACTAAATGAATGTCTTAGTAAATTTTACTTATATTTTTATTATACTTATATTTTACTTGTAATACACTTTAGGTGTACTTTTAGTTTACTTTTCATGAACTTTAAATATACTTTTAGTTAATGAAAGTACACAATTCAAAATAAACCTTGAGAAAATGCTTTTGTCTCTGTGTTGGTTAACAACATTATGCCTAAAAGTTTCAAGCTAGGATTGCAAACACAACATGATTTACATTTTGCACTTAGAATAATGAGTGAAATAAAATGTACTAATAAATACTACTTAAGGATATCAGTCAAAAATGTAGATATAACTATGAGCTAAACGTACGTAGACTTTTAGTAAACTTTTAGTATAAACCAAGTATATTGTTGGGGTTATTGGGAGCGAACAATTTGTAAGCTTTAACTTACTTTTGGATTCTTCAATAAATTCTGTAAATATGTAAATATTTACTGATTTATTAATTAATTAAGATATTCTTAGATATACGGGGCACCATTTCCCCTTCAACCGGGGAAAAATTGAATCCAAAACTCTTATCAGTCTTTCTTGAAGTTCGTAGAATCCTTGGAGCAGAGACTTCTCTTCGACACAACAAAGCTACTGGAGACGAAAATCTGAATTTTATAACGTTTAATTAACAATTTGTCAAATGAATAAACAGTGACATAAATGAATAATAACCATGTGATATAATAAAAGGATGTATATTCAAAATAATGTTCAAGGTGTTTTGTGTGTATGTATGTATGAATGGGGTCCTTTGTTCTCACAAAAGAGTAGTGTGTGTGTGTGTGTATGGATTCAAAATGGAGTCTTGAATACAAGATGGCTGACCCCTTTGTCTGGCTAAAGTGTGGGTGGCAACTTGCACTTTAACTTCCAAAGCACTTAGAATCAGTAGTAACTTAACCTTAAATCACTCAAAACATTTCAAAGGATCATGAAACAACACAAAAGATTAATCACGAATAATATCTTTTAGTTTAACCACGTGGCCAAGCAGAAAACATTTAAAGATACCAAACAATGATTAATAAGCAGTTTATTCTTTCAAAATGACCCGA
>SSNQ01034611.1:1158155-1182211 GCA_006942095.1 Nothobranchius kuhntae | reverse complement strand
TATGAGCTAAACGTACGTAGACTTTTAGTAAACTTTTAGTATAAACCAAGTATATTGTTGGGGTTATTGGGAGCGAACAATTTGTAAGCTTTAACTTACTTTTGGATTCTTCAATAAATTCTGTAAATATGTAAATATTTACTGATTTATTAATTAATTAAGATATTCTTAGATATACGGGGCACCATTTCCCCTTCAACCGGGGAAAAATTGAATCCAAAACTCTTATCAGTCTTTCTTGAAGTTCGTAGAATCCTTGGAGCAGAGACTTCTCTTCGACACAACAAAGCTACTGGAGACGAAAATCTGAATTTTATAACGTTTAATTAACAATTTGTCAAATGAATAAACAGTGACATAAATGAATAATAACCATGTGATATAATAAAAGGATGTATATTCAAAATAATGTTCAAGGTGTTTTGTGTGTATGTATGTATGAATGGGGTCCTTTGTTCTCACAAAAGAGTAGTGTGTGTGTGTGTGTATGGATTCAAAATGGAGTCTTGAATACAAGATGGCTGACCCCTTTGTCTGGCTAAAGTGTGGGTGGCAACTTGCACTTTAACTTCCAAAGCACTTAGAATCAGTAGTAACTTAACCTTAAATCACTCAAAACATTTCAAAGGATCATGAAACAACACAAAAGATTAATCACGAATAATATCTTTTAGTTTAACCACGTGGCCAAGCAGAAAACATTTAAAGATACCAAACAATGATTAATAAGCAGTTTATTCTTTCAAAATGACCCGACGGACGAATTGGGAGCGAAAGAGGAAAACACGAAGCTACTTTTTAAGCAATAGCGCGGTTTTATTGCTTATTCTGGACTATAGAGGAAACGGGAGAAGGAAAGGAGAGAGAAAGATGGGTTTCTGATCACCAAACAGCAAGGCGTCCCCCGCAGTTTGATTTGACGGTTCTCCGTGTTTCTCCGTCGGCTTGATGGCTTTCTCCGCTGTTTTCGCGTTCTCCGTGAGTGTTTCTCCACGCGCTGGACACAAAGAAAACGAAGTTTCTTTTGGGCTGAGTTTGACAACTTACAGCATCTCTGAGAGCTGGATGAAGTTGCTGCTTTCCTCCGCTGGTTCTGTGTCCTCAACTATCAGCTGGAGGGGAGCAGAAACGAGCAGATCAGCGGTCCCGTGGGCTCAACTTGGCACTTAGAGCTTCCGCGTGCTCAAAGAAGTCGGAGCGTTCGACAAGCGTGTCCTTACCGCCAGGTATCCTGGGCAAAAGAACGAGGTTTCTTTGTCTTTGCTGAAGATTTATGGTCTTAGTTCGCGGGAAAGCGTCCGTGACTCCCACACAAGCAAAGAATGTGTTTCTGGTATTAGGCGGTGACGTCATCACAATGCTTCCGTGTGCAAAGCATCATGGGAAATGAAGTTTCTTGGCGCTGATGTGATTATTTGCTTTTCAGAGCAATTTAAGCACAGTCATTTTGGAGAAAATCACTGCATAGTAATTTCCTCATGAGGTCAGACCCTCAACAATATGTAACCTAAACTTTGCAAAGTATCTCTCCAAGTATGTAAACTAAGAGAAAACTGAAAGTATACTAAGTTTAATCTCTAATTAGTATATTGAAGCACACTTGCATGTACTTCTTGGTGTAAGGGAAGCTTAATGCAGATTACAAAAAAGGCCGTAAACAAATATGGTTTTATTACTAAATTAATTTAAAATGTTATACTAATGTGGGAAATATTAGCACATTGTTAAAAGCGTTTCATTGGACTTTAAGTGCAGCACTAAAACTTTCATCCCACCAGACATGGTGGACAGCAGTGGTAATCACGTATCTGTATGGAGGCTTGACTTGAATAGAAAGCCACAGCCTTTTTGTGCTTTTCCAGCTGGCAGGGGTATGTTTTGCTGTCCTCCCCCTCTCACATTGCAATGTTGTAATTATTTCACAAATTACTGTTGCACGGCTTGAGGAGTTTTGGCTTTTCATCAATTCTGAAGATGAGTGCTAATTTTAGGCGGAGGAGGTCTTGTATATCTCATCAGTTGATGGATCACAAATGCCTTTTCAAAAATCAGACAAGAGCAGGAGGTGTTGCTTCCTAAGAACCTTTATAAAGCCAGAACAAGCACCAGATTTGTGAAAGAGAATAGTGCATATAAATATGTTAATATTGAGCTACTTATTTTTCTTATTTCTGATTTGACTTAAGGAACAGGGCCCGCAAACACACGACATCCTTTGACAGGTCATCATCTTTATCCACCCCTTCAAGCTGTCTCTCTCCATCCATCAGCTGTTACCATGACTCCCACTGTCATCTCTGCTTCCTGCAGCACTAAGCTGGCACCGATGCTTGGACGACACTCGCTTTAATTGCACTCTCTCTTTTGTGACCATCTTCTCTCCCAGAGGGCTTGTTGGCAAACTGTCAAGAATGAGCCAGCTTTAGGCTAAGGCCTTTAAAAAGGTCCTTAACATCTCTAAGTATCTGTCGATTTAAACAGCGCAATTGGTTATACACACATTTTATTATTTTGCCTTTGTTTTACAATGCTTTTTTACAACAGCCAGCATTTTTATGTGGCTGTGAAAATTTTTCATCTCTATTTTCTTATTGTACAGGAACGTTATTTGCACAACTTTCATCTGTTTAAAACTTGCATTGTATGTTTACACTATGATGGATGTGCATTATAACATTGTGCAAAATACTTTCATGATTATTCAACAGCATCCAAAGTAACAGCAAATGATTGCATATTGTATGACCCAGTGGGTTTTATGGCTGATCAGGACATTTTACTTCATACTTCTGGTTTATTAGTGTAATGTTGAACAGTCCAGAAAAACTTAGTGAGTGTCATGCTTGCTACTTCCTGCACTCAGTCGGACTTCTGTAATGTCACGAAAGGGCCTGATTTTGATATCCCACAGGTCATATGCACAGCCAGGTCAACTTATCCTGGCTATCAAACATCCTACGTATATTTTCCCCTGACAGGAGTCTGGGAGTCTACACGTAGGCCAATTCAATTCAATTCAATTTTATTTATATAGCGCCAAATCACGACAAGAGTCATCTCAAGGCACCTCACATAATAAACATTCCAATTCAGGTTAGTTCATTAAGCCAATCAGAAAAAATGTTTCCTGTATAAGGAACCCAGCAAATTGCATCAAGTCACTGACTAGTGTCAGTGACTTTACAGCAATCCTCATACTAAGCAAGCATATAGCGACAGTGGAGAGGAAAACTACCTTTCAACAGGAAGAAACCTCCAGAGGATCCTGGCTCAGTATAAGCAGCCAACCACCACGACTCACTGGGGATCGAGAAGACAGAGCAGACACACATGCACACACACACACACTCACACACACACACACAAACACGCAGACACACACCAAGCAATGTGTCTATGGTTACATTGTGATTGCTTAGTTAATATTCAATTTGGCGAGAGATAAACTTTATTGTATTTATCCTAGTGAATCTATTGTTAAACGGGTAAACTAGCAGTAGCACATACAACGTCAAGGAAAGCAAAAAGTTATTATCAGGAGAGGGAAAAAGTTTAAGTGGTTAGCAGCAGTGTGCTAGACGATGGTCCCCTCCATGAGGCCACCACAGCTCAGCAGAACATCTTTGTAGCTTCTTCTGGAGAGAAAAACAGAGAAAAAATAAAGTTAACAGCTGAAATATCAGGAAATAATACAGTTAAAGAGCAGATGGTAGAAGAAAGTAGTAGAGTGTGAAAAGTGGTGAGTGTATCCTCCAGCAGTCTAAGCCTATAGCAGCATAACTACAGAGATAACTCTGAATAACCTAGCCTTTTTGGATGGAGGCATGTTGGAGGCAGGGCAAGGGAGAGCCGTCTTTACCGACTGTACACTCCACCTCCCTGTACTCCCCCACTTGTCCAGATTTAGGCTAACATCAGATTTTAACCATAGGCCCTATCAAACAAAAATGTTTTAAGCCTAGTCATAAAAGTAGACAAGGTGTCTGCCTCACGGGCTAAGGCTGGGAGCTGGTTCCACAGGAGAGGAGCCTGATAACTAAAAGATCTGCCTCCCATCCTAATTTTAGATATTCTGGGAACCACCAGTAAACCTGCAGTCTGAGAACGAAGTGCTCGGTTAGGAACGTATGGAACAATCAGATCACTGATGTATGATGGAGCTTGATTATTAAGAGCTTTATACATGAGAAGAAGGATCTTAAAATCTATTCTGAATTTAACAGGCAGCCAGTGTAGGGAAGCTAAGACAGGAGAGATATGATCTCTCTTTTTAATTCTCATCAGAACTCTAGCTGCAGCATTTTGGACAAGCTGAAGACTTTTAACTACATTTTGTGGACTTCCTGAGAGTAATGAATTACAGTAATCCAGTCTTGATGTAATAAATGCATGAACTAGTTTTTCAGCATCACTCCTGGAAAGGATGCTTCTAATCTTAGCAATATTCCGAAGGTGGAAAAAGGAAATCCTACAAACCTGATTAACCTGGGATTTGAATGACATGTCCTGGTCAAAAATAACACCAAGGTTCCTTACTTTGTTCTCGGAGACTAATTTAATGCCATTCAGGTCAGGTGATTGACTAAGCAATTTCCTTTTCTGGATTTCTGGTCCAAAGATGATAACTTCCGTCTTGTCTTGATTTAAAAGCAAAAAGTTTAGAGTCATCCAATTTTTTATGTCCTCAAGACAAGCCTGTAATCTACCTAACTGATATGCACAGCCAGGTCAACTTATCCTAGCTATCAAACAACCTACGTATATTTTCCCCTGACAGGAGTCTGGGAGTCTACACATAGGCCCTTTAATCAGAGCATGCTTCATCACACCAGCTGGACTGCAGAGATAATAGACATAAGCAATAACAATTTTCTCCTCCAAGGTCCATCACAGAGAAATAAATGCCTTTATTCCCAGATGGAAGAAGAAAAGAAGATTTTATACTTAAAAATAATCATTGAATGAACTTTTGTTATTGTAAATTATAAATAATGAAATGTTTCATCGATTTGTGTTTAATGACATATGACTAGTATGTTTACTTGACGAGGGCATGACATTTGCACTCACAAGTAAAGTTAAGTTAATGCATGACACATAAGTAACCTTTTACCTAGATTCAGAACCTCTGTATCGAAGAGGGTGTGTTCTGAGATGCTTGGTGACATCCTCAACGTGCCAACTTCTGGTTGGGTATTCAAGATAACATCAATCTGTTAAAACTAGTTTTACTCTGGTTTTTCCCTGAGTTCAACTTCAGACAAAACAGTTTGAACAGCTCAACTGTTCGAGAGTTCAAGAGCAAGCTTTAGACCGGCCATCTTTAGCAGACCTCTTTAACCAAGGATTTTGACATGTCAAAACCTTAAACCTTTTTTGCACCTGCAAAGCTGAGAATAACAAGATAGTTTTTCTGCAGAACAAAGCTGACTCAAAACTCCTTCAGAGTTATTTTTAAGACGCTTGGTATCATTCATCTATCGTTGTTACCCGGAGAGACATCTGAGGACTGATTTGGTCGCATCAAGGTTTCTCTACGAACCAGGTGCAGTGGGGCCATTGGCTCCTGGACATCTTAGATCCAAACGGGGTCTCCAAACGGGTGAGGTAGAGCACAGCGAGATAGCGTCTGCATGTGGTTTGATAATAATAACTTATAGCTTAATGCAAGCCAGATTCTTTTATATCCAGAACTCAGCTCTGAGAACGGAGATGCTGAATACATTATATTCACACATAGGTTCCAGACTATCCTTTAGTTTGCATCCACTCACAGTAAATAATAGTTTAAACAATTTGTCAAGTCTTAAGTGTTTGTAAATAAATTCTTACTTTGTTTGTAAACCTGACTGTTTCTTGAATCAAAGCGAAGTGTGTACAATCCCTTAATGAATTAAAGAATCTTAAAATCTTCTGACTAAAGCAATAAGACCAAGCAGGTGATATTCTATTTATATAGAGTATCACAGCTATTGGTCACAAGTAGTGGTAATAATATAAATAGCTTTTCCAGCAATTTATTTAACCCAATTTTCCCTCTATTATCATTACACTCCTTTCTCTCTCCCTCTGCTCTTCCCCCATTCTTGTTAACTTGGCTTTGCTCACATTTACACTCACCAACTTTACACGCATGCACACAATATACCGCTGATCTAATACACGTTTACACTTCATAATTATAACCATTGTTTTTGACTTCTTGATTTGGATCAAATTTGTGTTACACCCCACTGTCCAATTGATCTGACCATGTGCAGTCCTTAGCTGGAGTCTCCATTTGATGATGCTGCCGCGCAAGCTGGGTTGTAACAAAAATGGGGGCTTGTCCGGGATAATCTGTAGGACTATTAGGAGACTGAAACTGGAATTTTAAAGAAGTCTTGAGTACTATGTTTTTGCAGCTTGGCCTGTGCCTGGCCTTTTAGCAGTTTGTGTGTGCAGCTTGGGATGAGCACCATCTTGTCTTTCTCTAATGAGCTTTAAGGCTCTGGAGACTGTTGATTCTGGCCAGTACAGGTTTGTTGAGTAACCAGCAGTTAATTTGTGCAGTTGGATAGAATTGTCCATTGTTGGTTTGGTTTGGTTTTGGATGTGAAAATGGCTGAAGTGAGTGTTTCTGATGTTTTGTGTTGTGCTGCAGTGTGGTTGCCCCACTTTTTGGTAGATCACTGTTGGATATTGCTTGCTGGGTAAATGAAGTGACCCTGTGTGGTGTAGAACTGCACTAGTTGTGATTGTTTTGTGAGCTTCTTTAAATTAGTGACTTTAAATTAGTGTCTTAAAAGCCTGAAAGCTCTATGTCACTCAACACTCATGGACTCACCCATCTTGACCCCCGACTGGGAAGGCTGTTGTTTTAGCATCCAGGAAACAGTAGAAAACGCCTCAACTATTAGAAGCTAACCGTTAGCATTAGCAACTCCACCACACTGCAGAACACTTCCAGGCTTGTGTTATTTGTGGAGATAAAACATCAGTGTTGCAGAGGCTCAGCTGTGTTGTAACAATCTTCTAGTTCCTGAAACTGGTGCACTGGATCAGTGTTAATTTTGAGGAGAAATTAGTTTCAGTCTTAGTCTTTTGATTCATATTCAACAGATTTTTTGTCACAATTTAGTCCTCTATTTTATTTTTAGTCTTATTTTAGTCGACTAAAATATATATAAACATATATAAACTATAAAGAAATGTGAAAATTTCACATTTCACACTTTGGATCAGTAAAACTTCATATAAAAATTATTAATGGAAAATACCAAAATGAACACTGACCATTTGAAATTGTGGCTTTTAGTATTAACATAGGAAACAAATCTGTATGATGTGCAGTAATATTTGTAAACAAGACAGAAAATGACATCATATTATCAAAACAATAAAATGTGTTACTCTAGAAATGAAGAGGTAAACTAAAAGTAGGAATTTTTGTCAGGTGTATTTATTAGTTTTTCCTGGCAATAGTGTACCAAGGTGAGCTGCCTGAACGTTTTTCTAGATTGCCTGAATGTTTTTCCCTCACAAAAACACTGAAGCAGCACCACAAGAACAGTGCCACTTGCGTTTCTGGTTTGGTTCGGCTCCAGTAACACACACACACACACACCTCGCTCGTGCTACCACCGTAACATTTTTATAACCAGAAGAAACCCCGGATATGTTCTCACCAAGCAGATTGTTTTCAGATGATCACATCCGAGTGTGACTTACAAGGCCTTCATCTCTACTAGAGACAAATGCAAATGTATTGGTTAAATGAGTTTTTCACACCTTTAAGGTTCTGTTGTTAAACTCTTTGTTGGAGGTTTGTTACTCTGACCTCTTTTATGGACCAAAGAACTTGTAAAATGACATGCTGTATTTGTCTTAGGCTTTAACAATATAAGGCTTAATGATTGGGGATTCATCTGTAACACTATTCTGACAAACGCATGTTCTGCCTTTTTTTTCAGTTTTATAACTTTGCCCATCTTGTGTGGAATGAAATTTGCCATTGAGTTTCATAAAATCAGACTCAGGATATTGTCCTGACAGTAGTCTGATGGATCGAAGTTTACGTAGTTTATACTCAAAGAAGGCAAAGAAGAGAAACTGAATGAAAAATAAGCATCTGGTATAAAATAACTTTCACTCCAGTACAGAGTGTATCTGGCAAGAAATCGAAAAGCAAACAACCAGAACCACATTTTTGTGACTCAGATGCAAATTTGATCCCACGCAACTGTAGGTAAGGATGTGAAGCTGACATTTTTAGGAAACATATGTAACATCTGTATGCTGAATCAATAAAGTTTTCATTCAAATGTATTTAAAGTATATTTTTACTAATTTTCCTGATTTTGTACCCACCCAAACAACAGTCGTCACCGCAGTATTTTATGTAAAGGTGATAACTTTGAAAAAATGAATGGGCTATCCTAAAGGAAGTCATTACACCTTATGGTACTCCTGGTTCTACATAACGGCTTCTTACATATTTCCTGGGTGAAAGGTACCTCAACTCAATAACTATTAGTCAAAATGACCCACTTGTTGCCTCTCCTACCTTTTCCTCAGTCATTGTAGCCTGGTGAGTACACTAATTGAAGTTTGAGTGGCTGGAGAAACACACACACACACACTTGCTAAACTGTCCATTCAACTTGATAGTGTCACACCCTGTCCTGTCTCCCTATTTGGTTCAGCCTTGTGTCTCGTCAATTACTCCCACCTGCCTCTCGTTTTCCCAATCACCTTAGCTCCCGGTCCTCCTGTATTTAAACCCCTTCTGTTCTGTGTCTTGTGTCGGTTCATTGTTTCGTTGTCCAGCGTGTCTCAGAATAAACCATTGTAAGAATTCCTACCTGTCTGCCTGTTTCCTCCCCGGTCTGGATCCTCGCCTTTCTTCGGCTTCCTTCACCGGCATGCGTGACAAATAGCTGTGCTGGAATGACATACATAATTGTACTTATTGGTGTAATACCCAGAGTGATGGCTGAAGGCAGCCATGTGGGATATGTAACAAACTTTAGTTCTTTAATATGTAGTTTTGGCATGTAATTGGCTGACATTTTGGCTGCACGTTTCAGCTACTTCCTGTAGCCATCTTTAGCAAAACGGAGAAGGAAGTGACACCACCAACATCGTCACAGCTCTGAAGATGGCTACAGGAAGTAGCTGAAACTTTAGAAAACAAGGTAAAGACAGCTTTTCTTTTATGTGCTAAAAAAAAACAAGAAATGCAAGTTATGTAGTAACTGTTGTAGACCAGCGGTGGTCGGACTGAGTACTACTACGTCATCTGCATACATCAGATGATTTATGACAACACCACCAGCTGCACAGCCAGTCCTGCAGGCTTTTAATCTCACTGATAGGTCATACATGTATAGGTGAAAAGAAGAGGAGATAGTCTTATTGTCTGACTCCATTCCAATAAACCAGGATGTGTACAATGTATCTCGGGACACGTCTTTGCAGCAGCTTCATGAATAGTTTCCTATGGTTAACTCTATCAAATGCCTTGGACGCATCTATGAAGCACATAGAGACTGAGGAGTTCTGGTTTCTGTATTTGGTCACAATCTCCTTTAGAGCATATGTACACTTGTCTGTATCAAGCCCAGACCAGGTGTTCAGCAGATATGCCATCCAACCCAGTGGCTTTAGTATTAGGCAGTTTAGTAATAGCTTGATGGAACTTGCGTGACATTTCATCTATACTTTCACTTTTACCCATTATGTACGTGTAGCCCATAAAATTTAAACATCAATAATGTACTGAGTGATTGGGTTACTAACCTGATCCATCCCCAAATAAAATAAAGTATAAATTAAGATAAATAAAAAAATAATTAATAAATAACTAAATAGACAGTTAAGTGAAAAAATATAAAAAAATTTAAGTAGAACATGTTTTAGTAGAACAGACCAAGTATGCGATTCAGTTGGTCAAAGCAGAGCAAGTTCCACACTCTCAGCGTCAAGCTGGGAACGTGCAGCAGAACAAGAGAGACACAGAAAGTCATTGATGCAGGAAGTTACTACTGACTGCTGTTGTAAGTTGATAGAGGAGGAATAACCATCAAAACCGGGAAAATCCCACGTAGAAGACTCCGTAGGCGGTAGACTGACGACTCGCTCTCCAGGTGAACAGTTTGATCCCTGGAATTGACGCGATTTGCATAGGTACAGCTGGAGTGAACCAAATCTCTTGAGAGAGGAACGTTGGAACGTGTTGGCTAGGTTTTCATGGTGGATCAAGAAATTGGATCTCTTCCTGACAATGAAGATGGCGAGCCTTGCCTGTTGATAGAACCGAAACCATCCCAAGTGGGCCTGAAGAGCAGGTTGCTCTTCTTCTTTGAACAATCTTGACAGTGCGGTAGGGCAAAATTGCACTAATTGGACACTTGATTTAGTATGTATTGTTGCTGGCAGACTTTACCACATTGAGCTCTGACTGACTGTTAACGTATTGTCATTAATATTTCATTTTTGTGTTGTATTAAAGTGTGGTTCTGTTCAAAAGCTGCATTAAATTGTTGGCATACACATACTGTTTGTATCAAACCTGTGATGCCAGTCATTCTTAAAACAACTCTCATCAATTCTTTTCGAACCTAACAACTGGCCCATTTGCTTGTTTTTCTTTAATTACCTTACTGTATCCTGCAATTGGTTACATACGGTTGTAAAGAATGGGTCGTTTACATCTTACTTATGAACCATAAAATGTGAGATTCCATAGAAATATGAAATATCAATCTGATGGATCTTTGAATATTTTAACCAGAAAATCGGAACTTTTTATTGCAGGGATTAAGTGACACTTCGTATTAACTCCAAGGAAAGAGAGAGAGTCAGGTTCAAAATTGTTAAGAAATTTATTTCTACACAATTTAAACAAGACTAACTTAAACATTCTGTGTACTGATGGAACTAAGGTGGAGTGAGACGTGAAATGAACGATGGTGTGTGTGTGGAATGTTATTCAGAACCAGGAGATCCGGAGAAGCAGTTAGTTCTGAGTGGGAGTGAATGTTTCGTTCTAAACTTTAGTAGGAGATTTATAACACACATGAAACGCCATCTGTCGGTCTACGTTCCCAGGGAAAGCCTCCGTTTAGATCCAGAATGCCGAGGTCCTCTTGGACCCTCTTTGGTACCAAAGCCAGTAGAAAAGCAGCGGTGCCGACCAAACTAGTCTCGGAATGCTTCCAGGTCACGACAGGTTATCACTGGCGTCTCCGAGACCCTGAAGGGGTCATGAGGTTCAACTTTTATTCTGAAGAAACCGTTACGGTCAGGTGTAACTTGCAACAGATTGTATCCAGCTTGTCGAGGTTCTTTTTGGCTGAAGAGGAAGTCCGGATGGCCTGTCCGAGACTTCTCTAGAACGCTTTGAACTAAAGAAAAGGTGGCGTGGAATAGTTTTTATAATCATCATATTTTGGTTTACTGGCGAATCAGAATTTGACATGCAAAAGAGGGTTTATACAAACACCACAGAAAACCACGCCTTGCGCCAGAAACAAAGGTTCTGATTGGATCAGACAAAAGAAAATGTGTCGTGTGACTTTAGCATTGCATGTCATTAGTCTCTAGCGCAAATGTCCAAGATTATAATTACTTGTAAAATACTACTGATCACAGAATTATGATATCAAGTAATAACACTGTCATTTCACAGATTGATTGAACATTGGGCTCACATTATTAATGGTAATTAACAAAGTTGTTGATGTAGATTAGGCTGTCAGAGACTTTATGTCTCTGCTCGAGCAGACGCAGCAGATCATGACCTTTAGGTCAAAACAGAACCTTCACGATGCTACATATCCCCCTTTTCAAGGGCATGGTGGTCCAGGCAGAGACCACCTGACATTGAACAAACCAGAGAAGGACTCCGTCGAGAAAGCAAGGTGTAGTTTCCCAGGCAGAGGCCAAAAGTGGTGAGGAACGAACCCCACACCGAAGGACAGTCACGGATAATTTCCTTTGGAAGCGGTTAAATCAACAGTCAGTAGATCATTAATATATCCACAGGAAGGGGATAATTCAAGCAGCAGCAGAATTTTGCATCTCCACGTGGAGGGAATAATTCAAACAGTAATTTGATCCTTGTAATTGCACTTAGCGTAATCCAGAGTAGGAAGAAGACGAGCAGGCAACAGACCAGGTCCCAGCGAACGAAGTATCCCAGCAGCCATAGCCGGAATCAACGGACGTCCAGGTCCAACGAGCCGGAACACCAAGCAGCAAGCAGCAGAGTCCGATGACGAATCATAGCGCCACCCCCAGGAATTGAGGAACATCGGCGAAACTCAGCAGAGGAGAGAGGGCACAACACAGGGCACTTCGTTGTAGACACAAACAAATGGCATTTGATGCAAATCAACAAATAAAAAGATACCTGTCAATATGTGTACCTGCATGTACTATGTGAAGCAGTTATGTGAACAGAGCCCAAGTGAAGAAATGGATGCAGTACACTATGTGTACTGGAAAAAGTGGTGTAAAAGAACAAAATAACAAAACCCTAAAATATATGTAAGGGGAAAAAAATCACGCCACTAAGCAAAAACGCTGTCAAAATGAGGGCAAAAATTGTTGTGGCCCATAACTGGTAAATCAAAAAGTTAATCAAAAAGTTATCAACCTTAATCAACTGTAAATAACAATATAAAAGTAGATATATCAGAGACAAAGAGCACTAAAATGTAAATCAGTAAAGTTAGTATTCAACTTATATGTGAATGTACCCCATAAGGAATTAAGATTAGTGAAAATAAAAACAAATTTGGATAACACAACAGTATGTGGAATAAACCCTTTTACTGTTAAAATTTACTCGTTACCTGACTTCAGGAACCCACAGCATGACCATCTCAAATCACTCAAGTCTGCACGTCATGTATAAACAAGAAAGACAACCATGCACACACACACAAACAACAAACTTGTGTAACCTGAAACTGGGGACCATGGGACTGACGACGGGAAATAGAGATCACTCCCCTTTCGAAGTAGAAGGCCTAGTTGAAGGCACGGGAGGTACCAGAGGAGGTACAGGTGCAGGAGCGACCGGCGCAGGATGCGGTATCTGGACAGCCGGGGCTTCGCGGACAACCGGCACGAGGGCACAAGAAAGGCAGCCACCGACGCTCGACCTTTAGGTCAAAACAGGACCTTCATGACGCTATACGGTTCACTTGGTACACATTTAAACAAGTCGTAGTAATGCTTAGGGATGTGTATTGGTGAAATGATGGCGATATGATACATATTACGATACAATATATCACGATATATCGCAATACATTCAGTCAGACGATATTAGCGATTTTTTAGACTGAATTTAATTTAGGAGTTTTTTATAAACAGTCTAAACGGATACTTCACATGTTTAACATGAGGTATCTGAACCATAATAGAGGGGTTTACATTTCGGTGGTGGAAACAAAACGCATTGCACACTGCTGCCAACTAGCGGCTGCCATTTGAATTGCACCAAAAGAAGAGAAAATACACAAATGTTTGCATGTCAATTCTTCCAAAAATTATATACACGGCTTTTGAATATCGATACAAAATTGCAAGAACAAATATCACGATATATTGTCATTTTGATATTTTTTTACATCCCTAGTGATGTTGTCTCCGCAACTTTAAGATATTTTCAGTTCCTGAGACTCCATCAACCACACAGGGTACGGTGTTTTACTTCATGTAGAGTCTCATTTCTTTCCAGAAGTCTTTTGTGTTGTTAATAAGGACTTTCAGGACCAGAGACTCCGCTCTCATAACTTGATCATTTTTTCTAATAAAATACACTGCATATTTGTATTTAGCATTTGTAGCCCTTTTACGCTCAAACACAGGACCGTGTCTGAGTCTTCCCATTAGCGCCCACTCTTTGGAAGCATCACGTGCATCAGCATCATACCAGCCTGGTCTTATCTTTGTTTTAGTTTTATGTCTGTGAAAGGGAATGCTAGCCTGATGTAGAGCATTCACTAAGTCATCATACAAGTTACCTACTGATGATATGTGTTCTGAATCGTTACAGTCAGTTTCTCTACAGGTGGCTGCTACCCTGGGGAGGCAAAAACCACCACAACGTTTGTCAGTAAAAAGCTGATAAATTAAGATGTCCTCCTCGGAGAGGGTAGGCTACTCTAGAACTTTCCTGGTATTTTCACTGTCATGTTTTTTAGACATTGGCACACACTCCAGGTTTATTTTGAACCCAAATGGGATTTGATCATAGCTAGACAGCCCAAAGAAGGTGCTCATGTCTGACAGGGAGGCATGAGCATGAGCTGTTGAGGCACAGTGATCCAACCATGCTTCACTAATAATATTCTTTTTACTATATATATATATGCTTCCAATTGGTAAAATCATTAGACAGCATGGGATAAACTTCCGCTTTTATGCTAACGATACTCATTTATATTTATCCATTAACCCTGATGAACCTGATCAGTCAGGTAGATTACAAGCTTGTCTTGAAGACATAAAAAATTGGATGACTCTGAACTTTCTGCTTTTAAATCAAGGCAAGACTGATGTTCTCATCTTTGGACCCGAATTTCAGAAAAGGAAGATGCTTAGTCAATCACCTGACCTGAACAGCATTAAATTAGTCTCCGAGAACAAAACAAGGAACCTTGGTGTTATCTTTGACCAGGACATGTCATTCAAATCCCACGTTAAACAGGTTTGTAGGATTTCCTTTTTCCACCTTCGGAATATTGCTAAGATTAGATGCATCCTTTCCAGGAATGATGCTGAAAAACTAGTTCATGCATTTATTACATCAAGACTGGATTACTGTAATTCATTACTCTCAGGAAGTCCACAGAATGTAGTTAAAAGTCTTCAGCTTGTCCAAAATGCTGCAGCTAGAGTTCTGATGAGAATTAAAAAGAGATCGTATCTCTCCTGTCTTAGCTTCCCTACACTGGCTACCTGTTAAATTCAGAATAGATTTTAAGATCCTCCTTCTCACATATAAAGCTCTTAACAATCAAGCTCCATCATACATCAGTGACCTGATTGTTCCATACGTTCCTAACCGAGCACTGCGCTCTCAGACTGCAGGTTTACTGGTGGTTCCCAGAATATCTAAAAATAGGATGGGAGGCAGATCTTTTAGCTTTCTGGCTCCTCTCCTGTGGAACCATCTCCCAGCTTTAGCCCGTGAGGCAGACACCTTGTCTACTTTTAAGACTAGGCTTAAAACATTTTTATTTGATAGGGCCTATGGTTAAAATCTGATGTTAACCTAGATCTGGACAAGTGGGGGAGTAAAGGGAGGTGGAGTGTACAGTCGGCAAAGATGGCTCTTTCTTGCCCTGCCTCCAACATGCCTCCATCTAAAAGGCTAGGTTATCCAGAATTATCTCTGTAGTTATGCTGCTATAGGCTTAGACTGCTGGCCACTTTCCACACTTGACTACTTTCTTCTACAATTTGCTCTTTAACTGTATTATTTCCTGCTATTTCAGCTGTTAACTTTATTTTTTCTTTCTTTCTTTTTTTTCTCTCCAGAAGAAGCTACAAGGATGTTCAGCTGAGCTGTGGTGGCCTCATGGAGGGTTCCATCGGCTTGAACAATGTTGCTAACCACTTAAACATTCTCCCTCTCCTGATAATAACATTTTACTTTCTTTGACATTGAATGTGCTACTACTAGTTTACCCATTTAATTATAGATTCACTAGGATAAATACAATAACATTTATCTCTCACCAGATAGAATATTTACTAAGAAATCACACATCCACTCCTTCTTGTCCCCCTTAATATTAATAATCCTAAGAGGACATAAATAATGAATGAGTTTTTAGGCTTCATTAAGATAAGGAGGATAAAATAGTATCTCTTAAATGGCGGTGAAGAACAAATGTGTAGTACCACCTTTCTGACACTTGAGAGCAGCAACGCCCTATCTTCCCTTACTTTCTAAATGCTGTTGGGCACCAGAAAGTTATTCTGTTTTTTTGTCCACCAGAGTGCGCAAATTCCCCCATTCTCTCAAGGCAACAATACATGATGTTTGGAAAAAAAATTGAGAAGTGTTTCAACTACATAACTCTTAAGTTTATAAATCCAGTTCCTTCATCTCTTTCTACTCCTTCTCCCCTTTAACCTCCTGAGATTTAAAAGAAAAAACAAGTCTAGTTATAATAGATTAGTCAGCTCTCATATAAGTGAACAAAATCTAACTTAAATAACAGAAATTACTTAAATTATTGACACGTTTTCTAAAACAAAAAGAAACAAAAAGAAAATATGTAAACTCAGTCAATATCAAGTGTCTAAAAAATATAAAATGATGGTCTGAGTTAAAGAGAAGAAAATAATATAGTGCAAGATACCATTGTCCTCATATGTGGGCACTGGGTCTCGCTGCTTCTCATGAGGTTAATATTAATATTCCCAAGAGGACAGAATGAAAAATATTCACTACTAAATGGCTTTAAAGAGCAAAGGTGTAGTACCAGCTTTTGGACACTGGAGGGCAGCAACTCCTCATCTTTGCTAAATGCTATTGTTTTTTTTTGTTTGTTTGTTTGTTTGTTTTTTTTTTTTTTGTTCTTTTTTTTACGTTCACTGGTTGTATCCAGAGTGTTGTTGCCAGCGGAGGATGCAAATTCCCCATTCTCTCGTGGCAACAATACGAAGTGTTTTAATACATTTTGAGGAAGAGTTCCTACTACAAAACTCTAAATTTTTTTAGACAAAGAACAAATAGTAAACAGAACTTTTTATTTAATTACATTTATTTATAATATTTGGTTTGACTGATGGCAACATACTCTTTATTTATTTGTATTATTTAAGTCAAATGTGTGGAAACACGATAACTCAGTGTGTTTTCCAGTGTTACTATAGACAGAGCACTTCATGCAGATACCTTCAAAATAAAACAAACCACTGAAAATTACTGCGGGTTCCAGTTAGTCTAAATCGGTGGTTCCCAGCCTTTTTTCACAAGGACCCCCTATCCCGTATCCAAGATCAGCAGGGCCCCCAACTCAAACTCCTCCCACATGCACACAATTAAGTGATCAATAACAATCTTCATAGAGACATAGAGTTATAACTCTTATACAGTTTCATTATACTATTGGATGTGTCATTTGGATTTTATACATGTAATTTTTACAAAATAAACTTGATAATCTTGTAACCTCAGCACAGACAGAATTGAGGGTACCCTCTGCAATGTTTTGGGGACCCACTTGGTCACCAGGTTGTGAACCACTGGTCTAAATAATGGGAAAGTCAGAACATCTTCACTTACACAAACTACTTAACTACTAAAACTCAACAAATCTACTTTAATTTTCTGTGTCAGTTCTGTTTAAAAATGGCTATAAAGCATTAAAGTGTAATACCAGCTTTCAAACACTGGATGGCAGCAACTCCCCATCTTTTCTTCAAATAATGTTAAAGGCCCAATGTGTGATATTTCATCTTATAAGTTATCAAATTTCTTGTATCACATTCTCAAATTTGTTTTTTTTTTAATGATAATTCAAACAAGCATTTATTCTAAGCATTATTATTAGCTTTATATTTTAATATTTTAGACAAAAGAAGCAGACCGGTGCTCCATATGGCATGCGCCATCTTAAAATACAGTGACCTTTTAGGGACATACAACATATTAAGCTTCGCATTTGATGTTTGCGTTTTTAAATGATGTAACCTCAAAGAAACAGCAGGGGGCAGAAGTGCGCCTTGTAAGCATGCAGTCTGACAAAGTAACTAAGAAGAAGAAGAAACTAGCCACACGTACTTCTAGCGATGGAGGATCACACATATTCTACAAGCAAACTTGAGAAACGGGATAGTTTGTCTCATCCAAGTAAAAGAAAAAGGATTTTGAAAAGTGAACAAGACCGGCGTCATGAGAACGCCGATCTTCTAGACTTTATTGCAGCTCTGCCTCTTCCTCTTGTGCGTGGGACGTTGCGGCTGGTTTGAGCAAATTCGGCTCCTTCATCTTGGGATGTTTGCCCTGCTTCTGTCGCATGTCTAACACCTCTGCCTCTCTGTGCGCTGGCACACGNGAGATATAAAAACAAGGCAACGCCATTTTAAGTCAGTTCCATTTTGACTTCAGTTCTATTCACCATCATCCTAAAGACAAGCGCAGCCTGGCCGGATGCGCTTTCTTTAAACTAAGAACTGTGAAACGGGAGATTTTCGTCGTTTAACAACCAGACGACGTCCTTTCAAGATAAGAGCAACTGCTGACGCTGCTGAATCGTACCGGGCCGACTCTCCAGACGGGTTTTGAAACGTTGTGACCGCTGCACAGACAGCTCCATCGTACATCCGAGGTTTCCAGACCTGGCAATTCCTGATCTACCTGGGAGGCCCCACTGGGTACGTACACGGCAAAATAGCGGCTCATGTCATCACTTTATAAGCCTCGTGATATCTAGTCATAACAACGACGACCAGATTCGATTACGTCATCCTAGAGAATCTGAACCAGACACACACACACACACACACGCACCAACACAACATCCGAATCCATTCCCATCCATCACAGAGTAGTCCTGGTAGATTGTTTAGAATTTATAATTCAGAAATTAAAGATTCTCAAACGATCTCATATCTCTCTTTTTTCCTTGTCTCAAAGTCAATACAGAGTGTTTAATTAAACTCCCTGATGATAAAAACAGCCTATTCTTCTGTTTATAAAAAGTGAACTACTAACAGTGTATTAAAATACAAATTAGATAGTTAAGTCACTTTGATTCCGTTACAAAAACATAGACCAAAATGGAAAATAGAAAAAAAATAACTAAGGCTAAAGCACAGGAGCACTGACAGAAAAAAGAAAGCAGAGCAAATATTGAAAGCACTCAAAGGGAGGCAAATACAGGAAAAAAAGAGGAGGACTAATAAAAAGGGGAAATAACTCATGTCAGAAGAGGGGAGAGTTTCGCAAATCCAGTTAAAGGTAAGATTGTCGAAAATTTAGTGTAAGGGACCCCATGTCTGTGTTCGCCTTGGGCCTCCAAATTGCTAAATCCGCCCCTGCCCTGAAGGGGTCATGAGGTTCAGCTTTTATTCTGAAGAAACCGTTACGGTCAGGTGTAACTTGCAACAGATTGTATCCAGCTTGTCGAGGTTCTTTTGGCTGAAGAGGAAGTCCGGATGGCCTGTCCGAGACTTCTCTAGAATGCTTTGAACTAAAGAAAAGGTGGCATGGAATAGTTTTTATAATTGTCATATTTTGGTTTACTGGCGAATCAGAATTTGACATGCAAAAGAGGGTTTATACAAACACCACAGAAAACCACGCCTTGCGCCAGAAACGAAGGTTCTGATTGGATCAGACAAAAGAAAATGTGTCCTGTGACTTTAGCATTACATGTCATTAGTGTCTAGTGCAAATGTCCAAGATTATAATTACTTGTAAAATATTACTGATCACAGGATTATAATATCAAGTAATAACATTGTCATTTCACAGACTGATTGAACATTGGGCTCACATTATTATTGGTGATAGCTAAGTTGTTGATTATGTGTTTATCGAAATAGTTCTTCGTCTTGAGCTGTAACAGAGGTGAAGCAGTTCAGATGATTAGAGTGCATGAAAGACCTTGGCCCCTATCTCATGTAGATTAGGCTGTCAGAGACTTTATGTCTCTGCTCGAGCAGACACAGCAGATCATTACCTTTAAGTCAAAACAGAACCTTCACGACGCTACATATCCCCCTTTTCAAGGGCATGGTGGTCCAGGCAGAGACCACCTGACATTGAACAAACCAGAGAAGGACTCCGTCGAGAAAGCAAGGTGTAGTTTCCCAGGCAGAGGCCAAAAGTGGTGAGGAACGAACCCCACACCGAAGGACAGTCACGGATAATTTCCTTTGGAAGCAGTTAAATCAACAGTCAGTAGATCATTAATATATCCACAGGGAGGGGATAATTCAAGCAGCAGCAGAATTATGTATCTCCACGTGGAGGGAATAATTCAAACAGTAATTTGATCCTTGTAATTTCATTTAGCGTAATCCAGAGTAGGAAGAAGACGAGCAGGCAACAGACCAGGTCCCAGCGAACGAAGTATCCCAGCAGCCATAGCCGGAATCAACGGACGTCCAGGTCCAACGAGCCGGAACACCAAGCAGCAAGCAGCAGAGTCCGATGACGAATCATAGCGCCACCCCCAGGAATTGAGGAACATCGGCGAAACTCAGCAGAGGAGAGAGGGCACAACACAGGGCACTTCGTTGTAGACACAAACAAATGGCATTTGATGCAAATCAACAAATAAAAAGATACCAGTCAATTTGTGTACCTGCATGTACTATGTGAAGCAGTTATGTGAACAGAGCCCAAGTGAAGAAATGGATGCAGTACATTATGTGTACTGGAAAAAGTGGTGTAAAAGAACAAAATAACAAAACCCTATAATATATGTAAGGGGAAAAAATCACGCCACTAAGCAAAAACGCTGTCAAAATGAGGGCAAAAATTGTTGTGGCCCATAACTGGTAAATCAAAAAGTTAATCATAAAGTTATCAACCTTAATCAACTGTAAATAACAATATAAAAGTAGATATATCAGTGACAAAGAGCACTAAAATGTAAATCAGTAAAGTTAGTAATCAACTTATATGTGAATGTACCCCATAAGGAATTAAGATTAGTGAAAATAAAAACAAATTTGGATAACACAACAGTATGTGGAATAAACCCTTTTACTGTTAAAATGTACTCGTTACCTGACTTCAGGAACCCACAGCATGACCATCTCAAATCACTCAAGTCTGCACGTCATGTATAAACAAGAAAGACAACCATGCACACACACACAAACAGCAAACTTGTGTAACCTGAAACTGGGGACCATGGGACTGACGACGGAAAATAGAGATCACTCCCCTTTCGAAGTAGAAGGCCTAGCTGAAGGCACGGGAGGTACCAGAGGAGGTACAGGTGCAGGAGCGACCGGCGCAGGATGCGGTATCTGGACAGCCGGGGCTTTGCGGACAACCGACACGAGGGCACGAGAAAGGCAGCCACCGACGCTGCGGACCGAGTCCCATAGAGAGGTCATTAGTGCAGAGAAGTGACGGAACAGGAAAAATGACAACCCCAATGACAAAGGTTTAAGCATGCAGTGAATAACACGACAGAATCAGCGGAGGACCAGGAGTAAGACACTGGTTGAAACCTGAGACCGGGATCTGCCGACAACTTGTGCAGCACCCTGTTTACCGCACCAACCCGAACCATGGTTGGACCACTGAACGTAACACGATCCACCGTAGCTGGAGAAAGAGCAAAAGAGATGTTGTCATAGAAAGGAGAAAACTTCACAACAGACTTATGCTCACCAGGATCCAAGTAATATAGAGAGACTTCACCTACATGGACCGTAGCACTACGTGGAACTGTCACGTGGGTCGGAAGCACAACACGTGTGGACACACCGTGATGCTCATAGAAAACATCCGCTTCACGAGCAGGGGTATTATCTAACCAATGGTCACCAACCACAACAGCTGTAGTTTGAACCACATGTGAACGTGGAGTCACGGTCATAGGACATTTAAAATCAACCGACAACTCATCAATGCCACACACACCAGTGGCACTGCCACACAGAAAAGGTGTGCCTGGACACAAGAAGTGCAGGCCACGTGTGAGAGAACACACGCGCAGGTCCGGGACAAGCCGGACGTGCGGCGTGTCCTCACAGAACACGACGACCGGAGGCGTATGTAACCTGACATGAGTGTCGTCAACCAAATTACCTACATTTACCACATCTCTTAATCTGTAGATGTCATCTGGAGATACAATAGGTAAGTTGATGATGAAAGCTAGCTCTCTAGCATCTGGATTGACACTTAATGGGATAGCGCTGCCCTATGAGAAAGCCAAGTGAGTCTGAAGGGCCATCAGGTCCTTCGATGTCACTCGAGCAATCGCAGACTGGACCATGGCCAGGGACACGAGGTACGGAGGGATCCTCCCCATGAGGAGGGTATCGATCGGGGCGCTCACGTCCCAACCGTAGTCAGACAGGCAAGTGGTCAGCATCTGTGTGTGGGCATAATCAATCAATCAATCAATACTTTATTAATCCCAGAGGGAAATTAGAGTTTCAGTACACACAATTCAGAGATCAGACATACATGGGCAAGACACATGACAAGAATTGGTGACTGTGGTCATTTGCAACCCGAGTCGCGCTACCTTAATAGAGATAAGAGGGTTACATGAGGATTGGTTCAGGTGGAGGGAAAATAAGGCACTTCAGGGTTACTCTCCACCGGGAGGGCAGCTTTGCTCTGCAAAAAAACACCTCAACAGATATGCAACAGACTTCAGACAACACAACATAACATGAGACTCCAATAGGAAGGCGGGGGGGGCTGGGATCCTGTTTCCCTCAGCGAGAGCAGCCATCTACAGCGCTCATCTACTGAACAGTCACAGATGAGAAGGAGATCTTGGGAGAAGCAAAGAGGACATTTACTCCTACAGTTGATGACCTCGCCCGGCTGAAGTCCACCAATCCGAAGGCGGGGGTGGGGGTGGGGGGGTCAGGTTTTCACAGCATCTGTCTACATTCCTTCGTGGGGGTTTTTAGTTGCTTACAGCTCAAGGCTACCAGAGTGTCAGATTCAGATAACAAGAATTTGTTTGGGTCAGGCTGAGATAATTTTCCTCTCTGCCGTCAGTCTTTAAACTGATCATTTCCAGTACAGGACAAAGAGCCTTGGGAAATAAAAAATAAGGGAGCGAAAGAGGGAAGCTTCTGTACTCCTCGAGTGCCTGAAGTTTTTTTTTCCCACAAAAGAACGTAATTCGTTCACAGTGGAAGTTGTTTTACGCAAAATGTCGCTATGAGTGTTGAGTACCACCATAGTCTGTTTTTCAGACGTGCCCAGCTGTCTCAAGGCACGCCGCTGCTGCAGTACCTGCTTACGCCGAGCCAGATATTCTCTGTTAAGCTCATCAATGTGTCAATAAACTGTGTTAATCTCGATCGAGTTAACTGAAGAGAATCCGAAATTTAAAAGATTGCCAATTGTATTATCTACTGAGAAAAGTCTGTCTAGGAAATGCTTCCGCCTAATGCTGGTACCAGAAGGTCACTGTTCGAAACCGTGAATTTAAGCGCCTGGACCAGTATGTGACGATGTCAGCTTCTGCATGCTGCGTCAGGGTACTAGTCCAGCAGGCTCCCGCTTCCGAAAGGTTGCCGAAGGCTTTCGTCATCTTCTCAGTACACGTCATAGCGGGGTTGAATTTGACGAAAATCTTGTGTAAATGACAGTTAGTCATTAATAGACCTGGGTGGTCTCGGAGTGTGATATCAGAAGAGGGCCCAGGTTTGTACAGACACGTTAGAGGAGGTTGAGAAGGAATCTCAGCTGCGGTCGATATCAGACCGATGCATGCAACTAACAAAACATATTTTGTCAGAGCTGTAAATGGAAACCAAGGACGGCTTAAATTGTAGACTAGCACGGCCTTGCGAGGGTTCGGCACAGGTAAGCGCCGCCATTGCAAAGAGAGCCGAGGATAACTAGCGGCAGACACGGAGAAGCTTGAAGAATACCTCGCGAAAAAACTCTAAAAATATGAACGTTTAATTCTCCCGTGACTGGAGGAGTGAAAAGATGCGCAGCAAGCATTTTATTTGTGGACGGAAATGACAGGAAACGTGGGTTTAGAGGTGGGGAGCGCATGAAGAGGTGGGAGAATGAAAGACAAATATGTCCGTGTTAAAAGTCTCTTATAAACACAAAAAACACAATATAAACACACTATCTTGGACCGATACATGACAGGATACCACAGAACAGTGCTACGCCCTCTGTTGTCCTGTCGGGGAATTGCTTTGCAACACTCCCCAGGAGACGGAGAAGTATGAGAGCAAAACGCTTCCGTCAATCCGTGCGTGTCTGTCCCTTGCGGAGCTGACGGAGAAGCATAAACCAGGCTTCAGCCTTTGGGTGAAAGAGAGGAATCATCGCCCCCTGTCGGAGGTGACTGGTATCAATCCCCCCC
>SSNQ01034611.1:1099641-1137068 GCA_006942095.1 Nothobranchius kuhntae | reverse complement strand
GCCACAGCACACACATACACCATGTCCAAGAGCAAACGTAGCGGTGGGCGTGTTACAAAAACATCCTCGAATGATCGGAATCCACACTGCGTTCCAACAAGCAATACGCTGCACAAAACACAGTTTACATACCACCGTCGTCTCCTCCTTATCTGTCAGACCAACCGCTTTAAAGGGTGAAGTGGCAGCGGTGTGTGGGCTCGCGTCGGTGTTTATTCAGTGCAGATTGTGGGCAGCTCCATTGCCGTCGCACGCCGTCTTTTTTTTGCTGACAAATATTGGCGACTGTCAAGCCTTTGAGTCGCCGAGCAGCTGAATAGGGGAATAATGTTGACGCGCCCGCTGTTCCACTCCAAAGTCAAAGTTCCAGGTTAAAAAAACTCCTTTATTTGTTATCAAAGCCTTAAAATCCGTTGAAAACAGTGATAAATAAAAGAAACATTGTAAGCTTGAGTGGTCAGCAAGAAAGTTGACTTCCCCCATCACCCACTCATTCTCCCATTCCATCACCTGCACAGGTGATAGCAATCACTATTATTATTACCGACACCATGTGACCCAAGGCAACGCCTATCCACAACATCTAGTAAATCTAGATTTATACAATATAACAAAGTATCAGTTGGTACTAAATGGGAAATTGCATATAGCATGCATATATCAACTTTTAGAGTACTGGAATCCCCAAAGACACTACAACACAATAGTCCCTTAAGCCGGGCGTACACTGTGCGACTTTTTTGAGCCGATTTTCCACTCGTGTGAGAATCCACAAGATCGGGGTGAGTTTTGCGCCGAGCATTGTGTAGTGTACAGGGGGTTATGAGAGGCGATTAACACCACGTGACCAGCTACCGATCAGCAATCGTGAGCTTGCACGGACTTCTGGAGTGTTTAATACTTTGCTCGTCCCTCGTGAGGGTATCGCACTGTTGAAGCGGCGCTGCGAGCAGCTGCGACCCAAAAAGTATCAGAACCGCGCACGGCGCATGCGCAATCCTGCATCAACACCGCTCGCCGGCTATTTCCCTAATAACACACGTTGTTCGTTTTTGTTTCTACACGTTTTTTTACTCTCAAACATTGTCAAGAAAGCGTGTTTGTCGTGTTCATGTCAAATTAAACTGATCACAAAACACAGATTTACTTTCTTTATTTCGTTTTCCTCTTCCAACCCCCATAAATCCATGTGTGCCCTCCTGCAGCACTCCTGAAGGACAACAGGCAAAACAAGACAAAACAATTTGACGTGTTGTGTAAAAATAGCTATTTTTAGCATATTTTTAGGTCTGACGTGTTGCTACCAGACGTGCAGTGTGAGCACATGACTCGTGAGATCTGCCCTGCGAGGAAGTCGTACAGTTTGAGCTGAAGCTGAGTGCTACGAGTGGGAAAAGTCGCAGTGTCCGCCCAGCTTTAAAGAGCCCCCCACCCCGCCCACGTGCGCGGACGTACGTACGTAAGCGTGACGTCATCAAAGAGCTATCTCATCATTACTTTGTTGCGTCATCAGAAAGACCTCAGTGTGTTAAGGTCGTTGTACGAAACGGATCAGATCACCGCTCCCTACAGGAACTGCTTACAGAAGTCTGTCACCACTGCTTAAGTCATCAGTTAAAATGGCTTGTGAGCTGAATCTTACAGAGTTGAAGGCTAAATTAGACAAGAGTAAGGCGAACGAGATATTACTCACAGCCAAAATCAATGAACTGACATCAGAAGTTAAGAAGTTTCAAGAAGTTTTATCTGAAAAAGAAACTGGGTGGAAAAACCAGTTGGACTATTTAACAAAGAAAAATACCAGATTTCAAAGGGAACTAAGAAAGGAGAGAAGTCAGCGGTCTAATGCAGTGCTTCAGCTGACGGAGAGTACGGCAAAACTATAAGAAACCGAGAAATGCCTGGAGTCTTTGAAGAAGGAATACCAAAGGCTTGAAAAAGACTTGGAAAAGCAAACGTCAATCCAAAAGACCGTTGAGAAAAAACTAAACAATTCAGTGCAAACAAACACTGAATTAAAAGTACAAAATGAAGAGTTTTCTAAAGAAAATGAAAAACTTCAAGCTTTAAATAAGTCATTATTGAAAGAAAAGGATATATTGAAATGTTCACTGGCTAAAGAAATAATTAGAACAGCAAAATTGAATAAGAGATTTGCAAACTTAAAAGCTGAATATGAAGACGTGGAAACGACCATCAGGAACAAGTTGAAATTCCGTTAAATAATAGGATTAAAGACTTAATGGACCGCATCGACCAACTGAAAGCTGATGCAAAGAAAAAGTCTGCATATGTAACATGTTTAGAATCAGATAAGAAAAATTTACTATTAGAAAACATACAGCTGAAAAGGAAAAATGATGAATGGCCAGAGAAATACTCTGCAATTACTCAGGAAAATAAAAAGCTTGCTACAGAATTGGACAGCACACACATTCTTTTAGACAAAATGACTTAGAAATCCAAAATCTAAATCTTCGATTACGCAATGTTGTCGCTAAACTATGTGATCTAATGAGCTTTGAAAGAAAAGCGTCTGGACTTCTTTGAGTTGCTTGAAGACGTTTCACCTCTCATCCGAGAGGCTTCTTCAGTTCTAAGGTCAAATGGTGGAGTCCCAGATTTAAATCCAGAGGGAGTTTCCCCCCGAGGTTGGAACAAAAGACCCCCTGATGATCTTCTACATAAACACATTGAGGGTGGGTGTGGGTCCTATTCAGCCAGAGTTTCGGGTGAGCTCATTGTGAAGCCTGGCCCCACCCTATCATGTGAATTCCTGAGGTCAGATGGCCCAGGATATGCGTGGGCATTGAGGCATCTGGGAAGGGATCTCAAAACTGGATTATAGATGGCAGACAGTTGGCGTCGTAAACCACCGCCTCTGTTCAAAGATGGTTGCTCACAGTGGACTTAAATGGCTTCCTTTACTCCTCTTTCAAACCATCTCTCCTCTCTGATTTGCCAAATTTATAAACAAAGTTGATAAAAACGGGAATCACTTCCTGATCTAGTTAGTCTTTGCTGTTCACTTGATAAGACCAATCAGGTGAACAAGCATTCTGAGGCCATCCTATCTTTTGACCTCAAGGTCAAAACCTCTCTGCAACACTTGCGAGTGATATCAGACACAACAGCTCTTTTAAGAGCCACCGAACAGCCTTAGATGCAAAATAGACACTCCAGCTTCCTGCTGTCACCTGAAGATAACCCAGACTAGGAGGGTCGTATTCTGAGTTGGCTATGAGCTCTGGTACAAGAGGTCCACACAATCCGCAGTGTCCATCGCAACCTCCTGACCCCCTGGATTGCTTGGGGATCTTCACACAAGGGTGTGTAGACTGGCACATATTGCGTGGAATGGTTTTATAACAAAATCTATAGCTTATCAAACCATACAGCCAAATGGATTTTACAACCCAGACACCACTATCTCTCTCAGATTCTTAAGAAAGGTTTTGCTAAAACATCTACCTCACATTCAATCATTTAATGCATGCTTTGTCATGTACAATCGTTTAGTTTAGAAGAATAGAATAAAAATCATTTTTATAACCATATTCTTGACTGTCAGAATTAAAGTGAATTGTGTGTTCCCTGAATAAGTCAAAAGAAACTAAAGTCTTCTGATTAAACATTCAAAGACCAATCAGATTGATATTTCCTATTTATATGGAACATCACATCTTATTGATCATTTAATGTATATGTTTCTCCATCTATTTTCTATTGGAATCTAATGCAGAAGATAGGTGTGGGAGACAATTTTCTTGTTCATTCTGTATGACAAACAGAGAAACAAAAAATAATCATTAAAAATGGTTTGTCAGAAAACCACCTCTTTAAAGAAGCATCACTGAAATGTCATGGTCTGTGTCTCCCTCATGTGTCTCCTGGTGTTCTCCATCCCCCTCTAGGATCCCCTAATGTGTCTCCTTGTGTTTCTCATGTGTCCCCTTGTCTACAGCCCCCTCCAGGTTTCTCCCTCCAGGTGTCCCCTCAGGTTCTGTGTCCCTTGTTCCCCAGCCCTCTCCTCCCTTAAGCTTCCTGTGCCCCTTCTTGCATCCAGCTCCAACCAGATCTCCCAGGTTCACCTATTCTTGTTTTCCTGTATTATCTAACTAGTTGTTTCCTATAGTTCTCATAGGTTCAGGTTTTCTTCTCCTAGGTTCCTTGGTCCTNACGCTCCGCATAGTGGATCCAGTTCTCAGCACGTTAACCTTTGCAACAGTTGCAGCTATATCTGCTTCAAGCTGAAGTTGTTCTTTCTTTCTCCTCAATTGTTCCTCTTGCTCTTCCAGAGAGTGTTTTTCCTTCAGCATATGTTGACGTGCGAGCAAGGCAGCCATTTCAGCTTCCGCCCTGAGACGTGCAGATGAAGTAGATGATACTCTTGAGCTTGACCTACTGCCTTGATTTGACACACTGTCGGATGGTAACACATCATCATTAACATCATTCTGGGGATTAAGAGATGACTGAGGTTCTTTTCCAGGGTGCTCTAACATCTCCATTTCTCCTCCCAGGGAAGTTTCCTGTGATTGTGCTTTGTCAAATGATGGCCTCCCCGAACGTTTATCAGTTTCAGAAAGCCATATCTTAACATCCTCCATAAACCCTTTATTGTATTTAGCGATGCTTGAGAACCATGTATTTTGTTTATTTTTCTCATCAAATGAGATTAGAGAAAGTAAAGATTCATGCAAAGCACTGGCATGCTCAAATAGGTGTGTTAACTCATCAAACTGTTTTTTGACTTGTGAATGATTTGTATCATCTTTCATTAGCTCTTTAAGAGATGTAATGAGACTTTTCATTTTATTTACATGCCTTTTCCGATCTGTTTGGATGGTTTCAACTTTGTTTGCAAGGGCTTTCTCAGTGAGAGAAATTAATCTTTTATCCTTTTCAATTTTTCCAGCAACAGATGCCTGTGATCCACTCATTTTAAGCATTCAACATCAGCAGCATTCCAAATCCAAAACAAAGGCAACAGGAAATCCTTCAAACTCAGTTGAACGCCTGCAGAGCCACAGCACACACATACGCCATGTCCAAGAGCAAACGCAGCGGTGGGCGTGTCACAAAAACATCCTCAAATGATCAGAATCCACACTGCGTTCCAACAAGCAATACGCAGCACAAAACACGGTTTACATACCACCGTCGTCTCCTCCTTATCTGTCAGACGAGCCGCTTTAATGGGTGAAGTGGCGGCGGTGTGTGGGCTTGCGTCGGCGTTTATTCAGCGCAGATTGCGGGCAGCTCCATTGCCGTCCCACGCAGTCTTTTTTTTGCTGACAAATGTTGGCGACTGTCAAGCCTTTGAGTCGCCGAGCAGCTGAATAGGGGAATAATGTTGACGCGCCCGCTGTTCCACTCCGAAGTCAAAGTTCCAGGTTAAAAATTCCTTTATTTGTTATTAAAGCCTTAAAATCCGTTGAAAACAGTGATAAACAAAAACATTCTAAGCTTGAGCGGTCAGCAAAAAAGTTGACTTCCCCCATCACCCACTCATTCTCCCATTCCATCACCAACACAGGTGATAGCAATCACTATTATTATTACCGACACCATGTGACCCAAGGCAACGCCTATCCACAACAGTTTGACAAGCACATAGTAACGCACAACCTTCCGTCCCCAGTAACGGTAACGGCGTTGCAACGGCGGGAAAAGTAATTAATTAGATTATTCCGTTACCTATAAAAGAACGCCGTTAGAAACGCCGTTATACTTAAACGGCGTTACTCCCAACACTGTACATAGGCGTAGCAGTGGCGGGCCGCCACGGCTCAAATCCCACCGCCACGCCTACAAGATCCCAAGTTTTATTTATGTATTTATTTTGGCGCTGTTTCCTGAAGAAGCAGCGGGAACTACTATGTTGTCGCTTGTGATCACAGCCGGCGGCAGCAAGGAGCAGGCAGGGCAAGGTGCAGTTACAGCATAAGTTACTGAGTTTAACATTAGAAAGGTAGCAGTGGATATAATGCTTTTACGTTTACATGTTTCCATAGCATTAAGATAAACGAGTCCCATGTTGTCGTTCTTTTTAGAACACAGAAACAGTTTTGTTTACCCGTTTTGTCGCTACGTTTCGCCGGCAGTGTCAGCCTGAAGAAGCCTGCAGCTGCCGGCGAAATGTAGCGACAAAACGGGTAAACAAAACTGTTTCTGTGTTCTAAAAAGAACGACAACATGGAATTAGAACGACGCAACAAGAACACACCTAAGAAGATAAACGAGTGTTGACGATCTTGACAGGTTCTCCTCCCCCCACCAGGCTAAGCATCACTTATTCATGTAAAATTTATTTATTTTTTCATGTCTGACTTTAACCGCATCTAATACTGTATTACGGCGTGAGTGCAACAGCGACAACTTAAGATCGATGCGTGAGCAGCCTGAGAGGTCGGGTGTTTCATCTGAACCCTTAAAACCTCCAGCAGGCTACGCTGCACTATTGACGTGTTAGCGTGCGGCGCTAACAACTTAGCGACGTGACATGTCTCGGAGAAAGCGTAAAAACACGTTGGAGGCTTCTTCTGAAGCGGGAAAATAACACCTCTTCTTAAGCAGAGCACGGCGTCGCCTCGGCTCGTTCACCCTCTGCCGAGCCGGTGTCGGTACAAGATCTGCTCGGGTTAGTTTATCTTTCAGTTTAATCGATCTCTCACTTTTCTCAGTTTTCAGAGTGTTTTTGGGTCTGCGTGGCCAACGGGATCTTTGGCTCTATGTTTTACACTGAGAGCTTTGAGCAACGTGCCTCCGCCACACATTTGCTGCTACCGGTTCATCCCTAAGCTGCACGGTGCGCCTGCACTTTGACCTATTGTAAACAGCTGCAGAGCCTGGGGAAGACGGGATAAGAGCGGTTAAACGCTGTGGTTTCCCGTACATCGGACCAGTTAGTTTTGATTCTACCATACTCATCTGCTAAATAGGATGAAACGCGGACATTTTCATTGATCTATAAATGCTCCGCAGATTCCAGGGGCAGACCGTGAAAGCGTGCGTGTCGGGAAAAAGGAACTTTTGGTCACCTTAGTGAATGGAATAATAATAGCGGAATAATCCTGGAATGACCAGAGAACATGAAGTGACAACTTTTTTTTTTACTGTGGTGGTGGTGGTCTGTCATAAAGGAGATCTCCGACCGGTGATCAAAGTCTAAAGATAATCGGTGTCTATGTTTGAGATTCATGACCACATTTGACATACATATTTAAGTTTGTATGACAAGCGTGAGATAAATGACTTCCTGCTGGAAACCGCTGGCTTTCTGATTCCCGCCTCCTGTGAGCCTGCGGGCTGCTGTGAAGCTGTGAGCGGGGCAGAGCCGGCAGCCCCGCCCGTTGGAAACAGCGCGTGAGGACCGACCGTACCAACTTGAGGAATTGGGGGGGGGGGTGCTCCACAAAACTGTTGAGTGCTGTATCTGGCCAACAGAGGGCTGCAGAGTGGTGTCAAATATGAAACTGGTTAAGGTTCTGACTCAACAATCACTAAGATCAATGTTAAAGCTCTAGCTTAAAGTTTAAAAAACTTTTTTAGTTCTAGTTTAGAGACTTTTCTATAAGAAATGACGCCAACTCTGCATCAGTCTAGATACTTCCGTAAACTAGCGTGCATGCTTTACATAAGCGGATGTCAAACGCTATTGGCTGATGCTGAGTAACGCTCAGTTAAAATTGCATGGGATTCTATGGGACGGGGGTGGGCTTAGTTAAAAAAACATTGATGTATTGCCTACATTATATCGCCGTACAGGGTACGACTATCACTGATACTAGTGTCTAAATAAATCATACACAGTTCCTGAAAGGAGGAAGCTCCAGACAAACATTCTGACTCTGTTTCTAAATTCTCACCAGTGAACCTGATGAAATGGATTCTTCTGAAGGCTTTGTGTCCGTCTGCCAGAGGACACCCATTTACAAGCCATTCACTCAGTGCAAACCCCCCTCTGAGTGTCCTCCACACCCAGCGCCTCACAGCATCACAGAAGAAGAGTTGCACTTTGTTAAGACCTGCCTTCAGCGCTGGAGGAGTGAAGTAGAGCACGACATAAACGGTATGAAGACAAAATCTCCTCATTAAGTTTGTATGTTTTAATGTAAACTGTCGTATGTGTGCTTTACTTTGGACCTATTCTGTGTTTACCTTGCAGAATGTTGGTGTTTTATCTGCAGCTGAGTTTGTTTTGTTTCTCTGGTTGTGTGCAGAGCTAAAGGCCAGCATTGACAAGCTTAATCAGATGCTCGAGGGCATTTACTCAGATAACAGCCTCTGCCAGGTAAGGCAGTTTATCCTAGAAGAAGACAGCGATCCGAGTACACGTTCTACATCCACAGCCGTAGAAAGTGCACCGTATAAGATCAAATTCAACATTTTCCACCTTAGGCGATGTAACAGAAGGTTAAACTGAAGTTAATTAAAACCTCACCGATGAAGAGAGTCTGTTACTTCCTTCCTGCACAGGTGCCGTACAGACTCCACGCAGTGCTGGTCCACGAAGGCCAGGCGTCAGCGGGTCATTACTGGGCTTACATCTATGACCACGCCAACCAGCGCTGGATGAAGTACAATGATGTCAGCATCACTGAGTCCTCATGGGAGGAGCTTGAGAGGGATTCTTTTGGAGGCATGACCAACGCCAGTGCGTACTGCTTGATGTACATTGATGACAGACTCCCCCACCTGATCACAGGTGTGTATCCAGCTACAGTAAACAGCTATTTAAATATGGCAACTTCTCTAATAGTCAACCGAGTCAAGGATTTTTCACTTTAACTGGCATGTGAGACCACTTTAGGGGCAGCAGTAGCTCGACAGGTTGAGTGGGTTGTCCAGTAATCAGAAGGTTGCAGGTTCGATCCCGGCTCCAGACAGAGAATTCTGCTGTTGTGTCCTTGGGCAAGACACTTAACCCACGTTGCCTGCTGGTGGTGGTCGGAGGGACCGGTGGTGCCAGTGCATGGCAGGCGTCGCCTCTGTCGGTGCGCCCCAGGGCCGCTGTGGCTACATCGTAGCTCATCCCCATCAGTGTGTGAATGAGTGTGTGAATGGATGAATGATACACTGTAGTGTAAAGCGCTTTGGAGTCCTTACTCTGAGAGGCGCTATACAAGAGTGGGTCATTTACCATTTAGTTCATATGGACCCGTTTCCACTATAGGAGAATCTTCTGGGAGGGCGAAGCGACTAGAAGTACGAGGCTTGGTCCTCTCAGCGGTCGGAGCTTTCAGTTTTTAGCTAAGACTTTTGGCAGGGAGTGACATCACTGATCAGATGCCAAAAGGCATCCATGAACATTAATTACATCAATATCAGTCATTCACCCATTCACACACTGCTGGTGGTGAGCTACAAGGTATCCACAGCTACACTGGGGAACAATGACGGAGGCGAGGCTGGGGAGCACAGGCCCCATCAGTCCCTCTGACCTTGCCCAAGGACACAACAGCAGCTTTCTCTGCCAGGAGCAGGGATCTATCCTACAACCCTCCTGAGCTACCGTTTCCCCTAAAAGTACAATTAGTTACTATTTGGAGTCAGTCCAGTTCAATATGGCCGCCACACCTATAGCTGTTCATTTGTGATCAAAGGTTTGAGTCTAATAGTTATTCTGATCACATCATCTTTCATCCCATCACTGATGAAGGGAAGGATGTTTAAATATTTACAAGATTTTCAAGATTTTACCAAACAAAAGTCAGAATTTTTCGACATTTTCTGATCTCGGTTAACATTTCTGGCCTGAAAAGCAGGAAGCATACAGATGTTAACTGAGCCCTGAAATCGAGTTGAAATAATAAGTTGCTATAAATTGTTTCTCTGACACTCACTCAGAGGACACAGATGATGAGACGGGCCAGGTTCTCCGCAATATGGACTCCCTTCCACCCGTCCTCAGACGCTTCGTCCAGGAGGACAACCGTTGGTTCCAGCAGGAGCTCAGCGAGTGGGAGGGACAGTTCTGCCAGACTGCAACCCCACAGGAGGAGTCCACGAGCTCTGCAGAATCTCCAAACTGCAGCTTACAGCAAAAGCCCGTTGAACCGGCCCCTCAGTCAGGACCCTCAGCTGAAGAACCAAACCAAGGAGCTCCTTCGGAGACACCGTCGGTCCCTGAAGTGGAGAAGAGGACAGACGATGATGCAGGAGAGACGGCTGAAGGTGTGTAGCTCTGAACGGGAAAGAGTGTCTAAAAGTCTTCAGTTCCAGTTCACGTCAGTAAAAAAGCTCATCGCCGGTTAGTCCAAAATCATAAATCTGACATTTGATCGTCTATTGTTGTTTAGCAGCTGAAGACCCAGAGTCGTTGCTAGCTCCTGAGAGTCCTGGTTCTCAGTCCGTCAGCACCAACACGCCAGCTGCCAGCGGCACCCCGGAACCGAGCCAGAACTCAAACTCAGCTGAGCTTCAAAGTCAGGTGGGAAAGTCCAAAGTTCACACACACACACACACACACACACACACACACACACACACACACACACACACACACACACACACACACACACACACACACACACACTTATTCTGTCTGTGTAGGATGAGGGTCAGTCATTCTAGGCCATGAAAAGTGCAGACTGGAGATTCAGGTTCAACGCCGTTGTAACGCTGGTGCAGCTGTCGCTGCAGAGATCTGTCAGATAAAACTTCCTCACCATGCTTAAAAGTCACAGTTTTATGGGTTATTAGAACCGTTTGCCTTTGCTCTTCCTAACCTGACCAGACACCTGTCCAGAGCCCAGAGCCCAGTATTCAGGCACCTGCTGAACACCACGTGCAGAAGGAGGCGGCAGGACTTAGATCAGAAGTGAACAACGAGGCCTCCAGAGAGGCTCCTGAGCTTGGATTAGAGCATGGAGATGAGGAGCAGCAGCAGGAGGTTCCAACTAGACAACGACAGGCTGAGAATGAAGTCTCGGAGGTGGAGATCCCTAACGTGGGCCGGATCATGGTGAGGGCTGACGCTGATGGATACAACGAAGAGGTAAAAAGCCACTTTGGTGCACATTCAACTTGTCTTGTGTCAGTTAAGAGTCTGCCATTTATAAACACTTGTGTTTTCATTTGGTCTAGATGATGCTCACTCCAGCCATGCAAGGTGTCATTCTGGCCATTGCAAAGGCCAGGCAGACGTTTGACAGTGAAGGTCCTGAGGCTGGCCTCATCAAGGTGTGGCAGTAGAGGTCCTTTTAACTCAGGCCAACATTAAGTAGGTGGTTGCTGTTGTGCTTTAAGGAAGCAACAGTCACATGGAGCCAAGACATGAAAATCAACACCTGAGGTGTATTTTTTATATTTTAGTCTGAAAGAGATCCCATTTGTTCACACGGAGGAGGCGGGACTTTAGCCAGCCTCTAAAGGATGCCTGTTCTGTTTCAGCGTAAAGCTAAATCTGCTGGACCCAAATGAAACATTTTGCAGTTTCGTGTTGCCCTGTGACATCAGCGAAGCCGGCGGTGGGCAGTGGCGTAGAAACATCACAACTGTTTTACAGTGAACCTGAGATTTTTATCGTGATTCATTTTTAACAACTTGCTGTATGTTTCACATCTTTGCTGGTTCTGAGTGTTTTGGGAAACCAAGAATTCAAATTCCCGTGTGCAGGCCTTCCATGAAGAGTACTCTCGCCTGTACGAGCTTTCCAAGGAGGAGATCACCCCCCTGGAGGACGCCCGTCTGCAGCACGCTCTGGTTTACTTCTTTCAGAACAAGGCACCCAAGCGCGTGATTGAGAGGACGCTGCTGGAGCAGTTTACCGATCGCAACCTGAGTTTCGACGAGAGGTGAGAAGTTGTTGTGCAGCTGCAAGGTTTAACTGGCTTGATGCTGGATTTGAAGAAATGTTGATTTGCTTAGCAGCTGCATCTAAATGAAAGAGCACGCCTAGTCTGCCCTCTAGTGTCCATTCAGAGACCTGATGTCCTTGTTCATGCAGAGCCATCAGCATCATGAGGGAAGCCCGAGCCAAGCTCCGTCTCATCAAACCAGAGGACATGGACATGGATGAGTACCTGGTACCGTCTGATCCGTCTAGAGCTGATCTGATGACCCATTCTATGTTTAGGCAGTCTTAGTTGGGGAGCAACACGTGACACACCCAAGACCCAAACTAAAAACCTTCTGGCCGATGGAAGCGTTTTCCAGCTTTGTAACTATCAAACGTCAGACAAACGTTTATTTTTGTTTAGTAGATTAAATTCCTGATCTTATGAGCTTTCTTGGATCTGTTTGTTTGGGAATTTTGCCTGGGAACGAGGAACCCTCATGGCATAAGTCACGCTGGAATGAAAAAAAAGTAAAATCTTGAGCAATAGAACAGCTGGAAGTTTGGGGAAAAGCATCCTGAAACCAAATTCCAATCGTATCTTTGCTTCGTGGCTTTTCCAAGAACCAAAGAGTAAACACATATAGTTGTTGCCATATCCCTTGGTTGACTCCATGAAGTTGCTCCTCACTTTGCAAAGACCAGAGAACCAGGGCATAATAAACCCACGACTAGCTGCTGCCTCCCATGTGAGGGAACACAAATAAGTGGCTGTTGGTTGTTTTCTGTGTCGCCACAGCAGTGGCATGATGATTACCGGCTGTTCAGGACGGTGTTTGTCCATCTGCTGACCGGGCTGGAGCACTACCAGCATGGAAGGTAGGTGTCAGATATCCACACTGCATCTTTTATTGCCGTAAAAGCAAAAAGAAAGGAAATAATGATTTATTTTTAAATACAAGCAATATATAGAATTTTAGTCAGTTTAGAGTAAATTCTTCCAACTTAAGTGGTTTTAAGATAAAAACAAATACTGATTTCTCTGCTGACTGTCTGTGCTGCAGGATGCGAGAGGCTTTGAACTACTTGGCCCATGCGTACGAGACCAACGCCTCCCTCCTGCTGAAGGGGGACAAACGCGGTGTGGACAACTCTCTCATCGCGGTCTACAGAAGGAAGTGTCTCACTGTGAGTACGGCAAGCAGAAACCGCATAAATGAGGGGTTGGCTTGATCAAGAGGAAACTTTTAGGGGCTCGTCTAAACCCTTCCTCTGGGATGTTTGGTTCTCCATCTGAGATTTCATCACATCTGACCAACAGCTGGATATTTTCTCTCTGTGATAGAAGTCTGGCCAGCGTTGCCTTAAAGGATACAGCTTTCATGCTAACATCACAAATGAAACAAATGGCTAAAACTTGCATTCTCCGTCTCCTTTCTGGCTTTTCCAAGCAGGTGTTGAATGAGAGCGTGTCCCGCCTGTTCTGCAGTGGCGAGGAGGGCAAAGTGGAAGATGGCGTTGCCATCATGGACGAGGCCGTCATTCCCTGCCTTCACCTGATGAGCCGGGACTTGGGTTTATCTCAGGAAGACCGGGACGCCATGGAGAACATCCGTAGCCACTGGTGCTGCTGCCTGAGCCAGGATATGGACGGTGAGCAGCCAAACCACTGACTTCCGTTTTTTGTCCTGGCTTTACGGACTCGTGTTTGCCTCTTAGGCGCGAGACAGTTACATCACCATGTTCATCTGATGTTTACTTTTTATTGCAATTTACAATAACGAGACTGACACATGGATCACCAACTTGGTGTGGTTTGGTTTGATGGAATAATCTGTAGAGACGGAAAATTTAGGTCTAAATCTAGATTTTCTTGTTTTTTTATTGGTGTAAATTAAGGTTCAAAACATAAAGAGTGTTTAATGAAAATGAACACAATAACAAATGACGATGATGAAGATATCTTTACTGGGAACATGTGTAGAAACAAAACAGGACCATTAACAGTGAGTGAGTGATAAAAGTAGTAAAAACTGCAGAAGTAAATAACCTCGTAAATAACTAAATAAATCTGTACGTAATTAAGTACGTAACTAAGTAAAAAAACAACAGACGAAGTAAGTAAGCAGCTAAGTAACTAAATTACTTAGTAAAAAGTAAATAACAAAATAAATAAGTACATATGTAGGTAAGTAATTAATTAAATAAGAAACTAAGTAAATAAATAAGTAACTAAATAAGTAACTAAGTAAAAGATAGATAAATAAATAAATACATAATAACGTAACTAAGTTAAAAAGTAAATGTGAATGTAAGTAACTAAGTAAAAATGTAATTAAATAAACAAGTAAGTAATTAACCAAGTAAATAAGTATGTATCTCCATAAGTAACTAAATAAGTAAATAAGCCAATTACCAAGAAAATTAATAAATACATACATAATTTCGTAACTAAGTTAATAAGTAAATATGTAAGTAACTAAGTAAAAATGTAATTAAATAAACATTTGGAATAAAAGAAGTCTTGGCTGCCTCACCGCTGATCTCGTCACTTACCTGTTAGTTTACACCTGCTTTTTAAGAGAAAATTTAATTTTAAATTTCTAATAATAGCAAATGATTCACCCTTAAACTAATTATTAGAGTTCATTCAGGTATCTTCCCAAAGTTTATTCAATTCTGCTTATTTTATCCACCAAAAACACCACTATACCCTCCAGCTAATGATCACAACCACCCCGTTCATCTTCTCAGTTCATTTATAAAAGCAACAATTAAAAGAAGAAGAAGAAAATATCATGTCTATAGCGCCTCTCAAGATAAAAACCACGAGGCGCTTCACAAAAACAACAAAATGTAAAAATATAAAAAAGCATTTAGAAAATGTTGAAAAATATATTTAAAATGAGCAAAAATAAACAATTGTGATTTAAAAATGTTAAGAAAGAGAGAGAGTGAACAGGAAAGAGGGAAACCAGTGGATCCTGAGGAAGGTGGAATAGGTGGGGAGAGCAGAATAAAGAGAGAGAGGTGAAGAAGGTCATACAAAAGCCAGCTTGAACAAGTGAGTCTTCAGCTGCTTTTTAAAGGAGACCACTGAGTCCACTGATCTCAGGCTCAGGGGGAGAGAGGTCCAGAGTCTGGGGGCCACAGCAGCAGATGATCTGTCACCTTTGACCTTTAGCCTGGTGCTGCACAACCAGTAGACTTTGGTCACTGGACCTCAGGGACCTGCTGGGGGTGTAGGGACTAAGAAGATCACCAATGTAAGATGGTGCTTGTCCATGTAAGGCCCTATAGACCAGAACCAGGATCTTGAAATGAACCCTGAAGTTGACTGGCAGCCAGTGAAGCTGGAGGAGAAGCGGGGTGATGTGGGTGTGTTTGGAGGAGTTAAAAGTCTTAATCTCTCTCGTTATTCTTTTTCTTTCAGTTGCGCTGCAGGCAAAGCTGGCTGAGCTGCTGCCCAGGGTTCTGGACGGCTCCACCGGCGCTGTAGTGCTGAAAGATCCACCTAAAGTCCAGGTGAACCAGGCCCATGACCTGTGCAGCCGCCTGGCTGCTGTGATGGAGTCCATTCACAACGCCGCGGTTGTGACTGTGAAGTAAAAATGTTGACGGGAACCTGCAGCAGCATCCTGGAACTGTACATGTGCACCACCGGCGACCTGGCAGATGGATTATTCTGTTCTGATAAGACGAAAAGGATTGATACGGCCCTTAGTGACTAACTGCTGGCTTGGCGTTGGATGTGCATCCAAGTATGATTTAAGCTGCAAGCGCTCCTTAGAAAGGAGATCAGACACGAGAGAGGGAAAGGGCCTGCTCACTAACACTAACCACCTCCATCCTTCAGAAGATACTAACTAGACGTCCAAATGGGTTTGATAGTCAAGCAAAAAGGAAGCGGTTTTATTTCCTCGCGTAACCTGGAGAGATGCCTACAGACGCAGAACTTTGGTGACCAAAAATCTGTCGTTTCACTTGTTCTCACCACACTCAGATCTACTAGAAATACATGCAAACAGAGGAATTATGTCTAAACAGTCCAGAATAACATGAAATCAGTTAGCAGGATCATTTCTTATTTGTGCTAGGCTCTCGTAAACGTTTGAGACGTCACAGAACTCTGCTGGAAACATCCAAAGTAAATGTAATAAGTTACCAAGTCACGGTTGGGCCTTTTTAGTTTATGGGCTTTAAAGTTGGGAAGTCGTTTGTTGGATTTTTTTAAGAAAATTTTTGTTTTTGTTCCCAAATAGAGAACTACAACAAAAATATACATAAAAAATATGAAATTATGTTTTTAAATGCACTGCTGCAGCGTGCTCAGATCTCAGATCGTTTGTGTACTTCAGCTGATAAGAGGCAACAAACCCAACAAAATGCCATTACTGGATGCTCAAAAACAGGACTTTTATTTAGCACGGCAGCTTGGAGGTATATTAAAAGTCAATTCTGGCTGCTGAATTCACTGTTTTTTCACTTTTCCTCTATGATGATACCCAATAAATGTTTTAAATCATCTGTGTCCTTGTTATAATTCACTTACAACTCCTTTTAACTGCAGCTTTCAAAGTTTTGTGTCACTTTTATTCGGTTTTGTGCATCCTTTTGTGTGTAATTCAGAAAAAAAATTGAATTCACAGGGTTTTCACATACCTAGTATAATTCAACCTGCACCTGTTCATATTCTGCATTCACTAGTAAACCTTTGATCTACTAATTTGTCTTCCTTATGCAAAGATCTAGACGTGTTTAGTCACGATTTGCAGACCTTTTACAAGCTGTGTGTTACGTGAGGTGCTGAAATTCTGTTGTTTTCAATATTCAACAGGCACCAGCACAGGTAACCTGTGCAAATTCACATGAACTCCTTTCATCTGTTTTATTGTCATAATTGTTTGCTGGTTTATCATGTAATTAGGTCTTAATTATTTATCTTTATTACTACGTAAATGATTTTATAGTACTGAGATAAAGAGAGTAAAGCTGGTGAGTCAGTCTGTTCATTTCTAGTTTGGAATGTTTCATTGCCTTTGCCTTTAGCAACAATGCCGCCCCCTTTTTAACATTTTAGTTACATTATAGTAATGCTGTTCTCTCAAATGAAAATGATTATCTTTGCTTCCTCTCACTTCATATTTAATGTCGCCCCTTGTGGTGCTTAGGTGACATGACAGAAATTGTGTTTCCCCAAATAACTATTTTTGCTCCCAATCACTTTAAAATATTTAAATAAATCAATATATCCTTCAACGTCTTTGCAAAAAACAAATACTGACACTTCAAAGGTTTAGAAAATTAATTATAACCCTACAAAACAAGCTTCAGTTTCTAAATGCGTGGCTTGTGTAATGTCATAAATTAACCACAAGATGGCGACAAAAGTAACCATAATCTCCCTAAAAGCTGCTTGATGAAAACAAAGATGAAAAAGTTACAAGAGAATTCCCAGTTTTATATGTTTGTTGTTGTAGCAGCTTCTACGGTAATTTAAGTAATTTAAGCAGACATTTAATTTTATATGTAATTATAATGGCCTCCAATACGTTAGGAAAAAACTTTTGAAGGCAGCTAGAGTTATCCTGATCTTATAATGAGCTCTACTTTAAATGTAAGCAAATTAGCATCTAGATACATAGATAGATAGATAGATAGATAGATAGATAGATAGATAGATAGATAGATAGATAGATAGATAGATAGATAGATAGATAGATAGATAGATAGATAGATAGATAGATAGATAGATAGATAGATGATAGATAGATAGATAGATAGATAGATAGATAGATAGATAGATAGATAGATAGATAGATAGATAGATAGATAGATAGATAGATAGATAGATAGATAGATAGAGTCGCTTTTATTTTGAAAGGAATGGACCCAACCGGAAACCATTAGAGATTGACTTTTCTTTTCTTCCTGGTTCAGAACCACCCATATCGTCCGAACCACAAGAGGCGGTTGCATTTTGCAGCGAGGAAACTAGTCTCGCACTTCTGGTCCAAAGCAAGAACGTAAAGGACCTTGGTTGAACTGCTAAAGCAAAGAGCGAACAGGAAATGGGGGTCGCTGAAGAAGCGGAAGTCGTTTAACAGTCTGGTTCCGACGAGCAGCGTTCCCTTATTTGTGTTGCGGCGTGGAGCGAAACCCATCTTGGAGCTTACATTTGCGTTTTAAGAAGGCACCTTTATATCAGGTAAGAATAAAGAAGTTTGAAAAATAAACTGTGTAAAACGGTAGCTGAGTTTCTTGTTTTGAAATGTCGCTGTTAGCTACGTTAGCTAGCCGCGGGAGTTTTCTTGTTGCAGCCGAGTTTGCAGCACTTTATTTTTAAATGTATGCTGATTATGTTAATAAATAATTTTACTTCCCCAGCCTTCATAGCAATTCGGTGTGAAATAAACGTATTTCTGCTCTCAGTCCTCTTTCAGCTCAACTCTGTAAACTTATCCTGCTAACTTATACCAGGGATCTAAATATACTTGGAAGCGCAGAGGAGCTGATATCTGTTCGTCCTCCTGAGAATCACTCTAAAGATAATTCATATCTAAATTTTGTTAATTCAGCTGGAAATGTTATAAATAATACAATTATGCTTGATAAGATTTTTCTGCAAAAGGATTGACTTTGTGTTAATAATGTGTTACTATCGTAGAACGTTTCTTATTCACATTTCGGGTCAAGAATTTACTAAAGTTTATTATTTTTATAAGCAAATGAGTCGTTTAACTTAAATATGTTCTGATGACGGAGTCACAGATGCACTGGTTCAATTTTTTTTAGCCGATATCGATTTTTGTACGACTCTGATCCAGATGCAGATTTATGTCAAAGAAATATGGTTAATTGATTTTTTTTAGTGTAACCTAAAAATTATGAGAATGTTAAAATCTGCATGAGACTTACAGTACTTGCTTGTCTGAATCAGCATTCAGTAATGGTGTGGACTGGGGACTTTTAATTCTGTTGGTAATTGACAAATGATGCATTTAATATCCCAAAGCGTTATTTTTACTTAAGGCTTATTATGCTGAATATTAGCCGTTCCCTGTTATCAGACACTTTGTCTGCTTTAGATTGTTTTCTAGGAGATTTTTTATAGACAAAATAAAGAGAAAATGCAGTCGTTTTGTTATTCTGGAGATAAACATTTTAACAGCAACAATAAGCCTTGAAAGTTTGGTTTGTTTGTCAGAAGATTTGTTATTATGTCTACTGGAAGGAAATTGGGGACATACAGAGGTGTGAAAAACTATCCGCCCCCTTCCTGATTTCTTATTCTTCTGCATGTTTGTCACACAAAATGTTTCTGATCATCAAACACATTTAACCGTTAGTCAAAGATAACACAAGTAAACACAAAATACACAAGGTCATGCCACAGCATCTCAACAGGATTCAGGTCAGGACTTTGACTAGGCCACTCCAAAGTCTTCATCTTGTTGTTCTTCAGCCATTCAGAGGTGGATTTGCTGGTGTGTTTTGGGTCGTTGTCCTGCTGCAGCACCCAAGATGGCTTCAGCTTTAGTTGACCAACAGATGGCCGGACGTTCTCCTTCAGGATGTTTTGGTAGACGGTAGAATTCATGGTTCCATTCATCACAGCAAGCCTTCCAGTTCCTGAAGCAGCAAAACAACCCCAGACCATCACACTACCACCACCATATTTTACTGTTGGTATGATGTTCTTTGTCTGAAATGCTGTTACTTCTACACCAGATGTAACGGGACATTTGCCTTCCAACAAGTTCAGCTTTTGTCTCATCAGTCCACGAGGTCTTTTCCCAAAACTCTTGGCAATCATTGAGATGTTTCTTAGCAAAATTGAGACGAGCCCTAATGTTCTTGTTGCTTAACAGTGGTTTGGGTCTTGGAAATCTGCCATGCAGGCCATTTTTGCCCAGTCTCTTTCTTATGGTGGAGCCGTGAACTTTGACCTTAATTGAGGCAAGTGAGGCCTGCAGCTCTTTAGAAGTTGTCCTGGGGTCTTTTGTGACCTCTCGGATGAGTTGTCTCTGCGCTCTTGGGGTAATTTTGGTCGGCCGCTCACTCCTGGGAAGGTTCTGTTCCATGTTGTTGCCATTTGTGGATAATGGCTCTCACTGTGGTCCGCTGGAGTCCCAAAGCTCTAGAAATGGCTTTATAACCTTTACCAGACTGATAGATCAGTTACTTTTGTTCTCATTTGTTCTTGAGTTTCTTTGGATCTTGGCATGATGTCTAGCTTCTGAGGTGCTTTTGGTCTACTTCTCTGTGTCAGGCAGCTCATATTTAAGTGATTTCTTGATTGAAACAGGTGTGGCAGTAATCAGGCTCGGGGGTGGCTACAGAAATTGAACTCAGGTGTGAAACACCACAGGTGGGTTATTTTTTAACAAGGGGGGCAATGACTTTATCACACAGGGCAATGTAGGTTTGGATTTAGTTCTCTCCCTAAATAATAAAAACCATCATTTCAAATCTGTATTTTGTGTTTACTTGTGTTATCTTTGACTAACGCTTAAATGTGTTTGATGATCAGAAACATTTTGTGTGACAAACATGCAAAAGAATAAGAAATCAGGAAGGGTTGTTACGGCTGCCAGGATCGCCCAGCCCTGGTGATCAGCCCGACCCCGCTCCTCCTCCTCCTCCTCTCCTCCAGGCTGCTGAGGAGCCACAGCTGGGATAAAAAGGCTGTGCCTTCAGCAGTGCAGGGGTTCTGCTGTCCTCCAGGCCTTGTTTTGGTTTTAACCCCTTCGTTCTGATTGGAAGAGTTTTAACTGTAAAAGTTTGAACTCTGAGTGATCCACATGGATCTTTAGTTAAAGTCAACTTGGTTTTAAGGTTAACTCGGTTTTAGTTTTTAGACTTCTATCAACTTCGTTGTGGTTTTAAACACCTTCAGTTTCTGTAAAACTTAAGAAAGTTTTAACCAGGTGTTTTATATAGTTGATAAGTAGTCTTTTAACTGTTAACCTTCTAGTGAATTTTTCATTTTGCATTATTTTAATAATGCTCGCCATCTGTTTGCTCTTGTTTTTAGAACCTTTTACAACAATTAACCATTTTAACTCCACTGTCGCATTTCTTATGTTGCCCCTCCTTCACATTTTAACACCTCCTGTCGGGGACGTAACAGGGGCAAATAGTTCTTCACACCACTGTATTAGGCCAGACTCAATATTTGTATCCACTTAGGGCTGTAATGTCGGTCTCTACTACCTCTAAACACTCCCTACGTAGGCTCAGGTGTGGCGCCGCGCCACGGCTGGAATTCCAGCGCTATACCGACGAGATTCACCCCCCTCCCCTCCCTTCACAGACGCATGGAAGGGAAGCTCTCTGGGTGCAACGACGCCCACCACCTCTCTCACGGGCAACGCACGGCAGCGAAAACGCCCCCGCTGAAAAAAAATCTGTCTTTAGTTTTGGTAATTATGTGCTGTAAAAACAAGACATTTCAAATAGTCCCCATTTGTGACATCACACATGTCAGAACAGAACCACCTCTCATATGCAAAAAAGCCGTTACAGGAGGAGCTGCTGCTCTACTCCTAGCCCCTCCTGGAGCTTCTCAGCTTATAGCAGCTTCAGTGGGCGTGGCCAGCTCCAGCTTGTTTTCCTAAAGAGGGACTGCACACCATCAGAAAACGTAACTCCACCCCTAGTCAATATTTGAAAAATGCTATGAAAGTGGGCGTTGCCAGGAGGCACAGAGTGGCATGGCCAAGTGTTGGGAATTTCCATCCTGGAAGGGAGGGCGAGTGGGAGGAGACGGTACCAATGACATGAAATTGTACTGGCTCCGGTCAATCACAAATTTAAAATGCAGTAGCCACTGTTCAACCCACAGGGGGCAGCACTAAGACGTTTTTAGACCTAGATACTAGATTTTATCAAGTTTACTCAAACATGACAAAAATGCACAGAAACAAAGTTTGCATTTGCAAAGACTCAATTATACAGTTCATAAGCAAAAAAAAGTTGTTTGGGATTTAGTTACTCTTTAAAGTAACAGAGCCTTCAAACGACTCATTGTGGAAGGTACTGAAAATGTCAAATGAAAAATAAAACAGTGGAGATGGTTTTTTTATGAGAAATTTTGTTTAAAGAACTTCATAAACAGGTTTTGTACTGACAATAGAACTACTATAACGTAGGACACAAGTACATGTTCTGTACTTTCAACAAGCTGTGATGGCCCTTTCGGACTGAGGGACCATTTATTTTTGTTTATTGTAACGTATCTCTGTTTCTCCAGCTCAGCCTGGATCTCTGCCAACAGTGTTGGGAGGGGAACATTCCTCGACCCAAGGTCATAAAAAGCTGGACAGTGGGCTGTGGGAACATCTGGGCAAAAGTACGGTTTGACATCAATGGAAACGTGGAGCTGCAGCGATTTATCGACTCAGAAAAACGTAACGTAGAAGACTGCTGAGATAAAGACTTCTTTAGGTGGATCACGTTTAGCTGCAGGAGTTACCAAATACTCATCGTAGCAGAGATCTGTGGGAAAAACATGCAAAACCACAGAATTCATCGTTTTATTCAGACGCGACTGTAGCTTTGACTTTTTGACCCTCGTGACCTCAAAGGAAGCTTTAGCAGTGTTTTATAATCCTATGTTGCTCTTTAGGACGGGTTCAGCTGGTTTGGTCTGAGTCGTTTAAGGGAGTTTCCTATTTCACAACAGCTGGTAAAACTTTTCTACGACTGAGTAACTCCAAAGATTTCCATCTATGAAAGCAGTTATAATATTCCCATTTTATGAAACGTCTGTTATCGTTTTGGAATAAATCTTTAGTTCTTGAGTTCCGCTGAACTTGACTTGATCGTGTGCTTTTCTACTCACCAGGGTGCCATGAGCAGCGAGCTGAATGTGCAGATGGGTTCCCCCGTCCCGGGGGTCTCGGAGCAGGCTCCGGAAAATGGAGGGATGGACTACAGGGACTGGGTACGGCGTAGTTACCTGGAGCTGGTCAGCTCCAACCACCATTCGGTGCAGGCTCTGTCCTGGAGGAAACTCTACCTGAGTCGGGCCAAACTGAAGGCCTCCAGCCGGACGTCTGCACTGTTGTCGGGTTTTGCGATGGTAAGTCAGATTTATTTATTTATCGTTTTAAACCACAGCTCTGTGTCTTTTTCCAGGAAGCTGCTGTGTGTTTGACGGCCTGGACGCTTTATCGCTCTCTGGTTTTGTGCATTTGTACATTTTTTGCGGAATATCTTGGAAACTCTTTGGAAAAAAGCTGGAATTTGATTTTTGCATAGTTGTGACAGCCTTTGTTTACAGTTTGTCTTTGAATCACAGGAAAACACTAGCATGCATGTTCATGCACGTTGTAATTAGAGGCGTGGCTAGGACTTTGGTAAACAGTTTTTTCATATCGTACACATCTGCAGCTCCCATCATCTGCATGAAATGCTGCGTTTCAGCTCCTCGTCTCTGTAAAGGGGACGCATTATGACTTATAGTTGCTTTACATCTCTTTCATCTGTTTATTTGCCACTATTAGGTATGGCTCCCTCCTCAAATGCATTGTGAATCCTGCCAGAACTGAGTTGCTCCAACTGTATGGTTGCTAGTAGCGTTAGCATTGCTTCATGCAGCTGACTTGTTGACACAGCTCCACCAGAATACGTTTTCTGGCTAATTCTGCCGTGTAAAGTTCATGGTTTTCTGAGCCTGAGCACGCGCTGATGGCCGATCACCGGACACACGGCGGCGTTAGAAGCAGATGGCAGCTTGTTAATCAACTTCCACAAACAATTAAGACGCATTTTCGCCTAATTTACTCACTGACAACGCAAAAAATTAATAAATCTGGTAAATATAACACACTCAATCTGGAGGTAAGTGGAGAAAATCTGGAAAATTTGCAAACATATATTGACGAGGTTTTTGAGTTTTTTGTCATGGGACCAAAGACAGCAGCAGCAGCTGAGGCGGAAACGCCGTTGACCAAGAGGAGCCGTCCCCGGGACTCGCCCGAGGCCTCATCTCCCCACAAGGATGTCTTAGATCTACTACAGTCCATAGATAAACGGCTTCTGGGATTTGAGGGACGACTCCACCTGCTAGAGGTGCTTCACAAGGAGTTCCAGGACCTCCGAACATCTCTGGAGTTTAGCCAGGAGCAAGTGGAGCGACTCGCGGCTGAGAACGCGTCTCTGCGGGAATCGGTTTCCTCCTTAACTGCAGGATTAGATCGGATCTCCCGGGACAATAAAGCTCTAAAGGAGACGGTTCTGGATCTCCAATCACGCAGCATGAGAGCTAACCTGGTGTTCGCAGGCCTTCCAGAGCAGACCGGAGGAGAAGCGGAGGATTGTGAACAAACCATCAAGAACTTTCTCCACACTCACATGAAGGTACCGGAGGAAACGGTGAGGAACATCACCTTTCATCGGGTACATCGCCTTGGAGCCAGGAGAACAGACAGCAGAAGACCTCGTCCCATCGTGGCTAAATTTGAGCACTTTAAGCAGAAAGATCTTGTTAAAAGCTGCGGGAGAGAGCTTAAAGGTAAAGATTACAGCGTAAACGACCAGTTTCCTAAAGAAATTCTGGATCGCCGCAGAATTCTCTTCCCGCTGTGCAAGAAGTTTATCCAGGATGGGAAGCGGGCTGTGATCTCCGTGGATAAACTGTTTGTTGACGGTAAGATCTACGAAGAACGAGGAGTAACAGACTGGCTTTATTAGACACACTTCAGGTACAAATTTATTATTATTAAAAGCACTTGAACATGTCAGGATTAATAGCTGCTAGATCCGTTTAGAAATGTTCACCTATTCCCTCACCACCTCACACCCACAACACTTCTTTCCTCTTTTTAACCTTTATCATTCCTTTCTTTCCCTTTTTTATCTGCTTCTGGGTCTTTACATCTGCATGGCACTTTTTTCCCCTCTTTCTACACTGCAACACACACACACACACACACACACACACACACACACACACACACACACACACACACACACACACACACACACACACACACACACACACACACACCAAAAGATTTAGATTGCTGCTGGGAGGTCCACCCCAGTCTGTCGCGTCTTTGTTCATCTGCCTTTCCTTCTTCTTTTACTCCTCATTTGCATTTATGCACATTTCTTCTCTGTAAAGAAAAAAGTCAGAGCTTCAACAGTTTGGGCAGACGGGGATCCTGCAGGTGAGAAGGGGTTCTATTCCCATTTGTGACAATCGGGGATCTTTGGAAAAGGCTTGGCAGATAATTCCTAAAACCATTTTTTTACAACTGGAGTGTGCGCAGAGGCAGCATGGTCCCACATGGCAGCACAAAGGGATGCAAATAGTCCGATTTGCTTAATGTTCCTTTAAGTTCCAACCCATCACGTGTTCACACCATGGCTGCACACGCGCCATACAACAGGAAAGGTTGAATTTGGGTCGTCGGATGAGCATTTTGAAATGTTATTAACATTTCAGATAAACAGTTAAACTCACAAACCCTCGCTGCATGTTTCTGTCATTAGGTGGCCATGGTGGAGGTGGAGTTGGAGGTGGAGTACTGTTACCCCCGAGCGCTCCTCATCGCCTTCAGTGTCTGCACCACCGTGCTGGTGGCCGTGCACCTCTTCGCTCTGCTGATCAGCACCTGCATCCTGCCCAACGTTGAAGCAGTGAGCAACATACACAACCTGAACTCTGTCAGCGAGTCTCCTCACGAGCGCATGCACCACTACATCGAGCTAGCGTGGGGATTCTCCACCGCCCTGGGAATCCTGCTGTTCCTGGTTGAGGTGGTGCTGCTCTGCTGGGTCAAGTTCCTGCCCGTAGACTCCGGCGGGGTCAAGAAGGCGGCCCCTTGCGGCACCGACGAGGTGAAGCCCACTGCTACGGCGGCGCTGCACAGCGGCTGGCAGGCGGCGCTGGCCTCCACCATCATCATGGTCCCAGTGGTGGTGATTTTTCTGTTGTTCACCATTCACTTCTACCGCTCTCTGGTGCGCCACAAGACTGAGCGCCACCACCAGGAGATTGAGGAACTGCACAAGATTAAAGTGCAGCTAGACGGCCATGAGAGAGGCCTTCAAAACGTGTGAAGGAAAACAAAGATGGCAGCTTTAAAGACTTCTTTGTTACATATTTCTCTGGCACTTGAGCAGCTTTTCAGATGTGTTTGAATGCTAATTTATTCTTCAGTCTGTCGAATGTTACGTTTAGGGAAAAAGTTTAAAGTTTACAACGAAAGGGGCTGTTGCGTCAGTGTGTGTTTGGTATGTTACACGGATGAGCGTGACTCGTCTTGGAGCAGCTCCTCTCATCCTGTCAGTAAAAATATTCAGGATTTAAAGGCAGGAGGCCAATTTAAGCTGCTTTTCTTCCATCTGTAGGGAAACCATCAGCTTGAGTTTAACAGTTTGTGTGATCGGCCAAAGGAGGTTGGTTTAAAAAGGAACCTTGGCTGTAATGTTGTGTCATTTCAGAGCTTTTGCTGGTTGGATTAGCTGAAAATAGATTTAAAAACACATGCCAGTGTTTTTGCTCTAATTCAGGAGCATTCGGAGTGCACCAAAGTAACGGCATGCTTTCCTGCCTTTCCTGATACCAAATATTTTCCACTGGATTCCAAAGGAAACATGGAGTCAGACCCATAAATGTGTGTTTGGCGCCACACGGTGGCACGGAAGTCTTAAAAACAAGAAAAGATGTTGCATTTTTGTGACCTAGCTCGGATGTCAGCTGTTTTCATCCAAAATCTCACAAGTCATTTTGTCCTCCTACAAAGCTTTTGCCTTCTGTTACAAAGGCCGCAGCCTGTGTAGAAAGCACTCCAAATGTTTAAATGTGTCCATATTTCATCTTGCCTTGCAGAAATCCTGCCTTTTATAAAGTGCTGCTTTGCTAAAGGCCCTAACAACAAACACGTCTTCAACTGGAAACACTGAAACTCCAATAAAGGGCAACGGGAAACGTCTGGCTGAAGAACACAACCGATTACATTCCAAATGACACGACAGACCAAAGTGTCACTCAGTCACGGTTTCTATTCACAAGAGACTAAAGTGCACTTGCAGGTTTTTGATAGTGATTTATTATCATTTTGGTTTGCTTATCAGACTTTGCCTTGGATCGTCTCATGTGACGCGTGTCATCCGCAGAAGCTGCGTTTCACTTCCTGGAACATACTGCCAAAATAAAAGGAATGAAGATAGTTTTTTCTTTTCTTGTATTTCCTCAAGCATTCAGGAATAAAGAATAAAGTTCCATTATTCGTCGCACACTAGTGAAATTATTTCTCTGCATCTCACCCATCCCCTGGGGGAGCGGCGAGCTGCAGACACGGCCGCATTCGGGAACCATTTGGTGGTTTAAATCCCATAAAGCTGTGAGTCATGCAGGGAAGCGTTGGGAGTCTGACACACATGCACGGCAGTGGTAGCATCATGGTATGGATAGACTAACGATAACGGACTACCATTAAACGGTATTTTTGATAGAGATTAAACTCACAATTTATGTTTGTTACATAATGAAAGTCATTAAAAGCTCCCGAATGTGACATTCACATCCATGAGTTTTCAAATGGGCAACAATGAAGATCACACTTCATGTCCTGACCAGGTAAAATTTATTATCTACAACGTTTTGAACACAGCAGAAATCATGAGAAAGCAAAAACAGCCGAGAAGACAAAACACTCCAAGGTCAGTAACAGAACTCCAACAATCGGATTCATACTTTAGATTTTTTTTCCTTCTAAATTTTAAAAGAATCAGGAGAAAAAACAAAACCTTCCCTGACTTGAACAGCAACAGCCTGCCTTTACACTTTCAGACCAGCAGAGGGCACACAGTGCACATTTTATGGCGTCTGCACATTTTTTTTTTTTTTTTAGGAATAAATGTGCCGATCTTTCAAAAACTAAATCTTTCTTTTCCTCTCACTCCACTTTACATGCATGCACTTTATATTTTATAGTCCTTTTCCAAGACTTTCAAAAGGTACAATAAACACATTTAGTTGACGAACATTCAGGGGCAGGAAATGGCTTCATCCAATCTTTACCAGATAATTATGCAGGATAAATAAATGCTGAGAAATTCTTTTTGTCTTGAATCTTACAAATGAAACCCCAGGATCACCAACGAGACCAAAGTGGAGCTCGTTTCAGTTTAGACTAAAAAGCAGGAGACATTTTGACAGGAAGTGAAGACTAGTTCATTAGTAAGCTTAAAAAACATTTTTTTAGATGCAAGTTTCCTGAAATGCACGAGATAATAGGGTTTTTTTGGGGATTAGCTTCAAAATGAAATGATCAGGAGAAATGTAAACGAAGAGTCCTAATGCTCTTTCAGTTTAAAACGATGACTATGCGGATGCATCGTGTGACGCTGACTTTAACAATCGGATCTGTTGCAGCACCCAGGAATGTTTAACACGATGGGGGAGCGCTTTAGAGCCGTTTTGACTCCATCCATCCGCAGCGCAGAGCCAGATGTGCACAAGCAAAGAAAAACTCACCAACACTCTCCTTCATCGTGTTTTCACGAGGCGAAGAATACTTTTCAAACTCTTGAGATTTTAGTTGTACGAGTTGCAATTACAAAGTAAAGATGAGGCCATTCGTTGCTTTTAGATATTTACAGAATAAAACTATGATTTGGAATTAAATGGCTGAAAATAATTAGCAACTTTAGCCAATGAAAAACTGCGATAGTGCAATAAATCCTTTTTTGTTTAAAGTGATCGCATACAAAACCTTGTTTCAGAAACTTTAAATACAAACAAAATCCTTTAAAAAACAGAAAACAAAGACACCAGAACACGTTTCTCAGATACATCGGTACTTTGCGAGTTTACAGAAACGGCTGTGATCCGAGCGTTACAAGGAGAATATTTTCTTTGTGCAAAAATGACGTAAAACTAATGTGTGTGCGTGCATATGTATGTGTGTGACCGATAAAAGGCATTTAACAGAAGAAAATTCTACGTCTAGGGACCGTTTAAGGCAGCTGAACATCCTGCAGACCCACAAAAATACTGAATGAAGGTTTTCATGGTGACGAGTTTTTTCTCACAGCAAAACCAGACTGGAAGCAGTTTGGAGTTCCAGCTGCGTTCACGGGGACGTTTGATCACCTACACACATTTAATCTTTCATCACAGGACGCCGGTTTCTGTTTAAACACAAAATGGGATCAAAACTACAAATAACCCCCGAGAGCAGCTTTTCAGGAGTGTTCCTGCATTTCCATTTTTCTGTTTCACGTGCCTTTCCTCTCGCTTCACCGTCAATTTTGAAAACCATGCCCAGTTTGTCCCGATTATCAAAACATTCATACATTTATGAGCCGCCGAGACTTTGAGACAACAAACACAACGGGGGAAAACAGCTCAGATCTCCCATGTGAGAGCTAACGTAGCTTATAATCAGTCGGAGGCGGAACAAAGAAGAGATAAAACAATTTGAAGTCTGGAGAAATAAACCTCGCCTTTGCTCATCGTCATGGTGGGAAACCCTCTTTCACGGGCCGATCGAGATTACAGGTGAGGTGTTCTACACTCTGAAGCTCTCGCCCTTGCCGTCGATGTGGCGCAGACGCAGGTAGACGTCGGTGCCGATGCCCTGCATGGACTGCACAGACAGAGAGCCTCCGAGGTACTCGGCGTAGGCCCTGGACGTGGGCAGGCCGAAACCAAACCTGGGGTTCAAATAAAGGTGGGTTCAAATAAGCAACCAGCTGTCTCACGTGTGTTTGTGGGGTGATCTATGGGAGCTGCTTACCCATGCATAGGGTTGGACTGGTTCCCACTGTTGGTGATGGTATTAAAGATGTTGTTCATGCGGGGGTCCTGCGCGCTCTCCTCGGCGGTGCTGAAGTGGTAGTCCATTACCTTCTCTATGATATTGTGAGGGATGCCGCCTCCACGGTCAGAAATCCTGAACAGGAGACAGATTCATCCGTTTGTGGACTTCAGCCACTGTTTGACCTGACGGACCGATCAGTGAGGAATTCACTCTGCTCCAGTTTATAAACTCAGAGTTCAAGAGGCTCGTTCACAACTTATTTTTGGAATTCAGCGAGCAGAGAAAGCACGTGTGTGACAAAGGGCTGCATTCCACTCCTGCAGCTGTGGGTTGTTCTGTAAACATGCGCTCTACCCCGATGCTAACGGCTGATGGACGATGTAAATAACAGACACCAGGAATGATAAAAGTTTAGCCAACAGTAGAGATTTAGGCTCTACCGCAACTTTAGACCAAAGCAAGGCAGCAGTTGGTGCTGCAGTGTGGACCTGGTTTGGATTTAAGGAGTCGGATGTTGAGCAAAAGAACATCCTCTACCAAGTACGCCAGGTGACACCAACGTCTTCTCTACATTAATAGCTCTTTAACGGAAATCCCCTTCGACGCCAGGAACTTCTTAAACGCACAACGAACGCAGAGGATGCCCAACTTATTTTCCTTTGGAGTTTCCTCTGAAAACAGCTCCACTTTCTCCCTCCCGTCTAACTCGTCTAATATCTGCTAACAAGCTCACCTGATGACAAAGTCGATGTCGTTGTTGGCAATGGTGACGACCACATCGGGAACGTTGTACGGAGTGTCCAGGTGGCTTTCCATAGTGGCTCTGAGGAGACCGAAAACTGATGTTCAACACTGAACTATCACTCAGGGCTGGTGGACAGGTGTAGGCCCAGGTGTGTGTGTGTGTGTGTGTTTCACCTCATGGCATTCTTCAGCAGCTCAGGGAGGATGTAATCGAGAGGCAGTGGGATGAAAGGGAAACGAGCCACCACGTGTCCGTTGATCCTCACCCTGGGAGAGTTCCCGTACTGATGCTCACACAGACGCCTGCGAGACAAAAGGACCCAGAGTCTAAACCAGACGGTTCTGAAAGGCCCGTGCAAAACCCGACCAGAGAAAAACCCATTTTTATGTAAGTTTTGAGACTTTTATTGGAAACTGATCAGCTGTTGTGTAAAATAATCTATTAACAACAAGCCTTCACTGATTAGAACATTCATGAATACGGTGTTATTGTAAACTAAAACTATAGAAAATAAATAGAAGTAAAATGAGTATTTATTATTGAGAGAAATGAATATTTTACTTTTATAGTGATGATGTGAACATGTACGGGCGGTTTAAACTATTAAAACTGAGTTCTTGCTTCCTTTTAAAATAATAATTACGTGTTATTAGGCCTGTCAATAAAAACATTAAAAAGATTACTCAGTGTGGTGATTAATAAATATTTAATAAATCCATAAATAAATAAATATGATCAAATGAAAGAATAAACAATAATAAAATAAACAAATTATTAGTTAATAAAGTTGAATTATTTTTAATGAATTAATTAAATATTTCCTTAATATTGAGCTAAAAAACATCCCCATGGACGTTTATATTTCTAGACTTTCCCCAAAATTTTAAGTAGATTGAAACTTTTAAAATAATTTCAAGCTGAGGATGAGAATAAACTAAAATATTTATATTTGAAGAAATCATTTTGACGTGAAGGGGAAATAAATATTTTTATTACATTTAAACCCAAATTATAATAATTATTCTTATATAAATGGTTCACACACACACACACACAACAGGAAGGCTCCTGGTTGGATGTATTTAATCTCATTAAGAACTAATCATATCCTTAGAAAAGAAAAACACTGTTCTGATGAGATAACGGCGAGCAAACAGAGGTGATAGCTCGTATCTCATTCACAAGAGTTTATCAGCTGACCTCTGACATGTTCATCGATATCGAGCTCATACGGGTCGTGGGAGCAGGAAGTCGCCAAAACACTCACCTGGCAAAGTCCACCCACTTCTCGATGATCTTTTTGGGAGACAGACGCCTGCAGATAATCCCGACAAAATCCGGCTGGAACAAAAACAGAAACACGTTCATTCAGATCACAAAATTCATTTATGATTAATAATGCTGCAAAACTCCGGTTCTAATCTTTGCTCCCATGTAAAAAGTAAATATAGAAACACTTGATGTTTGGATACACAACTATGTTCAAAGCTGGAATCCAGTCCTGCTAAAACCTACGTTATCCTCATGCAGAGCCAGATGGTGCGTGGCCAACATCCGGATTCCCAGACGAGAGCATAGCGTGGTATCCAGGAAGTTCCGGATGATCGTCTCGTCCTGGAAAAGCAACAAAACGTGTTTTTGGATTTTCTGTCGGTAAAACCGTTCATAAATGAAACAAGCATCATGGAAGAGCAAATCCTCTGGTACCTGGATGTGTCTGCGGCACTCCTTGAAGCCCTGGGCCAGATTGGTGACCACGTCTTTGTGGTCGTCCAGCAGCTGCTGCACCAGCTTACAGAAACGAGCCTCAGCTTCCTGATCCGTGATCTGTCGGGAGAAGCCAAGATTAAACCTGCAAGTCCCGACATTCCTGGAGCCTACCTTTTGATTATTTTACATAAGATACAAAAATATTCATTAAATCTCATATTTCTTGCTTTATTTTAGCGTAATGGTAGTTTTTGTTTAGCATGTAGGTGGTTGGGAAAATAAAACACATTTTTCCATAAATGTGACATAAACTGACATCTTAAAGCAACAAGGATTAAATGTCCGATCTTCAACTTTTATTTTAAAGTCTTTTTTTTTGAGCACCATTAAAAGAGCAATAATAGATGTTTTCCTGGAGCATTTTTGCCATATTGCTTGAAATGCTCTTCCAAAAAACTACTTTATTTTTTAATAGTGATAACTAGGCTTGGGAGTGAGCCGGAGCTAAAATAGCAGGCTTCTGTGTGGAGTCTGTTATTAAAAGAGACAACAACGTGCTTTTCTGATGGATAAGTGTGGCCAGCCTTCCCTAGATGTCGCGACTAGTACTCGCATGTCGGTGCCACAAGTTCATCGAAGCAGGTTTTCAGCAGTCGGCCCACAACGTCCCAGGTTGAAGCCGGAAAAGGTAAACATGTGAATTAGGCGAAAGATCTTTTTATAAGCTGCTTTTTGCAAAAGTTGCTAATATTATGTGTGTTATGTTGTTATTGTTTTAGTAATAATGTTAGTTATTCACATTCTCCATGGTGAAGGTCCAAACCAACAGCTGGGCAATTCCACTAGACCAGGGGTGTCAAACTCATTTTAGCTCAGGGGCCACATTGAGGGAAATCTAGTCCCAAGTGGGCCGGACCGGTAAATAAAAAAAAAAAAAACTTCAGATTGTTTTCTTTGTTTTAATACAATAAATATAAAACAAGGCTGGAGCCTGAGGACAGTTTAGTACAAGTACAACACCTGAAGTGTACTTGAAAATTTGAAAAGAAAAAAATATATATATATATCAACAAATTAAAAAAAACATTCCTTAGTGATTCCAAAGAGCTTACAGATCACATGGCAAGATCAGTTTCATGCAGCACTTAAAGTATATTTGACTCATTTTACTTTACATCTTTTAGCTTTCACCAGCACATCAACATCAGTAGTCACATCCTGAGTGGCGGCCAACTTCAGGATGTGATTCAAGTTCTTGTGTGAGCCTTGAGCGCAGCTTTGTTTTATTTATACTCATTACAGAGAAAACTTGCTCACAAAGATAAGTTTATTTTCACTCTACTTTGTAAAGTATGAAAATAAAGTTTACAACCATCTCGCGGGCCGGATTTAACCCGCTTGCGGGCCAGATCCGGCCCGCGGGCCGCATGTTTGACACCCCTGCACTAGAGGCTTACGTCATCATTTTTAAACTAGTCCAGGTAATCCCGTACACCTTGGTAGAATGTGGAGGAAGCTGGACGGTATTAAAGTCTGGATACAGCCCAGGCCTGGTAATAACTGTAATCACCTCTAAAACACAACCCTGGAGAAGTCTCATCCCACCATTGTTAATGCCCCGTTCTTAAAGAGCAAGTCACCCCCCAAATCAACTTTTTTTGGCTGATAAACTAAATAAACGAGTGTCTAATCGTGCTGCAGACATGTGTAGTCAATAATCTGGCACTTCAGTGCATCTTAGTTAAAATTTCAATATTCTGCCTAAAACTCGCAGTGTTGTGCCGTCGCCAGGTAAAAACTCTGCACTGTATTTTAATTTAAATCTGCCACCGCTATTGGCTAAGAGGTATGCTATGATGTAAACTGGTAGATTATGATGTCACAATGCTGTTGTGAGCCTGTGTGTGTATTTGTTAGCAGCTCCGCCTTCTCGGTCTGCCAGGCAACAGCATTTGTTGCATTTCTCAAACATGAAGTGGGAGTTGAGTAAGACTCTGGTAGGGGGTGACTTGCTCTTTAATGAGCAAGTCACCCACAACTCACATTTTTTTGCTGATAAACTAGACAAATGAGTGTCTTATCGCACTGCAGACACGTGTAGTCAATCATTTGGCACTTTAGTGCATCTTAGTTAAAATTTAAATATTCTGACTAAACGGTCAGTGTTGCGCTGTTGTCAGGTAAAAACTCTGCACTGCATTTGAATTTAAATCTACCACCGCTATTGGCTAAGAGGTACACAGTGATGTTAGCTGGTACTGTATGATGTCACAATGTCGTTGTGAGCCTGTGTGTGTGTATTTGTTAGCAGCTCCGCCCTCTTGGTCTGCCAGGCAACAGCATTTGTTGCATTTTTCAAACATGAAGTGGGAGTGGAGTTAGAATCTGGTAGGGGGTGACTTGCTCTTTAATGACTGGATCCTGATCCATCAACATAACCGCTTAACCCCCCCCCCCCCTCCTTTTGCACATACCCCTCTATGTGCACAAGTCACATATTCTCGCTTTGGAGCAGCTGAACGGGAAGTGATGCAAGAGCCGGGTTTCCCCGAGTAACAGATGGAACGTTTGGTTTGGCTTGTTTCACATGTTCTATTGCTGTTGGGAAATGTTTAGGTGATGGCTTGTTGTCTGTGAACGCAGCCTGTCCCGTTGGCTGGCAGAGCTGTTAGTTTGCTACCGTGGCCACCCGTGTGTGTGTGTGTGTGTGGTTCCATCGTGGCGTTTTACTTCCTTTAATGAGTCATTCAGAACTATAACAGCAAGATAGTAAATAACCACACTTCCTCTAATGCCAGAGAAATATTACCATAATAAATGCAGTAAGTGTTTTCTAATGTAAAGCACCCAGTAAATTACGTTAACAATAGGTTTACACCTGATGTAACGATGCATTTATCTACCTATCGCCTGTGTATGACTCATCTTTGCTTGTCATCTAGAATCTTCTGGTGTCGATTCGTAGCTGACAACAGCCATGAAAGTGATTTTATGGCTTGGGAAAATGGACTACAGTTACCTAAGTCGACCACGGGATGTTATTTTTACAATCTGCACCTTTAAAATTGTGTATATTCAAAAAGTAGCTAGCTTGAATGGACAGCAAAACATCTCCTATTCCACCAATTTAACATAAGGTGTTAGACTTAGATGTTACAGTCAGGATTGGGTCAGAGCCGAGAATCCTGGAGCTGCTATTTCCAGACCATAAGTTCACCCTTCCCGTCCTGCTCAGAGTGAAACCGCCTACCCGAGAAGACGTGAACTTATGAACTTGTGTTTGCCTGTCTGCATGTGTGTGTTTGTGGTATTTCCTGTTTTTGTGAGCATGCACGTACCTGAGGAAAGTCGCTCAGCATGTGGTAGGCTCTGATATACAGTTCATGCTGCAGGAAGGAGAGATTCACAAGTTAGGAGATTCACGAGATTTTGCCACACCAGAACCAGACCCTCAACGGGCCTCACAGCAGCACCAACAAGCCTTTGGGTCCTTCAGTGAAGCACACACAAATCTAGATTTTTTCTTTCTCTCATAAATAACTGCATCCAAGCAAATCTACTTTCCAGCAGGTGAAACTTAAAAGGGGGTTGCTTCGTGTAACTGGCACAAAACCCTCGGAGAAACCAGAGGACGAATGTGGGTGAAAGGTCATCAGCAACAGAACAACAGCTGTAAAGGGCTCCGGGGATACACACTCAGCTGTTATGTCACAAAATGTTCTTTTGTTTGTAGGGATGGGTTTTGTCATGTTAGAGAAAGACCAACGGGGGACGACGCCACTGCTGCTGTACCGAGTGGTTCTGAGGTATTTGGTTCAGAACTCTGCACCAAGGGCCTTGAAGAACAATCTGTTCCCACTGATTTTTCTGGAGTAACAATACTTCTGAACACCAGTGTTAACTTTACAAAGTTGTTTAAAGCTGTGGGACACTGAAAAACCATTTTAATTATTATTTCTGATTATAATGTGTCACTCTTACGCAGCCTGAACATGAAAATAGTCTCCTACATCTATCTCCAGCATTAGCTTCTGATAGAAAATAGACTTTATTGATCTCACAGAGGGGAAATGTTTGCATTACCACAGCTCAGACAGATAGCAACGGAGTACAAAAGTGACCAAGAATGCAAAAATAAAAAATTCAATAGACAAGGCACTACACAACAGTAGTTCCTATGTAGACACGTACACAGTAAGCATTATGGATAGAGGGTTGTGAAGCATGCTGTTCTGCTGCAACAACTTTTACTGTCCAACTAGACTAGACCACCGCACCAGTTCCCCATCCGCTCCCCCAACAGGCCACTGCACAGAAAGGGCAGATGCTACCACCAAATCCTAAAAAGTCCTCAACAGAGTCCTGCATTCACCGAAGGACCTGTCTCCTCAGCAGGTGGAATTGACCTTGACCCTTCTTATACAAGGCGTCTGTATTTGTAGACCCGTCCAGTTTATTGTTTAATGTCTTTTTCCATTGTTGTAGGGGGTGACGTCCCCCTGAAGTTTATGACCATCTCCATCGTCTTGCTAGCGTTGATCTGAAGAGCGTTGGACTCACACCATCCGACAGTCACTGATGACCCCCCTGTACTCCTGATTGTTCCCATCTGATACGCATCCGATGATGGCCGTGTCATCCGAGAACCTTTGTAGGTGGCATTGGTCTGAGTTATAACGAAAGTCGGAGGCGTACAGGCTGAACAGGAAGGGTGAAAGAACTGTGCCCTGTGGCGCCCCCGTGCTGCAGATTACTACCTCCGACAAACACTCATGGAGTCTCACATACTGTGGTCTGTTGGTTAGATAATCGATGACTCATGCAGTCGGCTGTTTGCCCACACTGGCTCCCTCCAGCTTCCCCTCTCAGCAGTGCAGGCCATATGGTGTTGGAAGCACTGGAGAAGTCAGAAAACGTGACCTTCACAGTTAGGCAGGGTTCCCACTCTTTTCTTGAAATTATTTTCCAGGACTTTTCCAGGACAATTTCAAGACTTTTTCAGTGTACAAGTCAAGTTATCATAACTACCGTTTGCCGTTATCCCGATATATTTAGAAACAGATATGATATTGTACCTACCTACACCGTTATTTTGACAATATAGTTGTGGAAAGATTTTTGTCTTTCACAATCCCACCTACTTTCTTCTACTTACAATGCAACACAACTAAAACAGAAGTTATTCTCTACTTTAGTTCATACCATAGGTGTGACATTGTGGCATCATCAAGTCATCTCCATGTCATGTTTTTGTTCTGCTCAGCAACTGAACCAGGTTAATTCACTGTGCTGACTGAAATCGTCGTCGTCTTCCTCCGCTTATCCAGGTCTGGGTCGCAGAGGCAGCATCCCAACTAGGGAGCTCCAGACCGTCCTCTCCCCGGCCACCTCCACCAGGACCCCAAGG
>SSNQ01034611.1:1067546-1099631 GCA_006942095.1 Nothobranchius kuhntae | reverse complement strand
AGAACCTTTGTAGGTGGCATTGGTCTGAGTTATAACGAAAGTCGGAGGCGTACAGGCTGAACAGGAAGGGTGAAAGAACTGTGCCCTGTGGCGCCCCCGTGCTGCAGATTACTACCTCCGACAAACACTCATGGAGTCTCACATACTGTGGTCTGTTGGTTAGATAATCGATGACTCATGCAGTCGGCTGTTTGCCCACACTGGCTCCCTCCAGCTTCCCCTCTCAGCAGTGCAGGCCATATGGTGTTGGAAGCACTGGAGAAGTCAGAAAACGTGACCTTCACAGTTAGGGCTAAAACGATTCCTCGAGTACCTCGAGTAATTCGAGTACAAAAAAGCCTCAAGTCAAATTCTCTGCCTCGAGGCTTCGTTTAATTCATGTTTAATTAATTCATGGCTTTGCAATCGCCCAGGGTCATGTTTCACCCGGACCGAAATAAGTGATGCACACACACACAAATGTGCTAAAACTAGCAGGTTTTACACAACACGCCAGACTTTTTATTGTGTTGTTATTAATGTCTGTTGTCCCTCGGGATTGCTGCAGGAGGACACGGGTATTTATGAGTGGGGGGGAAACAAAGTAAAGTAAATGTTTTGTATAATTTGGCATAACCACGGCAAACATGCTTTCTCGACAATCCTCATTATAGTGTGAGAAAAAAAAGTGTAGAAATTAAAATGGACGCGTGTTAGTAGGGAAATAGCTGGCGAGCCATGTTTGCGCCTGCGCCGTGAGCGGTTCTGGTGCTGTTTGGGCCGCAGCCGCTCGCAGCGCTACTTCAACAGTTATCCTCCTAGTTTTGTCTGGCTTGCAGGTTAGCAGATTCTCGCACGAGGGGAAAATCAGCTCAGGTTGTTTACTTATTTTTTGCACAGGCGTTTGTTTACTGTGAAGTTTTGAAAACTAATTTGGAATAAAACTTGAATAACTGGCAATTGCGTGCTCATTTTAAGAGGTCTTTCATATTTTATAACATGCTATTTGATATAATGGTTTACAAACACAAAAGGGTCATTTATTAGAGTACTCCATTAATCGATAAAAGATTTGATAAGAGTACTCGATTACAAAAATATTCGATAGCTGCAGCCCTATTCACAGTACTCCCTGCCTGCTCCAGGTGAGAGAGGGATCGGTGCAACAGGTAGATAACAGCAGGGGGTCCAGCGCTGAGCTCACCAGTGAGTGAAGGTGGAGGAGCACGAGCCTTTCTAAGGTCTTCATCAGGTGAGAAGTTAGGGCCACAGTTCAAAAGCGCTTGGGCTCATGGGGTGTCATTGTCCATTAGATGGTGAAACTCTAGGCTTAGAAAAGCCTGACAGATCTAGCGTTCATGGACTCACCCATCTTGACTCAGGACGAGTGTTACATATTTCTCTCTGGAGGGATGAGCTTCGCATGTTCCCCTCTCCCCTAATAAGAGGCCAGGCAATCACAGAGGTGCTGACTAACCCTAAGCCCACGCCGTAGGGAAAATGTGCCAAAACGGCTCCCAGCAGAGTGACACAGCCTAGGGCTTCTAAAGCCGCTCTTTACAAACCAAAGTCTTCCCGTGTCGGGGTACTAGAAGGGAAAACTGAAAATGATCTGTCTCCGAACCGAGTACAGATGAGAAGTTACTCTTTTTGAACAAGGTTACACAGGGAAGAGGCTACTCCTCCACACTCTTTCTCTGGTGCTCACAAACTAGGACACATAGAATGACGTAAATGAAATAAGTGAGAAGTATAATCTCTTTTATTTACTAAAACTCTTATTGTAGTAGAAGAGCTTAGTTTGCCAAAAGGTAAATGTGCACAGAAAAGCAGCTACGGAGACGAGCTCAGGGTTACAGAGTCGCTCCTCCACTGAGCGTCCATGAACTGCTTAAACCCGGGTGAAGGGGTGAGGAGAGCAATCAGTTCATTTGCTGCAGGTGTGGTTCCTGTTGCGCGTCCCGGAGACTCCTCCCATCGGCGGAGCCGCTGCCACGTCCCTGTTGTGGAGATCTCCCGCCGTTGCCCCAGCAACCTGGTGTTTCTTGCAGCAGGAGCACGTCAGTCCCCACACTTGTCCTCTCTGCTCCTCTGTGGACCCAACGTTGTGTGAAGTCCCCGGTAACAACAATGACTCCATCCACAGACGCAGTGCATAACACCTGCCCACCAAAAGTTTGATGATCTCAACAAACTTACAATCCATCACACACACACACACACACACACACACACACACACACACACACACACACACACACACACACACACACACACACACAAAAACACAACCAAATTAACTCCAATCAGGAACGCGGGANGGTGAGAAGTTAGGGCCACAGTTCAAACGCGGTTGGGCTCATGGGGTGTCATTGTCCATTAGATGGTGAAACTCTAGGCTTAGAAAAGCCTGACAGATCTAGCGTTCATGGACTCACCCATCTTGGCTCAGGACGAGTGTTACACATTTCTCTCTGGAGAGGGATGAGCTTCACATGTTCCCCTCTCCCCTAATAAGAGGCCAGGCAATCACAGAGGTGCTGACTAACCCTAAGCCCACACCGTAGGGAAAATGTGCCAAAACGGCTCCCAGCAGAGTGACACAGCCTAGGGCTTCTAAAGCCGCTCTTTACAAACCAAAGTCTTCCCGTGTCGGGGTACTAGAAGGGAAAACTGAAAACGATCTGTCTCCGAACCGAGTACAGGGACAAGGTTACACAGGGAAGAGGCTACTCCTCCACACTCTTTCTCTGGTGCTCACAAACTAGGACACATAGAATGACGTAAATGAAATAAGTGAGAAGTATAATCTCTTTTATTTACTAAAACTCTTATTGTAGTAGAAGAGCTTAGTTTGCCAAAAGGTAAATGTGCACAGAAAAGCAGCTACGGAGACGAGCTCAGGGTTACAGAGTCGCTCCTCCACTGAGCGTCCATGAACTGCTTAAACCCGGGTGAAGGGGTGAGGAGAGAAATCAGTTCATTTGCTGCAGGTGTGGTTCCTGTTGCGCGTCCCGGAGACTCCTCCCATCGGCGGAGCCGCTGCCACGTCCCTGTTGTGGAGATCTCCCGCCGTTGCCCCAGCAACCTGGTGTTTCTTGCAGCAGGAGCACGTCAGTCCCCACACTTGTCCTCTCTGCTCCTCTGTGGACCCAACGTTGTGTGAAGTCCCCGGTAACAACAATGACTCCATCCACAGACGCAGTGCATAACACCTCCCCTGCCCACCAAAAGTTTGATGATCTCAACAAACTTACAATCCATNTAAACAGTGTGAGTGAGTTGCTGCCTTCCTCTCCTGAGGCGCCGGACAGTTTGCCAGAACCTCTTTGGAGCCGATCGATAGTCTTTCTCCATGGCCTCACCAAACTCCTCCCAGGCCCGAGATTTTTCCTTGGCAACTGCCACTGCTGCACCCCGCTTGGATATCCGGTACCTGTCTGCTGCCTCCGGAGACCCACAGACCAGCCACACCTTGTAGGCCTCCTTCTTCAGCCTGACAGCTCCCCGAACCTCTGGTGTCCACCAGCGGGTGCAGGGGTTGCCACCACGACTGGCACCGGCCACCTTGCGACCACAGCTAGCAACAGCCGCTTCAACAATCGCAGAGTGGAACAAGGCCCGCTCGGAGTCAATGTCCCCCACTGCTCTCGGGACGCGGTCAAAGCTCTGCCGGAGGTGTGAGTTGAAGACCGTCATGACAGGTTCTTCTGCCAGGCGTTCCCAGCAGACCCTCACTATGCGTTTGGGTCTGCCAGGTCTACGCAGCATCTTCCCCTGCTATCTGATTCAACTAACCACCAGGTGGTGATAAGTTGACAGCTCTGCTCCTCTCTTCACTCGGGTGTCCAAAACATACGGCCGTAGGTCAGATGATACGACTACAAAGTCTATCATCGACCTGCGACCTAGGCTGCCCTGGTACCAAGTGAACTGATGGGCATCCTTATGTTCAAACATGGTGTTCGTTATGGCCAAACTGCGGCTTGCACAGAAGTCCAATAATGAAACACCACTTGAGTTAAGATCAGGCGAGCCGTTCCTCCCAATCACACCCCTCCAGGTCATGCTGTCATTGCCCACGTGAGCATTGAAGTCCCCCAGCAGGACAATGGGGTCCCCTGATGGAGCACTATCTAGCACTCATCCCAGGGACTCCAAAAAGGGTGGGTACTCTGAACTCATATTTAGCCCATAAGCGCAAACTACAGTCAGGACCTGTTCCCCGACCCGAAGGCACAGGGAAGCTACCCTCTCGTCCACCGGGGTAAACCCCAACACACAGGCAGAGAGTCTTGGGGCTAGCAAAATGCCAGTTTTGAAAAGTTTTGAATTTGCACCGTTTTCCTGACATCACTCACTACTGCCTATAAAGGACACAAAGACATATTTTGAAAGATTGTTACTGTTTATATTGACTGTTTATTCAATAAATTAGGCCTGCTTTTCAAACCTTAGCTCTTTTATATCTTTCATATTCTATGTATTATACTTACTGTACACACCACATTACACTTTACTGCTTATTTCACATAGTTGGATGTTCAACTGCATTTTGTTGTTCCAGTATTGGTCATTTTAGGTTAGTCCAGTCATCTAGAAACAAGATTCAGGGTAGATGACTAGGCTAATATCTCCCGCTAACACCACAGACATATTGGACCTGAAAAATATTTTTTTCTACCTCAGAGATAAGTACTTGTAGTTGTTTGCTACCGTTTTAGTCTGGACCGTACGTAGCATTACTATGATAAATATATAGTTACCACTTAAAATCATTCTAGTTATTAATTTAGCCGTGTTGAATTCAATTTAATTACGTTAACAACTTTGTTCAATGACCATGCCAGTCAGTTCTTACTGCCTCCTGGCTGCGATCTGTGTAGCTAGCTAAAAACAGTATGAACAGCTGAGGCTCTGTCCTCTGAGCACATACTTAGTATTTTGATAGAATCAAATTCATGACATTTTTCTCATTCACATTTTTTTGTTTCTGCTGTCGGACGATAGAACTAGTATGAATTACTGAGTGGAGCGCGGGTCCGGTAGACTACCTGCTATCCATTGCTATCCCGAAGCTCTCGTCATGTTCGCTCGTCTCAACGCATGAGTGAAAAAACAGAAGCTCTCCGCTGCTCCTTTGTCACTCAACAGAGAGAAGGAGAAAAACATCTCGCTCTATAAACTGCGATAAAGCAATACTCGTGAACCAAGTCGCTACTTTTGGCCCTTCTTTGGAGAAATAAATCTAGGGGTGAAAAATCTGTAAATCTAGCCAAAAAGACAGTTGGAAAAACAGAAGTGGAACTGGAACTGAAGGGGAATATGCAATCTGATTGGTTGGAAGCGTCATGTGGGGCGCTGTGCCAGCTAGATGCAGAAATGAAAGGAGAAGCGCTACAGCCCAATATTGCCCAAAATGTTTAATCCGTTTGTTTATCCACAAGGAGGGAAAATTATTTTCCAGGACAACTCAAAAATTTCCAGGACATTTTGCAATTCCCCCCATTTTCCATGTGTTTTCCATGACTGGAAAATTGGACTATCATTTTCCAGGTTTTCCAGGTTTTCCAGGACGCGTGGGAACCCTGGTTAGGGCTAAAACGATTCCTCGAGTACCTCGAGTAATTCGAGTACAAAAAAGCCTCAAGTCAAATTCTCTGCCTCGAGGCTTCGTTTAATTCATGTTTAATTAATTCGTGGCTTTGCAATTGCCCAGGGTCATGTTTCACCCGGACCGAAATAAGTGACGCGCACACACAAATGTGCTAAAACTAGCAGGTTTTACACAACACGCCAGACTTTTTACTGTGTTGTTATTGATGTCTGTTGTCCCTCGGGATTGCTGCAGGAGGACACGGGTATTTATGAGTGGGGGGGAAACAAAGTAAAGTAAATAAATGTTTTGTATAATTTGGCATAACCACGGCAAACATGCTTTCTCGACAATCCTTGTTTTAGTGTGAGAAAAAAGTGTAGAAATTAAAATGGACGCGTGTTAATAGGGAAATAGCTGGCGAGCCATGTTTGCGCCTGCGCCGTGAGCGGTTCTGGTGCTGTTTGGGCTGCAGCCGCTCGCAGCGCTACTTCAACAGTTATCCTCCTAGTTTTGTCTGGCTTGCAGGCTAGCAGATTCTCGCACGAGGGGAAAATCAGCTCAGGTTGTTTACTTATTTTTTGCACAGGCGTTTGTTTACTGTGAAGCTTTGAAAACTAATTTGGAATAAAACTTGAATAACTGGCAATTGCGTGCTCATTTTAAGAGGTCTTTCATATTTTATAACATGCTATTTGATATAATGGTTTACAAACACAAAAGGGTCATTTATTAGAGTACTCCATTAATCGATAAAAGATTTGATAAGAGTACTCGATTACAAAAATATTCGATAGCTGCAGCCCTATTCACAGTACTCCCTGCCTGCTCCAGGTGAGAGAGGGATCGGTGCAACAGGTAGATAACAGCATCATCTACCTGGATTCTAGGCCGATAGGCAAACAGCAGGGGGTCCAGCGCTGAGCTCACCAGTGAGTGAAGGTGGAGGAGCATGAGCCTTTCTAAGGTCTTCATCAGGTGAGAAGTTAGGGCCACAGTTCAAACGCGGTTGGGCTCATGGGGTGTCATTGTCCATTAGATGGTGAAACTCTAGGCTTAGAAAAGCCTGACAGATCTAGCGTTCATGGACTCACCCATCTTGGCTCAGGACGAGTGTTACACATTTCTCTCTGGAGAGGGATGAGCTTCACATGTTCCCCTCTCCCCTAATAAGAGGCCAGGCAATCACAGAGGTGCTGACTAACCCTAAGCCCACACCGTAGGGAAAATGTGCCAAAACGGCTCCCAGCAGAGTGACACAGCCTAGGGCTTCTAAAGCCGCTCTTTACAAACCAAAGTCTTCCCGTGTCGGGGTACTAGAAGGGAAAACTGAAAACGATCTGTCTCCGAACCGAGTACAGGGACAAGGTTACACAGGGAAGAGGCTACTCCTCCACACTCTTTCTCTGGTGCTCACAAACTAGGACACATAGAATGACGTAAATGAAATAAGTGAGAAGTATAATCTCTTTTATTTACTAAAACTCTTATTGTAGTAGAAGAGCTTAGTTTGCCAAAAGGTAAATGTGCACAGAAAAGCAGCTACGGAGACGAGCTCAGGGTTACAGAGTCGCTCCTCCACTGAGCGTCCATGAACTGCTTAAACCCGGGTGAAGGGGTGAGGAGAGAAATCAGTTCATTTGCTGCAGGTGTGGTTCCTGTTGCGCGTCCCGGAGACTCCTCCCATCGGCGGAGCCGCTGCCACGTCCCTGTTGTGGAGATCTCCCGCCGTTGCCCCAGCAACCTGGTGTTTCTTGCAGCAGGAGCACGTCAGTCCCCACACTTGTCCTCTCTGCTCCTCTGTGGACCCAACGTTGTGTGAAGTCCCCGGTAACAACAATGACTCCATCCACAGACGCAGTGCATAACACCTGCCCACCAAAAGTTTGATGATCTCAACAAACTTACAATCCATCACACACACACACACACACACACACACACACACACACACACACACACACACACACACACACACACACACACACACACACACACACACACACACACACACACACACACACACACACACACACACACACACACACACACACACACACACACACACACCCACACACACACAAAAACACAACCAAATTAACTCCAATCAGGAACGCGGGACAGGCAGTCCGCTACTACATTATCAGTCCCCCTTCTATGTTTGATCTCCAAAGCGTATTCTTGCAATAGCAAAGCCCACCTCATTAATCGCTGGTTCTGATTGAACAATTTGGCCAAGGGTGACAACGGGTTATGGTCCGTATATACTACCAACGGCACGGTAGTACAACTTACAGATACTCAAAAATGTTGTAGAGCCATAATTAGTGCCAGCGTCTCCTTTTCGGTAACAGGGAGAGAACTTCTAGAAGTACGCTACGGGATGGTTAATACCCTTCTCGTCGGCCTGTAGAAGAACCGCACCAGCCCCCACTTGGCTGGCATCAACCTCCAAGGTGAACGGGTTGGTCAAATCTGGAGCCTTCAATACAGGTGCATTGGAGAGAAGAATACAGGACGTAAAAGCTGTTTGAGCTTCTTCACTCCAAACAAAGGGGAACTTTGGACTTAACAGGTTAACAGGGGATGCACCACTGTTGCAAAATTTGGACAAAAACAGTGATAGTACCTTACCATCCGCAGAAATCGTCTCAGCTCCCGTCTCGTCCTGGGCACCGGAAAGGCTGAAACTGCTAGCACTTTATCTTTAAGCACACGAACAGATCCGTGTCCCACTTCCTTCCCCAGGTGTGTGACTGTGGCCCTGACAGATTCGCATTTCGCAAGGTTTATCATCAGACTGGCTTGTTCCAAGCGCTTAAACAACTCAGCTCAAGTTTGAAGATGTTCATGCCATGACATTGTGTGAACAACTATGTCATCTAAATATGCACTGCAACTTCCTAAGCCAGCTACGACTGTATGGATCAGACGCTGGAACGTGGCAGGTGCATTCCTCATCCCGAATGGCATGACTTTGTACTGAACAAATGCGTCCGGAGTAACAAAAGCGGAAATCTTCGACGCATTCTCTGTAAGAGGCACTTGCCAGTAACCTTTCAACAAATCCACTTTTGATACATACGTCGACATACCTACTCCATCAGCGCAGTCATCGACACACGCCAACGGGTACGAATCTGGCTCAGTGACGGCGTTAATTTTTCTGTAATCTGTAATGAATCTGGTTGAACCATCAGGCTTCTTTTCTACCAAACAAGGAGATCCCCACGGACTACAACTTGCTACCACTAAACCATCTTGAACCAGGTAATCCGTTTTTTGTTTCATTAGTTGGCGTTTTTCTGGACTCGCCCTGTAAGGGTGCTGATTTATAGGTTTGGAAAACAATTACTCCATCCACAGACGCAGTGCATAACAACGAGGAAGACGGTTGTTGGTTTAGCGTATAGGACTCAGCAGAGAACGTCTCAGCTAGTAGTAGCTAACCATTAGCATTAGCAACTCCACCACACAGCAGAACTCCTTCAGGCTTGTTTTGTTTGTAGAGATAAAACATAAACGTTGCAAAGCAAACTGAGTCAGTGGTAGAGTTGTGTTGCTGTTAGCCAATCAGAGGAGAGATGTCATGAAATAAGACTAAACCCTGCCGTCTGAAGCTCAGCTCTGATGTGGCAAATTTCTGTAACTACCTGTAACTGGCCGCTGGCGCACCAAGGCTTTTTATCGCCAGAGTTTGACTTACGAGGCATTCATTCCTACTAGAGAGACCACTGCAAATGTATTGATTAAATGAGTGCTCCACATTTTTAAGTGTGAACAGGAATTTATAAGTTGGATCGGTGAGATTTGTGGCTCAAACTGTTGTGTTAAACAATCAGGAGTGTTTAGTCTGCTTTTGGTTCATATGTTGTGCAGCAAAAATGGCTTCATGCCATGCTAAAGGGAACAGAACATTTTGTCTAGTAAAAGCTGCCAGGAGTAATTAATCCACTTAGTCTTTGACTTCCCTTCATTTATGTTGATTTCACACCAGAAGAGCGATGCATCCGATACGAAACCACTGTTGTGACGCTTGAGTGACTTTATTTGCTCTGCTGATCTTTGTGTTTCAGCTCTGATGCAGCAAATCAACGGTCTGATTGGTCTTTTAATGCAGATGCCTTTGTCAAAGTCACAGATTTCAATGTCGGGTAAACTTCTGAGCTTGGGACTGAACCGTTCTGTTCTTTTACTTTAGTGACACTAAGCCCTCCCTAGTGGGAACAGGAGCATTGATGGTGGACTTAAGGGTTGTGAGAGATAATTAACCAACTCCCACTCTCAGCTGTTGTGGGAAAAATACAATCTACATTCTTTCACAGAGCAGCTGTGAAAGGTACTTATCAGCTTCAGCTCCAATCGGCAGTGATTAAAACACCAAACAAGCCAAAACACACTGCAAGAAAATGAATCTCAGCCAGCAGTTCTGTTAAAGCAAACGTACTTGACAACACCAAGCTGGAAGGACCCATGTTCTCTGTCCTGGACCATCTGCTGCAGGGTTTGGTTCTATGTAGAATCACGTAAGCTGCATGATCATTTGTTTTTGTGTTCTTACCACTTGCAGAATGGTGGGATTACAGCCAATGATGAAGGGCAAACTCCGAAAGCCCTTGATGCGGTGGGCGATCCGCACAGGCAGCTCTTTGTGAAGGTACTTGGCACTGCTCTGAGATCAGATACAGAAATAATAGTGAGCGAGGACTAGTGTGATGCAGCACTCTCTGTGTGGACGAAGTGTTTACCAGGATGTGGTGTCCATCAGGAGACTTCCCAGAATACAGGAGGGTTGCTAAGGTTAGTCGAACTGAAGCCTTGGGTGAGAAAGACATAACTGAAATAAACAATTTAATTTAAAAAAAAAGGTTTTTGATCTACATTTTTTTCTTAAACCGTAATTTATCTTGAAGCAACACTTTGATCTATTGCTTTCAAACTGGTTTCTGTGATTCGTAAGCCAGAAACCTGAACATCTTGACACTGGACAGCACTCTGCAGACCAGGAAAACTAATGTGGCGTCTCTACACCAGCTTTACAGCAATAGACTTTTACTGTGATGGCAGCTAATATGAAGGCAAGCAGTTAGCTTTTTCAGTTCAACAACTGTCAATATAAAGTGCAAGAAGAAGCAACATAATTTAGCTATTTTTGTTAGCATCATGGAAGAGCCTGGAAGTAAAAGTAAGAGAGTAATGCCTTTGGAGGGGAAGCAAAGAGCTAAACCCAAACTGAACATCAGAGAAGCCTACACTAACGGCTGAAGGAGGCTACGAAGCCACGGACTGACCTGGCTATGTTGTTACTAGACTTGTCCAACAGTGTGGATCATTTTACTTTGTAGCTTATAAAATATCAGTAGGCTCATGTTAGCACTAGCTACAGCAGGCTGCGACAGAACGTTTCTGACCATTGTAATTTTGCTTTGAACCAGTGGGGGGAGCGGGAAACTTATTAAACAAAGACTAGGTAGTTGAGGCTTGCTTTTACACCCCCTAGTGTCCGTTTAGTAGAATCAAAAGCAAAACTCATCTCCTTGCTGTGTGTTTGTCTTTTAACACCTTAATCTATCAGCAGAAATGTCTCCCCAGCATTCATTGGTGTCTACAGGAGCGATTCATCACTAAATTAAACAAATCAGCTCTGTTCACGAACTAAAACATGCAGGAAACGTGCTGGAAGCAGACTGCAGCACCAGGTATGTCAGCTCAATTTTTTTCTAATTCCAACTGACCGGACTGACACTCTGAAGTTGCAAATGTGGTATTCTGGCCTCAGAGGGCATTTGGGGTTTGAGTGACATTTCATGAACCCTGTAAAGGGTCGTTTTCGCACATTCTGGCTCAAGAAAGTGATTTTAAAAATATGAAAACATTGCAAAGTATCCCTTTGTGTTGACAAAGCTGACAAAGTATGTTACTATCTACCTAACGAATTGTTGATTACCTTATTACATAATTATCTTATCAATTTAGTAAATAAAGTTCAGATTTAGAAAAACCAAATGATAAGAGATGGAAAATGATGGGAATTATACTAAATATGAATGTCATGGAGCTGCAGTTGGATAAAATTACATACTTTGGAAAACAAAGGGAATGTTATGAAACTCAAACTGTGTTCAGTGTGGATGTAAAAGAATACCTGGAAAAACTACACATTTGCTGTTCTCACAACAGTTCAGTGTGTAAACATAACACTGAATACAATCAGATTTTACAAGTGTACTCCTTTTATGAGCATGCTGATTGTAACTTGGATAAATAGGAAAACAAGATTGGACCGGTTAGACCACATCTGCAGGTGATCTGCGTCAGACTGGGATTGGATCTTGTTCTAATGTCAACAACCGAGAACACCTAGTCAAACATTTTTAAGATTGTTTACCTTAATATAAAGTTGTAAAAGAGAACAAAGGTGTGTGACTATGTAAAACTTAAAAGTACAAGTGGAGGATAAAAAAGTTAACACAATTCTTTCAGCTCCACAAGAGCACCAACCTAAATCTGGTCCCTTTGTCTCTTATATTACCTTGTGAACTCAACCATAATAGGTAATGGAAAACTGTCCCAGTGCGCTAATGTCTTGCAACAAAGTTGCACAGCCATGCAAAATGCACACAATATTCACACATCTCCCTATATAGCATAAAGATTTATGTGTTTTCTATAAAGTTAATATTGCGGAAGAAGTGTGTTAGTTGTGCAACTTTAAACAACATGAGTCTACTAATTCCCTCCTCTTTTGCTGCAGTGAAGAGCTTCTTTGGAAATTCTGGATGACTAACTGGATGACGAAAACTGCTAACAACAGACATCTGGGAAACACGTGACCATAAAAAACTTTACAAAGGTTTCTACCAGGAACAAAAACACCTGGCTTTGCCAGTGAGAGAAGCTCTACCTGTTGTTTGTATTGTTTATCAATAACGATAGTAATGATTAGTGCTTCACAGAAGGTTCGTATTAAGTTGTTTTCACGAGTAAACACTTTTACTCTGATTACATCTTTGCACTGACAGCCGTTTTCATGCATTTTCTACGGATGTGTGCTTGAGTTCGCTTTCAGGATGTTCGCTACACAAGATGTTCTTTACGACGCTGCGTTCAAAGTGACGTAAAAGAGCACAGCTGCTCCGTGACTACTTCACAAATTACAAACACACACATATTAAGTAATAAGTATATTTAACGTATAATGAATTTAAATTGTGTAAAGTAAGCAAAAAAAAACGCTCTAGAGTTTTAATGTAATTTTATTTTCATTTTGAAAACGGAAAAATTGGAGATAATTAAAAATATTTAAATGATCCGAATTTCGGTGTTTCTGGAGACAAAAATCTTTTAATTGAAAGACTATGACGAGGTTCATTTTCTCACTTGGTCCGTGACATGTGAACTTGATTTCATTGGTTTACATGTTATTTATTCGAAGTAGCCTGAAAAAAATTCGGTTTTACTGCTATTTCTTCTTATCCTTGAACGCAACACTAACCGTGCTAACGGCTAGCTTCTTTGCTATCAAGCGGCGGCTAGCTCAGTCCCTCCTCGCCACAGATGCACGTTCGCCTTTCAGGAGGAGAAAAATGACATAAAAACCCAGTTCTTACCTTCTCTGCAGAAACATCGATTGCAGACTGGTTATAAAAGGAAGTGACAGTCTTCGACCGCTCTCTTGCCAGCTCTGAAAATCCCTGCGCCGAGGATGTCGAGCGAAACCTCTGACTACCGGCGCCCGACATCGGTGGTAATGTTTTGGTAGCGGGGACCAGTAAGAGGCTACTGAGCCTCGGCCTGGCTAAGCTGCTGACACCGCTCAGCATCTCGGCCGCTTTACCCACAAGTCCCGGACGCATTTGGGGGCTAGCCGTGAGCGCGAACAGAGCTGGCCAGTTCTCCAGGATACTAAATGGCTATGAGGCCATTAGGGTCTTGTCGTCCTGTTGCACAAAGGCATGAATCTGAATACAGTAGCGAGGGGGACAGAAAGGCCTTGGTGCGCATTGGCCAGTGGGAGAGAGCCAAGGAGACGACATGATTGCTGAGCCAATCGGTCAGCCGGTTAGGGGCGGGGCTGTGTTACAGCCACGCCCCCACGGCACAGACTACTGTACTCGTGAGGAATGAGCGCTCATAAGCCTTTAATAGACTGGTAGGAGTAATGTACAAAAATTAAGAAAATATGAACAGATAAATCTATATGGTACAAATATTGTATATTAGTGTTACTATATAATACAGTTCCCAAAGGTTAATGTTGCAATCTATAGGGAACTTGCAGTAATTGTTCCCCAATATTTCCATGAAAGTCAAATTGAAAGCTGGAGGTATTTATTCCTGGAACCCACAGAAAACGTTCAGTGCAACCTTTAGGGAACATTCCCTAGAGGTTTGTTCAGAATGTAACTTTTAGGGAACATTCCCTAGAGGTTTGTTCAGAATGTAACTTTTAGGGAACATTCCCTAGAGGTTTGTTCAGAATGTAACTTTTAGGGAACATTCATTGAAACTATTGTTTGTTGGGTTAAATAATTATAGACAATTTTTTCAATTAAAGTTTTCCATGTAATTTTTTACAAGAATTGTTTTATTTTCTGTATTCTCTACCAAATAATCTTACTTTATTTACAAAACCTGGAACAAAATTAGCAACACTTTGGACTAAAAAATACAGTTACAATAAAAAACAAAACAAGTAAAATCTTAACACTCAGCTCATTCAGCACTCTAAAAGACACATTAACCAGTAACAAACGTCACATTACTTTCATTTTGTTTAACTTTAACCATCTTTCAGACAGTGGGAGTAACAGAATTACATGGGGGTTAATGTGTTAGCTGTCTGTTATGCATCCTGCAGACATGGAGGACATCAATTAAAGCAGCATCAGCAGAATGAGTTTTTAGGAGACAAGTGAATGATTTATGTCATCTTTGGAAAAAAATGTTTGAGTGTGTGTAGTGTTGTAATAACTTTCTTTTAAATTTGAATCATTTTCAAACAATGAATATTATTTCCACAGACAAAAAAAGATATTATAAAATAGAAAAAGAATAAAATAAGTAAATCTAAGTTTCAAGTAAATTTCCACAAAAAGATAAAACAGAATTTTAAAAAATTGTCATCAATAAGTCGACGAAGCTGTTTGGTGGAGAAAATAAATTTCTTCAAAATGTATTTAAAAATGTATCTGCTCCTTCAGAGGATTATTAGATGCTGGGTGTGTCGTCCATAATGTGAAATAAAAATTCACATTTTCAGCTAGTAATCTGACTACCGTAGAAAATACCAACATGTGGTACTTCCAGCTCATTTCAGACAGAACAAACATTACAGTTCTGAATTCTGAGTTCACGTTCCTCAGGATGTCTCCTCTCTCCTCCACACGATCACCATATTTTTATCAGTGAGGGCCACCAGGTAGCGGAGCTCTGGGTCCATAGCTACACTGTTGATGGAGGGGCCCTCTGTCTGGCCCAGGCCCTTCCTCGTCGGGGACGGCCACTCCAACACCTGACAGAAACACCAAGGACCAAGCTTCAGTGGATTACGTCATTTAAAAACAGAGACAACACCTCAACAGGTGTGTACAAAGTATTCTGTGTCGATTTTATAAACGTTTTCTCAATCTAAAGCCTAACCCATACATTTACATTCTTAACTTTGTAGCTCGTGGTAACATTTTAGCACCACAATCACAGTTAGGCCTGGTGTTACCTCCTCTACCTTCTTATGGGTGTGTTAGTTAAACATGGGTGCACACACAGCCCAGACAACAGCATGAAACTGAAACAGAGATGATGCTTTGTTTGATTTCTGTTTGGCTGATCTGGAGGTTTGTTTACATCCTGGTTGTTTACTGCCCCCCTCCCCCAATCTGGCTGCCTTTCAGTAAACGGTGTTCTCACATGTCTACTATTAACTTAACGGTTTCACGTTACTGTAAGCAGCAAGTACAGTTGTGCAACCAAGCAAATGCCTTTTCTTTTTTCTTTACAACAGTTTTAGAGGCATAACATTTTTTATTTTTAAGAAGAAAACCAAATTGTTTTGTCGAAGTAAACACCTGAGTGGGAGGAATGGGTTTTCCAATCTGAAAGCTGTTTTTCGGGAGACTGGTGATGTGATATGTCCATATTCGGCCTTTGTCATCGCCACATGCTATGTAGGCCCGCCCTAAAAGGAAAACACACACCAGGACAAAGCACCCAGCATGATTAAACATCTGGATCCAAACTGAGTCAGAAGAATAACTGTAGTGGTTTAGGGACAACTCTCTTTAAAAATAAACATTTGTGAAGAGGGGAGGCTGATTTCTGCTGGCCAAAATCCCCAAATTAAAACAACTGGAGGATCACAAACATTTACTTTCAATAAAAACACACAAAAATATTTTAATATGATTCGTTTGATTTACTTATGCAACTTTACAATAAGTATGCAACTGTTTTCTCGTTTCTTGGTCTTGAAAACAAATATAATCAATACATTTGCAGTGGTCTCTGGTAAGCCGTACTCAGGCCAAAAAGGGCCCAGAGACGCTTGGATCAGCACGGACAAGACCGCTGCAGCAGAGAGCGGCACAACACGGCAGGATTTGGAATCTTACTTCCTGATATTTGGACACCTCGCCTCAGATTGGACAACAGCAACTTTACCACTGACTTGCAACGCTGATGTTTTATCTGCACAAATAACGCAAACCTGGAGGAGTTCTTCTGTGTGGTGGTGGTGTTAGCGCTAACGGTTAGCTTCTACGATTTGATATGTTGTCTGCTGATTCCCGGACATTAAAACAACCACAGCCTTCCCGTCATGAGTTAAAATGGCTGAGCCCGTGAATATTAAGTGACAGTGTGACGTAGATCCGTCAGGCTTTTCAAATCCTAGAGTTTCACCTTCCATTTTCTATCAGAGATTAATGTAGGAGATAGGTGTAGGAGACTATTTTCATGTTCAGCCTGCATGAAATACTCACAGTGGCCAATTAAAATCAGAAATAACCAATAAAATGTTTTTCAGAGTTCCACACCTTTAAATTAACCTAAAAAGCAAGAATTGTGCTACGACAGTCTGCACTGCACCAACGAGTGGATGATTTGGCACTTACCAGGGCAGGTGTTGAGAGCCAGGTAGGGGATATTCGTACTGGCCCACTGCAGCTCAGCCAGAACCACCGCACACACCGATCTGCTCTCCTTGTTGGGCCGCTGAGACCTGGTCCTGCTCCAGCTCCACAGATAAATGGAACAGTGCATGTGGCTCTTAGAGGCTTTGGTTTAAAACATACAAAGGTAGTTAAGATTAAAAAACACAAAAAACGTGCAGTTACATCCTTACTTGGTTTGCTTCGCATGACATAAATAAACCAATGTTAGAAACGATGAGTAGAAAAGCTTTGAACGGGGTCTCAGTGATACTTCAGCAGCAGTCAGGAGGACCAGGCACTGGAATAAATGTGTTGCCGTTGTCATTTTCTCATTTCTGGAGCAGACCCTAACCCTGCATCTGTGAGAGAAGCAGGGTGTGCTCTCTCCATGCCCTGCTGTTGCACATGTCCTGTAGAAGAGAGAAGGTAAGGATTCCTCTCCTGCATAGTGCAGTTTCTATGCCACCCAGTGATGGAGCTGGTGGGTCGCTCTCCGCCGTGCCTCTGCGGAGGTTAAATACGAAGTTCACTCTTGTTTTAAACACATCTGCAGGGGTTTCGTTGGCTTTTAATTCAGTCTAACTTATTCTCTTTCTCCTTTTCTTTTCGAGTTGGATTACTCGATTTTAATGGTTTTAGTTTTTATTTTTGATTGTTTTTATTGTGTTTTTGTTCAGCACTTTGGTCGGCCCTCATGCCGTGTTTAAATGTGCTATACAAATAAACTTGGTATGGTTTGGTTTCTAGTATAAATGAATGCCTTGTGAGTCGATCTCTTTGAGGCTCCTGTTGCTAGAACTACAAGTGAGCCAGAGCAGTTGGGAGCAGCAGACAACTTGGAGTCTTACTTCCTGTTATTTGGACATCTTGTCTCTAATTGGATAACAGCAACGCAACCCTACCACTGACTGCTTGCTTTGCAACATTGATGTTTTATCTCCACAAATAACACAAGCTTGAAGGAGTTCTGCCATGTGGTGGAGTTGCTAATGCTAACGGTTAGCTTCTACTAGCTACAACGCGCTCTGCTCTCTCCTAGATGCTAAATGAACAACAGCCTTCCCCGTCACAAGCCAAGATGGGTGAGTCCATGAATGTAAATTTTCACTGTGACATAGCGCTGTAGCCTTTATAATTCGTGTTCAGCCTGCATGTTAAACTCAGAGTGACCAGTCGTATTTACTAAATAACAATAAAGGCCGTTTCTCTGAGAACTTGCTTTGTAATAAGGAGTTTTGGTTGCCAAATTTCTAAAGATTTCTTATAAAGTACAGATTTTATGGGACAGCGTGAGATCCTCGCTGATGCGTGTTGAGAGGAATTTTATTGTCTTGACTCCCGAAATGTCTCATCCAATCAGTAATCCTCTCGGTATTATCTGTGTCTGGGGAAAGATTATTTTCCTGCCACCTCTGTCGTATTTCAACCCCACCCTCCACATGGTGAGTAGCCCGGTGAGTGTAATGTGTGATCAGCACATGCTTGTGCTGTTCCACGAGGTCACACTGTCGTGGGTAAGAAGGGTGTGGAGCAGCAGGCTCAGCGCTTGTGCCTGAGCTCTCTGTGTGAGACAGCACCCATCTGCAGAGCGGTGATCAGACTGAGGGAGACGAGCTTGATTCCATCATGGTGGGACATCTGCATCATTATGCATTTAAGTACTCCCAAATAACTGAAACAGACCGGGCGTCCTAAGAACAGATACTGCTGAAGACAAGGGCTTGATCACGTCTTCTGGGGTTTTCTATGTTATTCACTCGTTTTGGAGTACAGTTGTGGAAGAGATTACCCAAATGTACATGAACTGAAATTAGATTTTTGCACTATTTAACATCTCTTTCCTCCAGTTGCCAGGAAGTGGCTGATGGAAAAAAACGATAAATGAAAAGAAATAAATGAGGAAATACAGAAAAGGGAGAAATTAACATTTCCATCAGTCTTTGAATGGACCAGTTTAATAATACCCACTGGAGGAAGGGAGGAGGCCATGCTGGGCCGACAACATGGGAACACAATACAATTTGAAATTGTGAGAAATCCGGTATTTTGATGAAAAATTACATTTTTGTTTCAAAGACCAAGTTCACTCATTTTCTGTGGAATTGCGGTGGTCTCTGGTATAAACGAATGGCTTGTGAGTCGACTTCTGGGGGGAAAGAAGCTCTAGCGCTCCTGTTTCAGGAACTAGAAGTTAGCAAGATCAGGGGAACGCAGCATGAGCTGGAGTCTTATTTCCTGATATCCAGACATCATGCATCTAACTGGATAACAGCAACAAGACGCTTCCGCTGCCTCTGTTCGCTTGTTGATGTTTCATCTCCACAAATAACACAAGCCTGAAGGAGTTCTGCTGTGTGGTGGAGTTGCTAATGCTAACAGTTAGCTTCTGCTGGCCGAGATGTGATCTCTCTGCAGAACGCTAAATCAAAACCAGCCTATCCCGTCACAAGTCAAGATGGGTGAGTCCAGGATGCTAATGTCCAGTATGACACAGATCTGACCGGCTTTTCTAGTCTGAGCGTTTCCCCGTCTACTTTCTATTCTCAAGAAATAATAAAGCAGGAGGTAGGGGAGGAGACAGCCCGCATGTGAGGGGACTGATCTTGTTTCATTTCAATTCAATTCAGTTTATTTCTATAGCGCCAAATGGCAAGTAAAAAGGTTTTCTTAGTGAACTTGGTCTTTAATGTCTATGAATTCCTGCATAAAGGGTTCGACCCATCTTACCAGCCAAAATCTGCACCATCAACTGGGCTGGCTGCAAAAACAAAAAAATTCTAATTGATGATCTAGAAATCTATGATTTGGGTTTGGAAAGCACACGGGACATCCCTGCTCCTCCTGGACGCTTGGGAATGTCATGTCTTCAGAAGGATCTACCAACTCATTCACGATGTTCATTTCTGTGATTCTTCTTCCCCTGGCTGTGTCAAAAGGACTGCATTAAACCCGGTAAAGAGGAAGTAAAAAGTGTACTCGGACTCTAGATGTGCGAGGTGTTTTTGCTCTAAGCCACACGACACAACGCCATCTTGTTTATATTTAAAGCCAACTTGAGACAAACAAACAACCAGATTAATCGCTGGTCAGTTTTACAGATTGTTGTGTTACTCACTAAAAAAGGTACATTCTACCTGGATTACAGCGCCACCATGTGACCATTTACTAGAACTGCTTCTGATTCAGTCAAGGCTCCGACTCGGTCCACGAACTGAACGACGGCAACAGAACATGGAATATGATAGAGGAACCTCACGCACCGATTATGTCATCAGTAAGAAAGCTGAGGCCGTCGATGGTGTGGTAGTCATGATCTTTATCCTCCTCCTCGTAAATGGGAAACGTAATCTCCATTTCATTTGACCTGCTGAGCAAAAACAAAAGGCTACTGAATAATCCAAGTGTCGCTTTAAAGATCCTCATCATCACTTTGCCCTCTTGTACTTATTCATCCACTGAATGCTTTTACCTCTTAGTGGAGCTGCTGGTACCCAGTTGTGTGTTGAAGCAGTGCAGGCCGTCGTCTGAGGCGGTCAGCAGGTGTGAGCCGGGGGAAGTCGGGGGCAGGCAGATGTGCAGGGGAGTGGAGCTGACCTCCAACACCAGCAGCTGACTGGTGGGGAGGAATGAGAGACGGTAAAGAAGCAGAAAACATGACTGACTCAAACCGGGCCTGGTTTTCCACCGCTAACGTCGGGTAAAGATCCAAACTGCAGATTCCACAAGTTAGAATAAAAGAAACTCACACAACTTTGAAGTTGTAACTGCTGTCCACTCCTCCGATATCCCACATGATTATCTTGTTGTCATAAGATCCGGCTGCAAGAGGTCGCACACAGACGTTAATCAGGAGCGTCGTTTACAAACTAAACTGGAAAAATCCCAGACCTTTGTTTGGTTTTCATCAGGTCAGGTGAGGTGAGATACAGATCAGCAGGTAACAGAATCATCACACAAGCAAACAAATGCGTTTGTATGGTGAGAGACGTCCGTTCCTGAGTCTGATCTGACTAAAACTCACTGAAGAAGAAGTTTCCCTGATTGTGGTTGAAGCGGAGGACAGAGAGCGCCTTTCTGCTGGCTCTGAACTCGCCGTAGGCCACGTTGTTCCTGGGATGGATCAGTTTGACGAGTCCTCTCTTCCCACCGGCAGCGAGGATGCTGCAGGGCTGCACTGGAGCCTTTCCTCCTCGGGACATCAACACAATGGACCAGGCCAAGGAAAAGAACTCCTGTGACAAGGAACAGCAGACCACACAGAAGCAGCTTTTAACTGCTAAACCTGAACAGTCGCTCTGCTCTGTACGGATCAGAGGAGGGTTAGGGTCAACCCACACACCTCTCCTGGAACTTTGTACTTCTTCATCACCGTTCCCGTTTCACAGTCGATCACACACAGAGAGTCTCCTCCACATGTAGCGACCAGGCGGCTTTCACTGCAACAGCCTGTCAAAGCAGGGGTTTCACAGCTCGCTCAGAGCCTCACAAACAACTCTAGTAAAGCTTTTAGCTATCCGCTTCATACACAGCTGTTGATGTAAACCACGGAGGACTTGTTCTGATAAATCTGAGTGGATCAGAGGGGTTCATCAGTACCAGAGGAGCCTGACAGAGGCTGGAAAGCGCAGGCCCACAGCTGCGTGGAGAAGTCCCCGGAGCTGTCCTGTTTACTGTGACACTGGAGCACATGGAGAGGCTTCAGATGCACCGGCTGCTGGAGGATCACACACAGAGACGGATGAGAACGAACACAAATTCAAACCCCTCTGGGTTGTTGTCTGACAAGATTGTGTCTTGTATGGAAGAGACGACGACACTGGAATGTTTTTTGTGGTTCTACAGCATCTAAAGGAGTCATTTGTGTTTTCTTTACCTGACTCTTAGTACAAATCTTTATTATAGGCAGAGTGTACTGATTCCTGTGCAGCTGTTTGGTTTTGCTGACTTCTTTTTTCTGTTCAACCCGAACTTCTTCCTCTTCGAGTTGCTGTGATTTAGACCTCTTCCTGGGCGTCTCTGTCCTCGCCTGTCCTCTGGTGGGAGTAGAGACAGCCCCGTCTGTCCGCAGAGAGACCCTGCGGGACTTGCGAGGGCTGTCTTCAGCAGCTGAAGACTCTAGAGGGTTGACTCTCAACTTCTTGCGAGGCGTCAAAATTATTTTATCATCTGTCACCAGTTTGGTTTGTTTCCTCTTGGAGGGCGAGGAAATTATCTGAGAAAAGGAAGATAGAGTAAAATGTTTGACCCAGTTAGAACAGAAACAGCAGGATGTTTTATTTAGAGACACCATTTGTGCCAATCACAGTAATGTAACAGTGATGTTTAAATAAAAGGTGCTGATTAGCAATCTTACACAGGTCTTTGTGGCCTCAGCAGACTCCTTGGGGATGAAGTCCTCTTTTGGTTGCGTCAGTGAGCGCAGATGCTCTTTAGCAAGAATCTCCACCTAAAATATCAAAAGGAAGTAAAAACAAAAACTGTTAAAAAGGGATGAAAATTAGCAAAAAAGTCCCAGAGATCCTTGTAAATTCAGGACTTGCCCTCCATTTGGTGAAATCGCTGACTGAACTGGGACCAAATTTGACTTGATGACGAGCAGCGTTCACAAAGTTCTTCTCCAGAGCGGACATTTTGCCGGCCGTGATGGGATCTGGAAGACTGAAGCTCCGCTCCCAAACGGTGACTATCTGAAATCAAGCAGCAGCTGAGTGACACAAGTGTGGGATATGATGAGAAAGTGCAGCAGCTGGGTCGTTTCCTTTTAAAATGCAACATTAAGCAACAGAACTGGAGGTGTGATGCAATCGAGAGCACAGCTTAACTCAAAGTCTAATGAATAATCATCATGAATGTTTTCAAACGAAAGTATTAAACGGTTTTCATACCCTGGTCCTCAGGTTGTCACTGAACACGTATCGTAAGTGGCTGGCAGTGGTGCTGACATCTTTGTTGTTGTAAATCCTCAGTTTGGGCAGCAACACCATCAGCTTGTAACTATCACTTATCTAAAAATAACAGTCAGGACTTGATCTCAGTTGTAAAAGAGAATTTTAAAGTTTGAGACAAAAATAAAGGAATATCTAGCAAAAAGGAAAAGCTGCAGCGCTGCAGAGAACAAAAGGACGTGCTAATAAAACATCTAGACTTGTTGAAGTAGTTATCTGATGACAGCGTTAGTGGAAAACTTCATTTTGGTTTTGGTTTTTTCACCTCATGTGGATATTGTCGCAATAAAATAGTCATGGGTGGAAAAACTGCATCACATGTAACAACTAGACTCCAAAAGACGCCACGGTAACGTTTTACGATTCTGTAAAGTTCTGAGATGAATTCAAAGACAGAAATTATACTTAAACCACTCATTTAAATAAGACCAATTGAATAGTTTGAATTTTAAAAAGGCAGCTCCATCCTTCATGTTATAACAGAGACGAAACGGTACTTGATTACATGCAACAAAAACAGCCAAGTCCTCACTGTGATGTAAAAGTTGTCATCCATTTTTAGTTCCTCCAAGCTGCTCAGAGACTCTAAGGTGGTGACATCCTCCATCTGGTTGTTGGTGAGGTCCAGGTACCGAAGTGCAGGTAGCTTCAGATTCTTTGGAAGCTCCTGCAGCCTGTTCCCGGATAGATCCCACCGCTCCAGGGACTGCAGACGGGATAGCAGCTTCACAGGAAGATCCCCGTGCTTCAGCGCCATCTTAGACAGACTAAATAGAAGAAAACCGTCAACATGGGGATTTTAGATCAAGCTTTATATCTGCAAGTAAAACTCATTTTACTATTAAATGCGATTAGTCATTAACTGATAAGTGACTTCACCAGAACACAAAAATAGTTAATCAGGGGGGAAGACTTACTTGAGAGTTTTGATTTGCTCCAGTTTGTTGGTTTTTGGAGAACCTTTCTCCAGTAAAAGCTTCTCTGTTACATTCTCCATAGCTGATCTGCTGGAAAAGGACATTTAATGTGGAATCTATCAGCAAAATAACATGTTAAACTTTTATTCGCACTCACTGATTAAGTTGTATGGCCTGATAAGTTTAAATAATGTCTGTCCTTAAAACGAGCTAAATATTTAGCATTTTTTCATTTAGTAAAGAAACGATGCCATTGCCAAGTGACATCTTTACTGAGAAACATTGAATATAACCAAATCAACTTCATGCTTCAGCAAGGTAAAACTGAATCTGTTAGTTTGATTTCGATTGGTTTTACTTTAGCAGTAGCTAGCATAACCACGTTGACACGATCGATTAATCAACTCTTTGCTAGGTTAGTAGTTAGTAATATATCTGACTCTTTTTCTAGCCATAACAAATGAGCAAACACCTTTAATAATGTTTAATAAAGTAGTTTTTATGTTACTTACCAACTCCTCTCTGCAACTTTTGTGTCTACAACACAACTGACCTTTCCCGGGGAAACTCCGTCTACATCCGGTGGGCGTGGTTTACCTAAAACTTTGGCCACAGTCTACCCTGAACATTGGCTGTAAGACAAGTCAAACAAATACGACTTTCGATTATTATATTTCTTGTTTATCACATATATTACTAAGCATTGTCATATTTTGTTTTATTTGAAATTTTAATGCGCCAATAACAGTGCGGCAGAACGAAAATAGGGGTTAAAAGAAGTAATTTTACGCCTGCGGCTCCGTCCGCTAGATGGCAGTGGAGCTACGATTTCCAAGTAGAAGAAGATGCAGCATGATGATGGACTCTGACGACGGCGACGGGGTTATTCCATGCGCTTGTAAAGGCATCCGACGCTGTCTTGTCTGTGAAACGTTTAAGGCGATTGTACAGCTTGAAACAAGAGAGTCAAAGGTACGTGTGTCGAACAAAAACCTCAGTTTTAATGTGCGATGTAACGTCTGTAAACCTTGGTACGGAAGCCTGGACTGGACAAATTGTGTTGTTTATCAAATTGTGTTGTTTATCAAAAATCACTGTTCTGACAATATTCTGGTACAATGTTGTAAATTTGATTTAAATAACGAGATACAACCCTGGTTTATTTAAATGTTGACGGCATGTATCTTTACTTAGTGTGAAATGGAATTTTATAATTAAAATATGTCATCACAGCTTTTGTTTATTAATGTTCTCTCTGTTTTTGGTATGAAGATTGTGCATCATTTCCTCTACAATGCCAAGACGGGGCTCGCTGTCAGCAAAGATGAAGAGGGCTCTTCCTTCCCTTTTTCTGGAGTCTTCCTGTGGGAGAACTTTATATCAGAGGAGGAGGAGAGGGAGCTGATTAGCGTAATGGACCAGGATGTGTGGAGTCCCTCACAGTCTGGCCGAAGGAAACAGGTGGAAAACATTTAATGAAAATGTGCTTTTGTGTGGGTTACATATTTTTGTTTTTAACATTCAAATTTTTCATTTTACACGGTTGCAGGACTTTGGCCCTAAAGTAAACTTCAAGAAGAGAAAAGTGCGCATCGCAGACTTTACTGGACTTCCTGCTTTAAGCCAAAAACTGGTGCTGCGGATGCAGCAAGATGCAAATCTTGCGGGCTTTCAACCAGTGGAGCAGTGCAATCTGGATTACGCTCCGGAGAGAGGCTCAGCCATTGATCCGCACCTGGATGACTCCTGGTTGTGGGGGGAGCGGCTGGTCACCATCAACATGTTATCAGAAACTGTGCTCACCATGTCTCTTGAGCAGGGTCTGCCAGAGTTGGGACTTTCAGAGGAAGTCCAGGTTGCTGTACGACTTCCTCGTAGATGTTTAGTTGTGTTATACGGCGAGGCGAGGCATAGGTGGAAACATGCAATTCATAGGAAGGATATTCATGAACGCAGGGTTTGCAGCACATACAGAGAGCTGTCTGCAGAGTTCCTCCTTGAAGGGAAGCAGGCGAAGCTGGGAGCTGAACTGTTGACTACTGCTTTAAGCTTCGGAGGAACTCCAATATAAACAGAGGCAGAAAAAGCTGGACAAACTAGGCGTGAAGTGTCATAGTCTGAAATTGTGCCACATCAAAGGAATAATTATAACTGGAGTTTTCAACTTATGTTTTAACGGTAAAGCATTATTGTCACCGAACAGCAACTCCACCATTCTGTTAGGACAGCAGGACGATGAGTTTATAGTAAAGCACCAGCACTGTGTGATCTCCAGTATCAGTGTGGCTGTGAGTTATTTGAGGCCTGCTGCGTGCGGGTTTCTAGAATAAACCCAAGGCGTTACAACTACATCACCAAGCGAAGTTCTACACAATGGAACGTTATGAACAAATATGGAATGTTTTCTCCCAAATAAATATCTTTTTTAAGTCTGTGCTTTTATGACAGCTTTATGTCGATCAAGTACATTTGAATTGGTGTAGTGAACTAGACCAAAATCTTGCTTTGCAAAGTTAAATAATATATTGATTTAGGGTCTTACCAGGGTGCATTTGAAAATGACTGAGATAATTTCATAAAATGTTTCTTTCTTTTCTGTTACGTATACATTTTATTCCATCCAGTAGGTAGCGCTAAACTCCTAGAGTAAAAAAACAGGTAAAAATTTATTCTAATAGAATGTTAGTCTTCGAAAAAATCATTTTTAAATTATTAAATGTGAAGGTTTTTACGTACATTTTCTGTTGATAGCATTCATTATTTTTTGTTTTATTGAATGAAATAAATATTTCAAATAAATTTGCTGATTTACAATGAAATATGTCTTCCTGAAAAACAAAATTATAACAAAAATTAAATAAAAAAAGGTATTTATTTTCCCTCCCTTATAGTGTAAAATAAAGTACTGACCAAAAAGTGAGATTTCTCACATCACTACGTTTAAAAAGGCCCTATGTTGAGCGAGGCGCAGCAGTTATTGCTTAATTTATTTAGACTTTTTGTTTATTAATGGCACAACATTTAATGTTAACACTATCAAGTGTAATCTGAGTCTAGCTAATCGTGCACTTGACTATAATAAATTAAAAAGAAGAATCTCCTTCATTTAAGGGAAATGGCATCTTGGATTTTTTTTTCTTTTTATAATAACAGACTAGAAGTTATGAAACTGTATGTAGCCTTTTCAATCCGGCTTAAGTCATTTTTTTCATTTGTCTTTTATTTTAAATATACAAGTGCAAAACTGTGATAAGTAAAAAAAGTTCAAACTCAAATGGAACAGTTATTAAGATGTTGCTGATGTTAGTAACAGACAAGTATATGTTGACCAATGCTTTTATTTTGAAAGTCTGACCGGACATCCGTGTTTACTTTAGCTGCTCAGCCTGTTTGTTGATCGCTCTCATTTTGCTCATTAACGCCCAACTGTAAGCCGGCTTGATATCTCAGGGAGATTTTACTCACCGTCGCCAGGAGTCAAGCCGCTTTTCTGACAGCAGCTACGACAAAACAACGAGTATGTCTCGGACTGGAATTTGACGACGGAAATCAAACGGAGAGTCTTTTCTCATGTAGCTTGTTAGCTTGGCTGCGTTGCGTACAGTCCCCGCACACACAGCCTTTTTGTTCTGCTCTTAGACGGCCTCTGCATGACGAATCATCGGCCGTGTTCAGTACAGACAGGGCGGGCAAAACAGCGAGGGCTTTATTGAAAAACGTGTCAAGAAGAACACCCCTGGTTTGTCAACGCGAACCCCGGGGCTAAACCCCAGCCATCGAGCGAATTAATGGCCGGAAATCCGAGGAGGGGCGCCGGTCTCATCGGTTTGATGAAGGACGCCTTTCAACCCCACCAGCAGCCTCTCCAGGCTCATCAACCCGCAGTGGTCGATAAGAAAATGGTGGAGAAATGCTGGAAACTCATGGATAAGGTACTGTCAGTGGCCTTGGGTTAGCAGATGCTTGAATATAATCTGAAAGTTTAAAATGTTCCTGACTTTAAACTCCTATGACCAATCAGCTCATCATAGACGTTAATCTCACGTTCTTGTCCAACTTTTTAGCTTCATAACCTTCTAAATCATGCATTCTGACAGCACTTATAATTTATTAAAATATTTAAATTTAATTCCAACAAATTAAGACACCTGTACATGTGTTTAATTGCACATTTATACCTGTTGATTTGCCCAAAACTGGATGATAAAACCAAACCCCTTCACATCAGAGCACAGCTGTGTCCCTGATGCATTATCTAATTGGGCTGATGTGAAGTGGGTCACACTAGTGTCCCTGGGAGAACAACCTATTTTCAGTATTGGACCAAAAGAAGGGCCTGGTTCCGTTCATTCTCTGCTGCCTGCCGCTCAGGTTTATCTCCCGCCTCGGCTTTGACTTAGACAGAGATAAGAGAAGAAAGTAGAGGGAGATGGAGAGACAAGACTTCAGAAGATATTAATTCAGGAGGGCTGTCTGGAGTAAGGGGTCGACTAGATAAGGCAGACTGTGGTATGGGTGTGATGTGAAGCCTCACTTAAACCTACCGAGTGACATCCTCCTGGCACGTCCTCATCCAGGCTATAAACCATTGGATGAGCGATTCTTATTTATTTAGAAAATACACAATTATTAACAAGCTGGAAAGGTGTTTGTGAAGAACTTGATGGCAGATTGCAGCTGGATTTGAAAATCACTTTCATCTCACCCCAGATATTTACAATACTTCCTTTACTTTGACTGTTAACTTAACCGTATACTCTTTTACTATACTCAGCAGGAAAAGCATTCGTATTATAGACGTCGATTGTGTTTAGGTGAGTTCTGCTAATAGGACAGGATCAGAATTGGGTTTATTGCTTAGTTTATACAGATAAGAATTTGTTTGTTGGGTTGGTGCAAAGGGGTGCACACAATTTAAAGACACACAAAAACAAGCAATGACGCTCACAAGTGTCACAGTAAAATGTGTGCAAATATCATTTTTAAAGGTGTGGTTGACAGAATTTTTTTTAAATGCTAGTTTTGATTATAATTGATCAATGTGAGTTTCTAAAATGCCTGGAGATGACTCTTGCTGTGATTTGGTGTTTTATAAACAAACTGAATGGAATTGATAATGGCCCCTTTTGACCAAGTGGGTGTGAAAAACTGTCAGAATTTAAAGTGGTTGTAGCAAATTTGGAAAAGAACCTTTTTTTCATTCTCTCTAACAACATTCTTACATAATTTAGTTATAAATATACCGTTGGAGATTTTTTTCTTTAAATAAAAACTTCAGCCAATAACACGCTTTGGACCAAAAACAAACATTGGACCATCCGGTTGTCGGGCTCTCAATGCTAAGACATTAAAATCAGCAACTTATTCTTATAGCAAAGATGAAAAAATGTGTCTAGTACCTTCAGCAATTTAAGTCAATAAGTTACTTTATCAAATACCCAACACTCAGGAGTTTTTAAATTAGGTTTGGAAAACATTGAAGCGCAGCTTAATGCCTTAAGTTAACATTTTTTTTATAAATATATGAAGAATTAAAATAGCTAGCATGTAGAAATATTTGTTCCTTCTCCCAAAATTATAAAAACAACATATAAAATGTCACAGTACAACATTAACTGTAGTTCATACTTATATAGAGGGATTGGAAAAATAATTATTTTTTTATTTAGCTATGCTTTCCCCTTTTGATTTAGACAACACCACTCAAGTTTTAACATCCTAGTCATTTTATTCAAATGTTTTTTATTTGTTAGCTGTAAATCCCACTAATTAGCACACACACACACACACACACACACACACACACACACACACACACACACACACACGGTCACTGATAAACCTAATGGATGTTTTATGAATTTGTTAAGGTTTTGTTTCGTACAAGAGTCCCTGAACTCCTGTGTTCCCCCTGCAGGTGGTGCGTTTGTGCCAGAACCCCAAGGTGGCGCTGAAGAACAGCCCCCCCTACATCCTCGACCTGCTGCCGGACACCTACCAGCACTTACGCACCATCTTGTCCAGATACGAGGGCAAAATAGAAATTCTGGGGGAAAACGAGTATTTCCGCGTGGTTATCGACAACCTGACCAACAAGACTAAGCAGACCATGAGCCTTTTTAAGGAGGCCAAAGAGAGGATGTACGAGGAGAACTCCCAGCCCAGGTAAAAGGCTCACTAGCTGATAAACCTGGATCAACCATTCCATCAGGAAACAGCCCCGGGAATGTTTGGATACATGAATGATTCTGAGCTGATTTCTGTTTGTCTTGGCAACCTATCAGATATGTTTTAAACTAGGATTAAATCATCAACAGCCTACTGCGTACGAGCCTGAGGTTTAATCATCTCCGTTTTGAAATGTGACTTTCACCTGAGTCTCTTTGCAGAACTGGTTTAAAGCTGGTCAAAAGTTTTAGCAAATAAAGACGTTTTCCAGAAATCAGAACAGAAGAGGCGACAGTTTTTAATCAGTTCTTTAATAAAAAACCTTTAATAAAGTAAACAACTAGGATAAGATTGTGATTCTTTTGTCACAGTCCCTTCTACTTCCTGTTTCTCAGAAAGCTGTTTACCAAGAATCACATCTCCCTTCCTCTGACGCTGACTTTTATCAATCGCTTCCTCATAGATGCTCTGCAAATATATAACTAAAGGTTTTTCAGTGAGAGTGAACTGATGGTGTGTGGAGAGCCTCACACCACATGACCTCACGTGCTCTGAGATGATGTACTTCTAAAACACATCAGAGGGAGTAACAATGAAATCATGAAGGAAGAGCCAAAACGGTCAGCTTGGGTCTTTGATGCATCTCAAACTAAACTCACTGTCTTTTGGTGTGTGTGTGTGTGTGTGTGTGTGTGTGTGTGTCTTTCAGGCGTAACCTCACAAAGCTGTCTCTGATCTTCAGTCACATGTTAGCAGAGCTCAAAGCCATCTTCCCCAATGGCCTCTTTCAGGGCGACAACTTCAGGATCACCAAAGCTGATGCAGCCGAATTCTGGAGACGGTCGTTTGGAGACAAGTGAGTTTCTGCTGTTGAAAAGTAACAAGAGTGCACATTATAAGTCTGGTTCACTCAGAAATTGTGTAATAGTTATTTTTGAAATATGATTGGTCATTCTGAGTTTCACATGCATGCTGAACGGGAACATTTTCTTTTAACCCTCATCAGCTGCAGAAAGGGAAACAATCTGGTCTGAAAAATCAGGATTCTAGCCTAGAAATCTGGACAGACCGTAGCAGAAGCAAAAGGATTTTGCTCCATAGGTCGGTCTAGCCACGCTCCATTAGAGCCTCAGCAGGTCCAAAGCAGTCTTGTGTCTAGCCAGTCACATCGGTTAAGAGGGCGCTCTATCTGTTTAGAGGGCCAATCACAGCGCTCTATCTGTTTAGAGGGCCAATCACAGCACTCTATCTGTTTAGAAGGCCAATCACAGCGCTCTATCTGTTTAGAGGGCCAATCACAGCACTCTATCTGTTTAGAGGGCCAATCACAGCGCTCTATCTGTTTAGAGGGCCAATCACAGCGCTCTCTGTTTAGAAGGCCAATCACAGCGCTCTATCTGTTTAGAAGGCCAATCACAGCGCTCTATCGGTTTAGAGGGCCAATCACAATGCTCTATCTGTTTAGAGGGCCAATCACAACGCTCTATCTCTTTAGAGGGCCAATCACAATGCTCTATCTGTTTAGAGGACCAATCACAATGCTCTATCTGTTTAGAGGGCCAATCACAATGCTCTATCTGTTTAGAAGGCCAATCACAGCGCTCTATCTGTTTAGAGGGCCAATCACAGCGCTCTATCTGTTTAGAAGGCCAATCACAGCGTAGGGCTGTCGCGGTAACCGCAAGAAGAAAATATCGCGATATTAAGAAACCCACCGCGCTGCATGACGTGCCACCGCCATTACCGCACTTGATTAAATCTCGCGACAGCGCATGCTGAGAGGTAAAGTCCGCGCTGATCGAGGAGATAGTACACATGGAAGATGGAGGGAGCGGTGCTAGTGCGTCAGCTGCAGCCCAGCCAGACCTTGGAGCAGGCAGTGCTGCCACCAGCGGCAAAGAAAAAAACGCTTAGAGACCTGCTGAAGTCACGGACAAGGACGTCTTCTGCAACTGTCCCGAAGAGAGTTAGAGCCGAGCTGGAGCTCACTCGCTACCTGCAGGAGGAACCCATTGACCCTAATGAAAACCCTCTGACATGGTGGCAGCACTGCCTGCTCCAAGGTCTGGCTGGGCTGCAGCTGACGCACTAGCACCGCTCCCTCCATCTTCCATGTGTACTATCTCCTCGATCAGCGCGGACTTTACCTCTCAGCATGCGCTGTCGCGAGATTTAATCAAGTGCGGTAATGGCGGTGGCACGTCATGCAGCGCGGTGGGTTTCTTAATATCGCGATATTTTCTTCTTGCGGTTACCGCGACAGCCCTACGCTGTGATTGGCCTTCTAAACAGATAGAGCGCTGTGATTGGCCCTCTAAACAGATAGAGCG
>SSNQ01034611.1:1036286-1067240 GCA_006942095.1 Nothobranchius kuhntae | reverse complement strand
CTTGTGACATTTATTGAGATAACCCATCAATGTTGCATTGTTCACCCAAGAAGAGGAGCAAAGAAAGGCAGCAGAAAAGTTGTGTTGTCAGTCAGAGGCGAGGTTTGCATGTCATGAATAATAATGAGTAAGATTTCAAATCCTGCTTCTTTTTTTTACTCCCCGCTGCTCCTGCTAACTTCTACTTCCTCAAACAGGAGCACCAGAGCTTTTGCTACACAGAAAACCACTCACAAGGCATTTATTTATGCCAGAGCCTACAGCAGAACGGCCTGTTTCAGGCCAACATACGTTCATCTAGTCTTGTAAAAACGTTTTCTCGCTGTCATCCTTTTGTCTTGCAGAACCATTGTGCCCTGGAGGATGTTTCGCCAGGCTCTCCATGAATTTCACCCCATCAGTTCAGGCTTGGAGGCCATGGCGCTTAAATCCACCATCGACCTCACCTGCAACGACTACATCTCTGTTTTTGAGTTTGACATCTTCACTAGACTCTTCCAGGTGATGGTCCTAACTTCAGACTGTTCTAAACGTGTCTGAAGGCTGATTTAGTCAAGGGTACAACGAAAATGTGGCAGTTTTCAGGTTTGAAGTGCAAGAGTGGTATTGAGGGTTTTTCTACTTAAACATTTGACGTTTTCAATAGAATGTGTCTAGTTCAGAAAGGAAAGAGTTAGTTTCAGGGGTGATTGGTTTCAGATCCACTTTGGAAGAAAACCAATCATAAGTGAAACACGTCTGTAACTACCGGTGTGTTTCTTTGTGTTGGTGCAGCCGTGGTCGTCTCTTTTAAGGAACTGGAACAGTCTGGCGGTCACACATCCTGGTTACATGGCGTTCCTCACCTACGACGAGGTCAAGGCTCGGCTGCAGAGATTCATCCACAAACCTGGCAGGTACGACCCCAGCGAGGGGTTTGAGAATGTGGAAGGGAACCTAAAATTTCCATGTTTTAGGATTTTAAATTCTCATCTTTTTTTTCAGCTACATCTTCAGGCTGAGCTGCACTCGACTGGGTCAGTGGGCTATCGGCTACGTGACGGCTGATGGGAACATCCTGCAGACCATCCCTCACAACAAACCCCTCTTCCAAGCCCTTATTGATGGATATAGAGAAGGATTGTAAGTCACATATCACAATGTTATCGATTTACCTGGATTTGTTTTAGGAGTTTTTCTGTGTCAAACCACAATTACTCTATGACAGCAAGAGTCTGAGATACTACTCCTGTTGTGTAGTTTACCTTAGTTATCTTTTAGGTGACATTTCATCTCTAAACCCACTGATTGGTTTAGATTCTGTCAAATTTCTTAATGTCTTGTAGAATTTTTTGGATTAGATCTGACATTTGCTGCACTTTTACTCACTGGGGGTTTAGATTACATATGAACGGTTTTCTATTAGTCTGGATCAACAGCACGATTCTGTCACTCTGGTCAGTGGATGGAACATTTCAGCTTCGTTTTTGCTCCTAAAGGAGCCGTCACATGATTCATTCACCACACATCACATTTCACTAATTAGTTTTCTGGTGTTTGCTGCAGTTAAACATGCTCTGTCTTGTGTTTTTATTATTAAACCATAAAGTTAAGCTTCTTTATATTTCATCGTTGTTTTGCACCGTTTTAGATTTAGAACAGAGCTTTTCTTATTTTGTCTTTCACTAGACTGAAACACAGTGCACCACTTCCTCCTGAAATGCCCCAGTAAGAGGATGTGTGTCCAGGCAACACATTTATTTAGTAATCGTTTTAAATAAACAAAAAAATTAATTTATTCACAAATAACTTCTAATTATTCTTTAAACATTTTTAAAATCGACCAAACAAGTTTGGATTGTATTTATTCAGTATTAATAAATATGAAAGTTTATTTATTTATTTATTTTTGTTGCACAAAAATGTGCATTTTCAGTTGCAATCACAGATTTTAGCACTCGGAACACTGATACAAACCGCTGAGTTCACATGGGGAATGTGGTGTGATGTGCAAACGTTTGTGTCATAGTTCTGACATTTTTACCTATTTCATTTTTGAATGTTGTTGCATTTTTCCTTCTTTTAGACCTTTTTAAAGTATTTGACTCCCAAATTGTTGTTCCGGCAGTAAAACCACTAACATGAAGAAGTTTTGAAACTTTGCTGTTTTGGCCTGTTTTTACGAGTGAATTTGAAGGAAGTGGTGAAGAAGATGACTAGATTAGATGTTCTGGTTGAATGTTTTTTTTATGTGTGTTTATTTAGTACATATGAGCATTTCACCTGCAGTAGACGTCAATCAGCTTGATCTCCGTTAGAAGAATCATGGAGGAAGTTAGGCTCACAGCTTCCAGAAGGGCCCATTAACGAGCACATTTCTATCTACAACTCCAACCAGCCTCGTCTCTAGAACCCGCCTCTTTAGTGTGAAACATGTTTGCAGATGACCTTTTGATTACACCTGTGGTGGTTTTTCTAGCTATCTTTTCCCAGACGGCCGAGCACAAAACCCAGACCTGACAGGTCTGTGTGAACCTTCTCCACAGGACCACATCAAAGTTACTCAGGTTGGTTTGGTTCTCATCTGCTGGAAGATTCAGTCTAAAGTACAGCTCAGTATTAAACACACTATAAAGATAAACAAGGTGTTTTTATTGTGCTACCAAACCGAAACAGAAAGTTTTCCTAATGTGTAGAACCGGTTAAATCAGGATGATAAATGACGAGTAAAGCGCTTGGTGTTGGTCCTGCAGGAGCAGTATGAGCTGTACTGTGAGATGGGCTCCACCTTCCAGCTTTGTAAGATCTGTGCAGAGAATGATAAAGACGTGAAGATCGAGCCCTGCAGACATCTGATGTGCACTTCCTGCCTGACCGCCTGGCAGGTGAGATTATGAACTTCACCCTGGTCACCTTTTTTACACCGTTATCAACCACTTTAGAGATGATACCAGCCACAAGGAAAGGTGCTTTTATTAGGCCCGAGCAGCGAAAGCGCTGCCAAGGCCTATTGTATCTGCTCTGTTTATATTTCTTCCGCCAAGTAAATTGGCATTTTGGAGGCCTTAACATACCAGAAAACTCAGGAATTTTTGCACACATGTCAGGCGTGGTGTAAAATTTTGTATTTTAAAGGTCACAAAAAATCGCAATTAAACTAGAATGGGAAAAATACCCCCCTCCATAAACCTTAGTTCGTCGTACAGTTATGAAATTTTGTACACTTGTAGTACTCAACAGTCCGCACAGAAAAGCCTCTTGCAACCATGGTCAACATCAAACAAGAAGTCGGCCATTTTGGTTTGAAGTGGTGATTTTGACCCCATTTTGGCCGTTTCTACGGTCCACTTCTAATTGATTTACTCGATCGTTTTTTGCACGATCGTCTCAAAAGTTGTGGGAAATTGCTCAGAAGGAATGGGCGATCAAATAGAAAAAATAAAACTGACTTTTCGTATATGCTGAGGGGGCGTGGCCAGGCCTCGAAGTTCGACTACTCGGAAAAAAAAATGTCTATATCTTCATACCCTAATAGAGTAAAGTTACAAAAATTTCTGTGGTCATTCGTCATCCACCCACAAAGTAAATTGAATGGTCGGATGATGACATCACACAAGCCCCGCCCCCTCAGGACCAAAAAAGTCAAGTTTTATTGTGATAGGTCCCAAATGGCCCCATTTCACTTAATCACCACAAATTTGTAGCTGGTAACTCAAGACAAGTTGGGGTTGCTTGGCGTCACTTTATGGGAGTTTTCAAAAGAGGGCGGGGCTGTGGCGGCACGGCGAAGTCAGGCGTACCGCCGTGGCCATACATTTGCCACCCATTTCGGCATTTCTAAAGATATCGCCAGGAAACTTCTGGTGAGTGATCCTAGTCCCGCCCCCCATAAAATCTGATGTGAAAATCCAGTGGGCATGGCCTATTTTCTTAAATAGCGCCCCCTAGGACTATTAAAACTGTCCGCCCCAAGCCATGCTTTGACTGAGGATTTCGAAATTTGGTACACTAATGTGGTGTCTCAGGACCTACAAAAAAGTCTCTTGGAGCCAAGCGCAAGTCGCACAGGAGGTCGGCCATTTTGGTCCAAGTACTCGATTTAGTGGTTGTCGCACACGTTGTTTGGAGAATTGATGCCCCATCGCCCTTTTCACAGATTACCTTCAGCCTTCTGCTATATACTCTTAAGACATAGGGGAAAAATTTCAACCGTCGGATTTTTCAAAAGTTGAAAGGTGTGGGCATGGCTAAGCCTCAAACTTTGACCTTTCCCCATTACGCCACTCTTTTTTTCACAGCTCCCTATTGGACTCCTTTCACCCAATCACCAGCAATCACTGGCAAATGGCTATAAATTTGCTATATACTCTTAAGATGTAGGGGAAAAATTCAACTGTAGGATTTTTCAAAAGGTGTGGGCGTGGCTAAGCCTCAAACTTTAACCTGTCGCCATTACGTTACTTGACTTAACCCCCATGTGCATGATCAGATCTATATCAAACTTTGTCTGTTTGATCACTGACCGCATCTCAAGACAATGCCAATGTGCACTGCTGACATCACCTAAGCCCCGCCCCTGACAACAGGAAGTCTATTGTTTTACGGTGAAATGCCCATATTTGTCCCCTCTAAGTTAGTCAACATGACACTAAGGTCATGCACTGTTTTCATGATGTTGTAATGACCACTCAGTTCTAATATCTTTCTAGAAAGGCTTTGATGCCATGGCGAATTCTGGCGTGATGCCGTGACCTTACGGTTGACTGTAACTTCCACAAACAGCCTCCAATCTTCACGAGACTGAACAATCATGCACTTTAGCCAATGAGGCACAAATGGTTGGTGAACGTTGTATAATATCACCACAGCGCCCCTACATTCCTTTAAAACTGTAAAAACTCGTACAGACGAGGTCACAACTGCACCAAACTTGCTATGTGTCATCACACAAAGGCACCCAACACAATCCTGTTGTCACTGGTTGATATTGCTTTAGCTCCGCCCCCTGACAGATATTAGGCCCTGAATAACACATGCATGATGCAATTCACACCAAACTGCACACAAATGACTGTTATCAACCTACAAACTTCTTCACGGAATATTTCCTAAATTCGAAACAGCGCCCCCTAGATACAATAAAACCTTCTGCAAAAAAGCTCCAAACTATATCAAACATGGTGGGAGTCATCACACAACTGCAATCAACACATGCATGTGCTCACTCATTCAAATCACTTTAACTCCGCCCATTTACAATCTGTTGGCTCTAGATGACCCATGCAACGTTTGATTGATGCCAAATTAACAGAAAACCATCTTTGATGACCAAAGATGACCTCTATGGGATTTAGTTGTAAATGGTCACAGCGCCCCCTAGATGGGTTCAAACTTTATCAACTTCTAAAAACAAGGTCAGAATGGTATTATACTTGGCTTGTGTCATCACGTGACTGCACCAAACACAATGATATGGTTGTTGGTTCAAATCCCTTTAGCTCCGCCCCCTTTCAGCTCTCTGGCTCTAGAAAGCACACGCAACGTCTGATTGATGCCAAACTACAACAAAACCACCCTTGACTCCCTAAGGGGACCTCAATGGGATTTTTATGTAATTGGTCACAACACCCCCTAGATAACTTTAACCTTCAGTAACTTCAAAAAACGTGGGCAGAATAACATTAAACTTGGTCTGTGTCATCACACAACCAGTGTGGTAAAGACTGAGCCCATCACTAAATTACACATGTCACCACTAGGGGATACTCTGAGGACATGCTGAGTCAGGGTGAGGTGCGGATGAGGAGACCGTTCGTGGTTTCTGGTGTCGGGGTGGTCGACGTTTCCGTTCCGCAGACCAGCCCGGGTGCCCCGGGCTGCCGGCCAGGCCGGAGCGGCGCGGAGCTGCGAGGGCCGAACAACACTGCTTGTAGCTTTAATTTTACTTCCTGCTATAAATATTTAATGTGTTTTTTTTGTTTTTCTTTAAATGTTTATATTTGTCCTTTAAATTACCAAAAACTTTGGTAAATATTTGTTTATTTGACTTCTAAACTCAACACACTTTATTTGTACAGCGCTTTACAGACACAATACATGCCACCAAAGCACTTCACAGCAATAGAACATAGAACATAGGAATCAAATAAGACAGGAATAAAACACAAAAATTACGATAAAATCATTGTATAATAATACAATTAGCTAAAAATTAAAAGCTAGATCATAAAAATGGGTTTTCAGCCTAGTTTTAAAAACCTCCACAGAGAAAGAGGCTTTTATGCTAAGTGGAAACTCATTCCAGAGCTTCGGGCCAACTGCAGCAAAAGCCCTATCGCCTCTCGTTTTCAGGCGTGACCTTGGGACCAAGAGTAGCAAGAGATTCTCCGAACGGAGTGACCGAGCTGGAGCATACGGGTGAAGCAGTGACACTAGGTAAAGTGGCGTCAGACCCTTCGATGTTTTAAAAACCAATAAAAGAATGTTAAAACAAATCCTTTCTTCAACGGGAAACCAATGCAGGGCTGGCAATACAAGAGTAATATGGTCGTGTTCACACTTGCCTTCTAAAAATCTGGCAGCAGCGTTCTGTACCAGCTGCAATCTTGCTAACGAAACCTGGCTCCCTCCAATAAGAATGAATTACAGTAATTCAAGCGTACTGTGATAAAACCAAGGTCATATCTGATGGGAAGGGTTTGGCGATAAAGGTTTTTTAAAAGGAGGAGGAGACCACTGCTAATGTGGGTGTTAAAACAAAGGGCATTATCAAGTTTCACACCTAGATTTGCTGCTGATGTACTCAGCTGGCCATTGAACAACACACAGTCAATTTCGGTGGTATCCATATGACCACTGGGTGCAAACAGTATTGCTTCTGTTCATTTAAGCACAGGAAGTTTCCAGTCAACCATGTCTTAATCTCAGCCAAACATTCCATAAGGTTGGTAATAGAGAGATCCCCAACTGGCAATCATCAGCATAAAGATGAAAACTCACTCCAAACTTGCAAAAGATATCACCTAATGGTAGGAAGTAAATGAAGAACAGTATAGGCCCTAATATCAAGCCCTGCGGTACCCCCCATGGTAAATTCAGTGTTAATTTTGACAGGAAATTTGAATTTAATTTTAGTCTTAGTCTTTTGGCTAAAAATTAATTTTAGTCTTAGTCCAATTTTAGTCATTAGATTTATTTTAGTTTTAGTCCCATTTTAGTCGATGAAAATTACAAATAATTTTAGTCGATAAAAATGCATATAATTTTTCTAATGAAGTAATTTCCTACTTTTGTATAGAGCACGGAAATCTAGTGTAATTTAATACACAGGGTCCAAACTCTTAACCATCACTGATCAGATATAGCACACACAGCTAAGAACATAGAATATTTGAATAAAAAAACACTTCACATCTTTAACACTTACGTGTTTAATAAAAAACAAAAAGCACACTGGGAATTACAAAGGTGCTCTTTTTAGCAATTGCACAACAAGAATGTACAAGAACAGCAAATTTAAACACGTTAACCCTGAGTCTGTAGATATTCACTTGTTACAACACTGGCTCAACCAAACAGTGTGAATATTTATTTGCTGCGATTCATTTTGAGAAAAGCACTTGGTGCTAGTGTGACCTTTGCTCGGTTGCGTTTCCCTCTAGTGAGGTCACCTGTGATACTGAACACTCTTTCTGCAAAAGATTGAGAAGCTGCCATTGCCAATATATCTAATGCTAATGGTTTCAGGCTGGGATAAAACGTGTCACATTTTCCAATCCAAAACTCCATTCCCGTTTCACAAGTGATTGACTGTGAGAGCTCTTCCTTATACTGGCTCATCTGCTGTCTAACACTACACTTGGAAGACTTTGGTTTAGGCTTTGTTCTGAATTTGGAGAGACAAAACACGTCTGAGACAAACTCACCTCACACCGTCCAGAGTTTGTTCTTTAAAGCTTCTATTAAATCCACCGTGTTGACGTATTTTAACAAGTTTCCTCTACGCTGCAGGAGTTAAAGTTTACATTACGGAGCAAAAGTTCGGCAGACGCGTTTGTTTATATTTGGCCGCTGCATGCCGGGTGTGGGGAGGGAGGGGGGACTCGGTGCTGCACACAAACAGCTGGTGTGATCAGCTCTGAAAAGCTCCACGGCTAGTCCCGCCTGTTCAATTTGTTGATTGGTCCTTTTATTTGCGTCATGCATCTTTCCTGTCTTCTGAACAATGTTCAGCATACCGCACATACCTGCCCCTTTGTACTATTCGGGGTCTGTCTTCGCTCACGTCCCGCACGTTCACGGCACGCCACGCCCCTTGTCTTCTACTACGTTCGTGTCTCACAACAACACAATAGGCGCACCGCACCATGGAGCGCCATGTAGAGCGTCATCGTGGATTTTCGTCTCGTCTTTCATTCGTTGACTAAAAGTTTCAATCAATTTAATTATCGTCTTCGTCTTTTTCCAAGCTTTAATTTTGGAATTTTGTTTCATTTTCGTCTGTAAACATATTTTCGTGACGAAAAAACAGACGAAAATATTTTTTCAACCAAATTAACACTGGGTAAATGAGAATATTTTGAAGAAAAACTGCCCATTCTTGTACACATCCTATTGGCCAGATACGATCTGAACCACTCTAAGGCTAATCCTGGAGTCCCAACATGGTGTTGAAGACGATGGAGCAGTACTTCATGGTCCAGTGAGTCAAAGGCAGCCAGTGAGTCAAAGGCAGCAGTGAGATCAAGCAGAACTAGCAGCACAGGTTTGCCACTGTCGGTTGCTAAGACAAGTAAAGCTGAAAGGCTTCGAAATAACCCTTCAGGTTCCTGTGTGGCTTTTATAGAAGCTTTCCTGTTTTTATTGTTTATTATAGATTAAATTTTGGTTCGGGTATAAAAGTGGTTCCTCAGCGTTTCTAATTTTATTACCACTGAAACTCGAGAACTTCCTGCTTTTTATTTGACTGAAAATACAAGAGCCACCTACTTTGTGTGTGTTCATAGGATAAACAAATAGATTATTTACTGTTCGTAATGTAGCTATTTAAAAATCTGTATTATTCTGGCTTATCTTGATGTTTCCCTGTGAGTAGAAGTTCTGCCGGCTTTCCTTTCCTTTAGAGGAATGAAAACGTAACCAGCGCCACCATTCTGTGTGTGTGAATGAAGGAGTCCGAGGGTCAGGGCTGCCCGTTCTGTCGCTGTGAGATTAAAGGCACGGAGCCCATCGTGGTGGACCCCTTCCACCCCAAGGCCAGCGGGGCTTCCTTTGCTGGTCTGCAGGGGTCCAGCAGAGCAGAAGCAGCCGGAAACGAGGAGGAGGACGACGATCGGCTGGAGGATCAGCATCTCGTCATGAGCGGGCTGACCTGCATTAAGGTGAGGTCAGCGTGTGCTTAACGGTCTTGTTTTAGCAGGCAGCAGCTTTAAATGTAATCATGCTTTTGCAGGTTGAGCGTCCAGCTTCTCCCGTGTCTCAGCTGCCTCCGGTGCCTCCACGACTGGACCTCCTGCAGCAGAGATCCTCCGGCTCACATCCCGCTCTAAGTCAGGGAGCCTCGGTCAAGGTGACTGGACTTAAAAAAAAAAAGTTCTTTATTCAGTCGGCTGTAAAACTCACATGGGTGGACTTGCCCGGCAGCAGTTTGTGCAAACACGTCTCAGTCTTTATGTTACTGTTTGAACAAGGAAATGCAGAACCAAAAGCATCCACATGATTTGACTGCAGGAAGTCCTGAAACCACCGTGAGCTCAGAAACATGTCGGCACAAGTGAGAATGTGTGGACCCTGTCCCACGTTTTTTATATTCTGTAAAGTTTTGATGATTATTAACCAGACACCGTTGATTCAGCAATCCAACACAAACCCAGACTCTTATTGTTCAGCCAGATACGAGCGAACACCAGTGAACTGTTCACCTTTCAGCTGATTACTGATTTCTGCACTTCTATTCCATTCATCTGGTTTCTCTGATACTTTGAGCCTTGTGTCTGTAAACCTATCATTTTAATAGAAACCATGTTCAGCCTCACAGTCTTTTTTATCCTGGCATGCAAAGCAAGAAAAAAAAACTCGACATTCAAATGTTTAGATGACACGAGCAGCAGGTGGGATTTTCCACTGCTTCTTTTTATACTTGTATTAACTTGTAGGTCACGTTTTCCATCATCCTGCCGTTTTTATTTCATGCATTTCATTTTAAACGTGAAGCTTTTCCCCTTTTTTCTGCTGCAGCCGTGTTTAAACCTGGCCCTTTTGGGGTTTAAGTAAACAGGAAGTGTTGTGTACACTTCCCAGATTGCTGCCACTCACCGAGACAAGCCCCTCCCACCTCCCCCTGGCCTAAGAGAGCTGCCTCCTCCTCCCCCTCCCGAGCGGCCCTCCCTCACAGGCCCGGACTCCAGATTCCAGAGGAGACCTCTGCCCTCCACCCCCGACCAGCCTGCCTGGGCTGCCAACTACATGGTACCACGTCCTGCAACAAAGGCCCCGTCTGCGCTGTCCTCCATCCCTCAGAGCTCCACCAACGGAGAGGCAGCCAAACCCCAAGTGGCCACCAATGCTGTGTACTGCCTGGCTGCAAGGTAGGAGCGCCGCTGGACCAGCGAGACGGAAAAAAATGAAGCGATCTGCAAAGCGTCAGACTTCTGACTCCTTTAGATTTCTATGACAGACTCCTCAAACAAGCATGAGGCTTTTTTATGCCAATTATACACAAAATGACTTTAGTTAGGCTGTTTGCTGTATAAGTCTCCACCTTTAGCTTCATTTTGGGTTTTTTGTTCAGGTCTCTCCCGCCATCTCTGGTGTCGAGTGGAGAAAAGCTTTCATCAGACTCTGAGGAGAATGACTACATGAGTCCCACCTCCCTCCCGGTCTCCAGCTCCCCCTGGGTCATAACAGGCTCCTTGGTCCCCCCCCCACCAGCCCAGACAAACAGCCACAGCGACCTCAGGTAAACGGGGGAGATTGGGGCGGAGTCAGAACTGCATTTAAACACAATGTTTCACTAATTCATGACAGGGTTTTGCAAAAAATATACAACTGAGGAGTAAAACAGGAAATATGTGTTACATGTTTTCTTTAGCTGTAAAAAGTCAAATATAATCGTATTAAATATACCGACGGACACAAACTATACACGAGGAACTGTATGCCCGCTTTCATTCAAGTATCTGGTTTGCGCTGCATTCAGAATGCCCTAATTAACATATTTTGTTCTTTCATGTCTAAAGGCTATTTTATGACCATAATAAATTATTCCTCATAGTAGACTGTTGTTCCAAAATCAGAATAACCACCAGATTTACCTTTTAGTTCACCGAAAAACCATGTTTAATTATTATTTCTAATTATAATCAGTCACTGAGTGTTTCATGCAGGCTGAACATGAAAATAGTCTTCTACACCTGTCGCCTGCATTAGCTTCCGATAGAAAATAGACGGTGAAAGTCTAGGATTAGTAAAGCCTGAATTCTCCCATCTTGGCTCATGACAGGGAAGCCAGTCATTGGTTTAGCGTCCAGAAACAGCAGAGAACGTCTGGGCTAGCACAAGCTAACTGTTAGCATTAGCAACTTCACCACACAGCAGAAGCTCCTCCAGGCTTGTGCTATATGTGGAGATGAAACATCCATGTCACAGAGCAAACCGAGTCAGTGGCTGTTATCCAATCAGAGGCAAGCTGTCCTGCTGTGTTAAGCTCTTCTCTGATGTAGCAGATTTGTCCGTGCTGAAGCAAGCGTTAGCTGGTACATTATGATGTCACAGTGCTGTTGTGAGCCTGTGTGTGTGTATTTGTTAGTGGCTCTGCCCTCTCGGTCTGCCGGGCAACAGCATTTGTTGCATTTTCCTAACATGAAGTGGGAGTGGAGTAAGTTTCTTGTAGGGGGTGACTTGCTCTTTAAAGTCAGATCCCTTGAAGGGTTTGTATTTATTTGAAAAGAGTAAATATTTTACAAGCTGGTGCAGGACAACAAAAGCTTTGTAGAGCTCAAAATAGAAATAATGTTGCCAAATGCAAACCTGTTCCTCCAGTCGTCAGAGCTGAAACTAGATCATTTTACAGCTTATGACCACCAGGGGGCGCTAGAGCATCACTTTAATTCCAAACCCCAGGGATCTTTTCTGTTTAAATGATGAAGGCATTTTTTCCCTTAGATGAATCAGAATCTTTTGCATTGAGAGAAATACACATTTCTCCATGAGTGATGGAAGACAAGACTGAGTATTTTAGTTGAGCTCGTTTTCATGTATAACTAGTCACTACGTATTTAATGAGCCGCCTTTATTCATCAGAGCTGCACACAAAACAGTAAAGCTGTTTTTATTTCCTGGCAGCGACCTGGGCGACGCTGACTCCGAAGACCCTCAGGTGTACGAGTCCATGTTTAACATCCAGAGTCAGGCTGGTTCCTCTGAGACGACGCAGGCTTCTGACCTCGGTAACCTTCCTCACCTCAGCATCACAAACATTTGTTACTCACTCCTACTCAAAGGCAGATGAGTGTAATTATCTGCACAAACGCGTCAGTCAAACTGATTATTCCAAAAGTCACTTTGTGTAGTTGTAATTCGTCCTCACGCAATCAAGTTTTATTACCGAAGACTTGCTGTAATTATAATTATTGCTTCAGTTACTTAAAATTGGGTCATTATTATTAATACTGCATGCAATCATAAGGAAACCAACCCATTTAATTTGAGTGTGTGTCTCTGTTTTCCTTCATGAATGTTGTTGATCGGTTTGTTCACTGGTTGGTTTGTCAGAGCTTCCCCAGCAGTCAGCTGTGGTTTCCCAGGAGAATAAGGAAGACGCCAACATGGAGGACATCTATGGGTACGACTGTCCTCGGCCGGTCGTCCCTCCCGCGCCGATCAGAAGAAACCTGGCTGACCTCAGCCTGGATGGTTCAGGAGAAACTGGTAAGGGATTGAGATTTTTGTGCAAAGTGTGTCCCTGGCTCTGCAAACTGGGGAATCCTTCTGTTATTTCCTGATTTTGTTTATGCAGTACAGCGACCAAATCCTGAGTAAACTGCATAGTTTCACATAAAACCAGCATGTTTTGTTTTTCTTTTCAAACTTACAGGACACAAAAACACACGAGTTGCTTACTCATAACCTATCTACTGTCACCTGTGTGTTTCAGGTACGTTTACACCTATTGTTGAACTTGAACGTCCCCCTAAACCTCTCCCTCGTCGAGCCAACTCTGACCGACGGCCTCGACCCTTCAACCGTGACTTCTCCGCTCCCTTGCCCGAGCTGCCCGGTCCCGCCTCTACCTCTCCCCCTCCTCTCCCTCCCCCTCCTCCTCCCAATCTTGCTGGTGCCGCCGGTCCCGGAAGCCTGGCCTTGAACGGGGAGATCGAGTGCCTGATGTCCCAAGGCTACTCCATCCAGGACATCCAGAAAGCTCTGATGATCGCCCAGAACAACCTGGAGACGGCCAAGAACATCCTGCGTGAGTTCGTCTCCATCCCCTCCGCGGCCCACGTCGCCACATAGGACGTCTCCCATCGCGCCCGTCCTCCGTCTGTCTCGCCTGTTGTCTCCGCTCTGTGCCATGATCACGGATAGCATTTACCAAGCACTTTTCCTGCAGGGCCACAAGTATTCACCAGAAGGATTTACTCTGAAGGAACACATCTCTTTCATTTCAGATCCAAACATCCAAAGTCGGTTGTAATCAGCTGCGCTGTCAGGTGTTGTTTGCTTTTCTAAACACATTTTGTTGTAAAAACAGATTATTTTGATTGTGTTGGACAAGTGACTGATGCTGAAGCCTCAAAAATAATTCTAACCCCCCACTCTGAAGATTGGAAGGCCTTGGCTAGCTAGCTTGCTAAGAAATGGATAGCCACATTTAGCTCAACGTGAGCTGAACGCAGCACACAAGGAGAGTAGAAGAGTCGTCGTAAGCCAAGTTTTGACCCTGCGACGTATTTTGCAAAGTGCCGCGGCACAACTGCACCCCCACAAGTATAAGTGCATTCTCTCATTAAGCTACAGTGACTGATCAGCAGAAAGGCCCTGCAGATCGCTTCTCGCTGCTGCGGAGGATTTTCAGTTCGGTGCTTTATGGGCTTCTCTGCAGACTGTTGTCGGCGTGCGTGGCTGTGCTGATGAATGTGTCCATTCAGTTGCAGTGCGTCATCAGAGGGCTTCACGTTTTTGCCCCATTGCTCTGTTTCGATGGTGTCCGGCAGGTGGAGCAGATCTCCGCCCTCCTCCCGGTTTGACTAGTTCTGTGATGAAATAACAACTCTAATGTTTCAGTACTCTCATAACCTGTCGTGATGTGTGTAGTACTAACGATGGCTGAGTTTCAGGTCATTTCATTCCATGGTCCGCTTCCATCCTGTGGTGGTCTGACACCGAGTGCTGCTTTAAATCAGGAAAACAAGGTGACAACGTCACAACACTTGCTACTATTTATGGCGTTCAAGTCGTTTTCAAACCGTGACTGCTGACGACCAGTTGGAGACAAATTACAGAAAGTACACGCTCACCTTACAACATGTACTATGAAAGTTAAGGTTTTAAAAATGAGCCACATTCTTATAATTCTTTAAGGATGTTTCTATTTTTTAATGAGGAAAACGTCATTTACATGAAGGGCCAGGGTTTAAAAGAGATACTGCAACCAGCCACTAGAGGGCAATCTTTTTGTTTCGCTTTTAACTTCCGGGTTGTGTTACTGTGTTGAGTTCTGCTTTTTTGAACACACACAGTATTTGTAACTACACTGAACAAAAATATAAACGCAACACTTTTGTTTTTGCTCCCATTTTTCATGAGATGGACTTAAAGATCTAAAATTCATTCCAGATACACAATATCACCATTTCTCTCAAACATTGTTCACAAATCAGTCTAAATGTGTGATAGTGAGCACTTCTGCTTTGCTGAGATAATCCATCCCACCTCACAGGTGTGCCACATCAAGATGCTGATCCGACATCATGAGTAGTGCAGAGGTGTACCTTAGACTGCCCACAATAAAAGGCCACCCTGGAATGTGCAGTTTTTTGCTTTATTGGGGATCTGGGGACTCAGAACCAGTCAGTATCTGGTGTGACCACCATTTGCCTCATGCAGTGCAACACATCTTCTTCGCATAGAGCTTATCAGATTGTCAATTGTGGCCTGTGGAATGTCGGTCCACTCCTCTTCAATGGCTGTGCAAAGTTGTTGGATATTAGTGGGAACTGGTACACGCTGTCGTATACGCCGGTCAAGCACATCCCAAACATGCTCAATGGGTGACATGTCCGGTGAGTATGCTGGCCATGCAAGAACTGGGACATTTTCAGCTTCCAAGAATTGTGTACAGATCCTTGCAACATGGGGCCGTGCATTATCTTGCTGAAGCATGCGATGATGTTCATGGATGTACGGCACAACAATGGGCCTCAGGATCTCATCACGGTATCTCTGTGCATTCAAAATGCCACCAATAAAATGCACCTGTGTTCTTCGTCCATAACAGATGCCTGCCCATACCATAACTCCACCACCACCATGGGCCACTCCATCCACAACACTGACATCAGCAAATCGCTCACCCACACGACGCCACACACGCTGTCTACCATCTGCCCAGAACAATGTAAACCGAGATTCATCCGTGAAGAGAACACCTCTCCAACGTGCCAGACGCCATCGAATGTGAGCATTTGCCCACTCAAGTCTGCTACGGCGACGAGCTGGAGTCAGGTCAAGACCCCGATGAGGACGACGAGCATGCAGTTGAGCTTCCCTGAGACGGTTTCTGACAGTTTGTGCAGAAATTGTTTGGTTATGCAAACCAATTGTTTCAGCAGCTGTCTGAGTGGCTGGTCTCAGACGATCTTGGAGGTGAACCTGCTGGATGTGGAGGTCCTGGGCTGGTGTGGTTACACGTCGTCTGCGGTTGTGAGGCCGGTTGGATGCACTGCCATATTCTCTGAAACGCCTTTGGAGACGGCTTATGGTGGAGAAATGAACATTCAATGCACGAGCAACAGATCTGGTTGACATTCCTGCTGTCAGCATGCCAACTGCACGCCCCCTCAATGCTGGTGGCATCTGTGGCATTTTGCTGTGAGACAAAACTGCACATTCCAGGGTGGCCTTTTATTGTGGGCAGTCTAAGGTACATCTGTGCACTACTCGTGATGTCGGATCAGCATCTTGATGTGGCACACCTGTGAGGTGGGATGGATTATATCAGCAGCAGAAGTGCTCACTATCACACGTTTAGACTGATTTGTGAACAATGTTTGAGAGAAATGGTGATATTGTGTATCTGGAATGAAATTTAGATCTTTAAGTCCATCTCATGAAAAATGGGAGCAGAAACAAAGGTGTTGCGTTTATATTTTTGTTCAGGGTAGTTTTCTACATGGTTGCATCACGTGAAGCATGTGAATTGCAAACAAACTGAAAAAACTTCTTTTTGTTAGAGTTTGAGTTGTTTGTAATTCACCCGTTATGTTGGTAACAGTTTACTCCTCATAAAGTCGTGTTATTTCTTGCACTTTCTGACTCACAGGAACTAATTTGAGACGAGTTCCAGATGCCCAGGAGGACTATTGTGAGATAAATTTATCGTAATTTTATTTAGCTAAATTTTTTAGTTAATTCAAGAGATTTGCCACAGAGAAGCTGCTCTCAAGTGTTTCGACACACTTTTGAAAACCATCTTTTCAATTTGTCGCCAACAGTCGCAGCCCGGCATGTTAGGAAAACCACAAATAGTACACCAGTCCCTGATTAACATGGAAAGTATCCCAAGCTAATCTACCTCACTGGCCCTGAGTCATCAAACAGACAAAACTCTAAACCCAACAAGCATTTAGTCACCTGATGCACACGGACAACAGCAGGGATCTCACACACAAATAAAATGGTTTTAGTGCCACGGCACAGGAACTGTCTCTTATACACNGTATCTGGTGTGACCACCATTTGCCTCATGCAGTGCAACACATCTTCTTCGCATAGAGCTTATCAGATTGTCAATTGTGGCCTGTGGAATGTCGGTCCACTCCTCTTCAATGGCTGTGCGAAGTTGTTGGATATTAGAGGGAACTGGAACACGCTGTCGTATACGCCGGTCAAGCACATCCCAAACATGCTCAACGGGTGACATGTCTGGTGAGTATGCTGGCCATGCAAGAACTGGGACATTTTCAGCTTCCAAGAATTGTGTACAGGTCCTTGCAACATGGGCCGTGCATTATCTTGCTGAAGCATGCGGTGATGCTCATGGATGTACGGCACAACAATGGGCCTCAGGATCTCATCACGGTATCTCTGTGCATTCAAAATGCCACCAATAAAATGCACCTGTGTTCTTCGTCCATAACAGATGCCTGCCCATACCATAACTCCACCACCACCATGGGCCACTCCATCCACAACACTGACATCAGCAAAGCGCTCACCCACACGACGCCACACACGCTGTCTACCATCTGCCCTGAACCATGTAAACTGAGATTCATCCGTGAAGAGAACACCTCTCCAACGTGCCAAACACCATCGAATGTGAGCATTTGCCCACTCAAGTCTGCTACGGTGACGAGCTGGAGTCAGGTCAAGACCCCGATGAGGACGACGAGCATGCAGTTGAGCTTCCCTGAGACGGTTTCTGACAGTTTGTGCAGAAATTGTTTGGTTATGCAAACCAATTGTTTCAGCAGCTGTCTGAGTGGCTGGTCTCAGACGATCTTGGAGGTGAACCTGCTGGATGTGGAGGTCCTGGGCTGGTGTGGTTACACGTCGTCTGCGGTTGTGAGGCCGGTTGGATGTACTGCCATATTCTCTGAAACGCCTTTGGAGATGGCTTATGGTGGAGAAATTCATATTCAATGCATGAGCAACAGATCTGGTTGACATTCCTGCTGTCAGCATGCCAATTGCACGCCCCCTCAATGCTGGTGGCATCTGTGGCATTTTGCTGTGAGACAAAACTGCACATTCCAGGGTGGCCTTTTATTGTGGGCAGTCTAAGGTACATCTGTGCACTACTCGTGATGTCGGATCAGCATCTTGATGTGGCACACCTGTGAGGTGGGATGGATTATATCAGCAGCAGAAGTGCTCACTATCACACGTTTAGACTGATTTGTGAACAATGTTTGAGAGAAATGGTGATATTGTGTATCTGGAATGAAATTTAGATCTTTAAGTCCATCTCATAAAAAATGGGAGCAGAAACAAAAGTGTTGTGTTTATATTTTTGTTCAGGGTAGTTTTCTACATGGTTGCATCACGTGAAGCATGTGAATTGCAAACAAACTGAAAAAACTTCTTTTTGTTAGAGTTTGAGTTGTTTGTAATTCACCCGTTATGTTGGTAACAGTTTACTCCTCATAAAGTCGTGTTATTTCTTGCACTTTCTGACTCACAGGAACTAATTTGAGACGAGTTCCAGATGCCCAGGAGGACTATTGTGAGATAAATTTATCGTAGTTTTATTTAGCTAAATTTTTTAGTTAATTCAAGAGATTTGCCACAGAGAAGCTGCTCACAAGTGTTTCGACACACTTTGAAAACCATCTTTTCAATTTGTCGCCAACAGTCGCAGCCCGGCATGCTAGGAAAACCACAAATAGTACACCAGTCCCTGATTAACATGGAAAGTATCCCAAGCTAATCTACCTCACTGGCCCTGAGTCATCAAACAGACAAAACTCTAAACCCAACAAGCATTTAGTCACCTGATGCACACGGACAACAGCAGGGATCTCACACACAAATAAAATGGTTTTAGTGCCACGGCACAGGAAAAGGCACCGGTTCTGATGGTGTCTCAGACTAACCACATCTCTGAAACACATCAGATATTGACCAATAGCTCCCAGTTTTCGTGATCCAAGATGGATACAAAGGAGGAAAGCACACAGTGTTGTTTTAAAATCAGTGACCGGATTAGAGAACGACAAACCGGCTGTTTCAGTGAAACCGTGGAAAGCACAACCGGTGGAGCAGTTTGTTGTGCGGACTCAGGAAATAAAGCCCGTTGTGTTTGACAGACTCGGATGGCGATAGAGCAGCATTCCAACATTTTTGCTGTCTTCTGGTTTTGTTTTATGCTTTGCTGAGCTCATTGACCCCCTGGATGGAGTTGGAGTTACTCCCCCTGAGCTGCAGATGGTACTCCGTCGCTTTTAAAGAACCCAAACAGACACGTTTGGGAATGCTGAGCTGTGTTGGAATTATCTGACACTTCAAAAGCCATTCCGTGTGAATGTGCAGCACGCTTCTATTGTTTGGTTCTTCTATATTTCTGAGTTTATGTGATGAAGCATTCCGAAATGTCGGAGCCACATGGGAATTGTTCCCTAAGTTCTTGGCTTCATATTTTTGACTTCGGCTACAGGGGCAGAGGGATGCTCCCGGTTTCTCTCCCAACACTCCAAATATTTATCAGATTATGCTGTTGGCAGGGATTTATTTATATTTAATCTGAATAATTCACAGATTGTGTGAGTCATTTAATATTTTAGATGTTGGAAATAAGTTTTAGAAGATGGTGAGCCTCGTGTTTATCATCTGTTTCACAAAAAAAATTGACAAGGTTCTAAACTCGCCTTAAACTCATCAATTCTTGTTAAATTTCATGTGCAGCAGTGACCCCTACTGGCGACCAGGTAGAATGCAGTCCCCTAATTGCTTTTTGTTAGAACGTTTTAAACATTCATTCATTCATTCATTCATTCCAACGGTTGTTTCTTTTATACTCACCCAGAGCGTTTCTGGCCATCTGATGATTTAAAGAGATTTTTTTGGATCAGTGCAATATAAGTCCCGGATTGCTTACAGGGGCGTGGACCCAGCTGAGGAAGTCCTGAAGATGTAGATCTCCAGAAATGTCTGTAGGTTTTCTCGAGCATTAAAACAAAACTAACTGAACGTTTCATCTCCGCCTGGACTAGCAAGCGGCTGAAGTGTCCTTTAATACATTACTGCACATGTCTTTTCCTAGAGCCACTCCATCCATCCTGCACACGCTCACCGATGAACCAAACTAAACTCCAAACTGATCCTTGGATCTGTTTAATTCACCAAGTGTGACTCAGCAGGTTTTTAGGAATGAGGGAGGAATAAAAACATGCCTAGAGGTTTTTAACCCTCCCACTGTCCTAATGGGTGTGACCCCGCGAGGAAAGTTGACCATAGAGCAGGGTTGATGTTTTATCCCTTGGGTCCACGTGGCAGGGGTGAGGTGGTGCTCACTCCTCACCCCTGCCACGTGGACCCAAGGGATAAACCATCAACCCTGCTCTATGGTCAACTTTCCTCGCGGGGTCACACCCATTAGGACAGTGGGAGGGTTAAACACCCCAGGATGACTGTTGTAAGGGTTAGGACTCCAGAGGAAAACCTGCAGCTTTTAACCCCCCCCCCCCCCCAAAGCATCCAAACGCTGCAGCTGCTGCCCCGTTTCTCCCGCCAGATCCTCGACTCCTGCAACAGCTGCACAGAGCCAAGTTGTCCCGGAGCCGTTTCTCTGAGTCGCTGGTACTCCGAGCTGTCCAGTCGGCTCTGATCCGCTGACTAATCCTGTGTGTGTGTGTGTGTGTGTGTGTGTGTGTGTGTGTGTTGGTTTACTGCGTTAACTGGCCTTTTCAAACGGAACTAGCTTACTAAAAATGTTATTGCTTTGTTATTGCCTGTGTAGATATGATTTTATTTATTGTCTTTAATATCCTGCATTCATTGTGCTGCCATGTTTTCATGCCTAAGCCATTAAGATTTTTAATTAAACTATTTTCTGTAACCGTTTGTTCAAGAAATTATTTTTTTGTTTTTACAAATTTTAGAGCCAACAGTTGATAATTCTTTACTTCTCTTACTAACTCAATCTAGTAAAGTATTTATTGTTTGTTTTATGGTTTCCTGGTTATCTGGTTAATCTAAATCCAGTGTTTCCCAAAACCTCCTGGGAAAAACATCTGTTTTGAGCGTTAGCCACCAACTGTCTCGCAGAGATTAGACACAGGAAGACACCTGCCTTTTTAGTTAGAAGCTGGTAGTTGACAGACGGTATTTTAGTCGTGTTCCTGATGCTTCACAACAGATTCATTCTGCAGTTTATATAACAAGGAAGCCTAAATTATTTAGATTGAGACAAAATAAGAAGGAAACCAACCAGCAGGAGCTAGAAGGGGATTATTTTTGAGTTTCACTTGCAAGCCTGTAGCGAGAGTGAGGAGGAAATCGCCCGTTTAACAGGAAGAAACCTCCAGCAGAACCTGGATCCGTTTGAGCAGCCGTCTGCTGCGACTCACTGGGGGTTTGAGAAGACACATAAAACACCTGATGAACTAGTAGTAGCACTTTTAATGTTAAAAAGTAAAACTGAGTGATTTTACTAAATGTAGTTTTGCGGATGTTTAGGACCCAAATGTGCAGAAACCCAGGATGACACGAGGCTGGAGATGTAAAGTAAATTGGATTTATTTTTGTTCGTCCTGCAAAATAAAGCATAAGGCAGCGAGCCAAAAGTCCAAAATCCAAAAACCCTGGTAACAAAAACAAAAGCTCACTGAGAGCACCAAAACCTGGAGACATAAGCTCAACTAGAGCACGAAACAACGCTGACAAACATACAATGGACCGACAAGACAGGGCTTATATAGACTGGGAAGATGAGAGGGAGATAATTGCAGGTGTGTGTGGGGAGAGGGACCAGGTGAATACAATTACTAAATCAGGGAGGAGGAAAAACACACTGGTGGGAAAAACACACTAAATACTGAAAGGCTGTAACGAAGGAAAATGACCTGAGAGAAAAACAAAAGACCAGAAAGCATGAACCATGACTAATAAACTAAGGGGAAGCTGACACTAAAGGAAAAGAAACAACAGGGGCGTGGCTAAGAGGGGGCCAAGAGAGCACAGGACCTGGGAAAGGGATGTCTGAGGGGGGAAACCTAAAGAGCAAATGGGGAACACCAGGAGACACATGAAGGAAGGGGCAGACGCAGACCATGACAGTAGGTGCCTAAGAAAAAGCTTGAGCGTACCTGTCCAGATGTTTGCTGACCTAATCTTACACACGTTTCTGCATAGAAACTGCAGCTGGGAACATTTTATGGTGTTTTCTAAAAATTAAGAATCCTTTTAGAATTAAATTTTGTGCATTTTGGTTCGTTAGGGAAACAAATACCAAAGAATGATGCATTCAAGCAATGCATGAAATTAAAATTTAACATTTTGTTCAAGCGGAGGACCTTAATTTCCGAGATTATCCCACTTTCATCACCCCGAGTTTAGGAGGATTTGCTTCGACCGGCTGGAGAGTGGCTGATTTGTTTTGCAGCTTTAATTCTTTGCAGATGTGAGCTGGTTTGTGTCCTGCCTCCCTCCGAAGTGAGAAATCTGAGCTACCGTTGGAGTCATTTCCAGCTCGTGCTGACAGCGGTCTGGAGGCTACTTTCACCCTTCTTGCTGTGGGATTTTGCACCGCACACACACACACACACACACACACACACACATACACACTACTGCTCAACTCACATTCAGCCCCCAAGGCTGACTCATTTCTAGAAAACATCAGTAGAAGAAACAGCCTTTGTTTAAACAAAACTTTTATTTGGCATTATTTTCTTGCAAAATAAAAAAGCACAAGCATCAAAGAATCACATGTACATGACTTAATTTACACACGTTTGAACACCCCCCATAAAAATCTGTTTCAGACTCCGTTTCTCGTCACTAACATAAGAAATCTAAATGAAACCAAATGAGGTGCAGATTCATGGATCTGATCAGAAGTCTTTGTGCTATGGCTTCCTGTAGAAAGCATCACTCTGCACACGGCGGCACGTTTCAGTGGATAACTGGGGGGGAATAATAAACTGGTGTCGCTACTTTAACATTGCAAGTCATCAGGGCAGTGTAGAACTCTCAGGAACCAAAAAACCTCAACAATAGGAATACACAGTGGAGAATATTCACAGCGCTGGCCTCTAGAAGCAGCCCGGCAGTGTTTTTGCAGGTTTTTCTGCCCGTTTCAGAATAAACCCAGTTTGTGGTTCATCCTCTATAATTAGTTTGGACTCACAAAGCTGAACAATCGCTTTTCTGAAACATGAAGCTTTGGAAAACCCAGAAGGTCACTGAAGGTACTTCCTGGTTTTCTGCACACATGTTCTAAAACACGGCCATGTTTGTTTTATTAGGCAGGCATAAAAAATGTAAACGCAAACAAAGATATTTTTATATCTGTTTTTTTAATCAAGTCTGGTGAAAATTTCTACAGATTTATTTATTTTTATAGATTATAAGGAAAAACTGTTTTTTTTTAAATCCTCTTTTTGGTCTAAATAGTAAAGAAAATGTAAGTTTATTTCTTTTATTCCATATTAAATAAATCTGAAACTTGCCTGCTTTTATTAATCTACCTTCTCATTGATCATTTGTGTTCATTTTCTGTCCAAAACCAACTGTGTGAAACATGCAAAAACACTGGGACGCCTCCAGGCAGCGACTTCTCAGTGGAAACACAAAAACCAAACAGATTCAAGACAAACTTCAGTGTATGATGTCAAAAACCAGGCACAGCAGATCTCTAAATCCGACCCTTTCAGCCCTCCGGCGGAGGTCTCTAAACTACACGTATTTACAAACAGTACAAGAACGAGACAGCAGTTTGGAAAAGAAGGTCGCCAGTGTGTCTCTCTCCATCCATAAACCTACTGATTATCCTGCAGCTCAGCTTCCACATCTCCTGATGATCAAACACTCAAAATGTTGATTTTGATGGAAATAAACTAGTTTTGCAACTCTAACGTCAGAAATAACGGCAGCGAATTCAAGTACACTCCTCTTGGAACGAGCGTTTGACCTCAGGCCACTTCCTGTGTGAAATCTCGTTGGGATTTATGAGCATGAGCCAGGTGCTGCTGTGAAACGAACACGTGAGGGCCAAAATATCTTAAATAACAAAATATATAAAATATTTACACTTTGATAGAAAAAATGACGATGATGCACATAAAACATCGTCAGACAGCAACCAAACAGCCAAGAAATGAACACAGCTGGAAACCAAATAAAAAACAAACATCTGTACATACATACCTGTGTGTGTGTGTGTGTGTGTGTGTGTGTGTGTGTGTGTGTGTGTGTGTGTGTGTGTGTGTGGAATACTGCTGAGAACAAAGCATGATGGGAGGGAGGAATGTGCAGGCTGTGAGGAGGTGTAAGTCTGCAGGTCTCAGATCAGTGTGAGGTCTGGAGCCTCCTCAGACAAACTCCGGCCGCCGCTTCAGGCGACCTGATGTCCGCCGCGACGCCGCTGGATCACTGTGGTTTTACTGCAGAGGACAAACAAGTTCATCTGAACACTTTCAAGGCATTACAGAGATTTTAGTCACATTCAGATGTCAAAATAAATGTTTTAACAAATCTCCCTTCTAGTCTATTTTAAGCATCTATTTGTGTCCTGTTGGTTTATTTAGGATAGAGAAACAAACAGTAGCAGGAACAATTTGAGCACATTTAGAATAATTCTTCTGGAGCTTAGTGAGTAAAGATGAACATAGTTTTTCATCCGGAGTTGGGTCGCGACCTAAGCGGAGAGGCCCAGACGTCCCTCTCCCCAGCCGCTTGGGCCAGCTCCTCAGGGGGAATCGCTCCCCAGCCAGCTGAGAGACATCGTCCCTCCAGCGTGTCCTGGGTCTACCTTTAGGTCTCCTCCTGGTTGGACATGTCCAGAAAACCTCACCAGGGAGGCGTCCAGGAGGCATCCTGACCAGATGCCCGAGCCAACTCAACTGGCTTCTCGATGTGGAGGAGCAGCGAATCTACTCCAAGCCCCTCCCAGATGACCGAGCTTCTCACCCTCTCTTTAAGGGAGAGCCCAGACATCCCGAAGAAAAAACATTTCAGCCGCTTGTATCCACGATCTCGTTCTTTTGGTCTCCACCTGAAACCCGTAACCACAGGTGAGGGATGTAGGTCAAGTGGTAAACTGAGAGCTTTGACTTCCGGCTCAGCCCTCTCTTCTTCATGACAGACCGGTACGACGCCCTCATCACTGTAGACGCACCAATCCACCTGTCGATCTCACGCTCCATTCTTCCCTCACTCGTGAACAAGACCCTGAGATACTTAAAGTCCTCCACTTGAGGCAGGACCTCGCCCCTTACCAGGAGAAGGCATTCTACCCTCTTCCGATTTTTTATAGACAGACAGATAAAATGTTTTCGCTGTGTCTTATTCATTACACTGAATCAGTTATTTATGATAAATATTCAGTCATAAATACACATACCCAGTTAATAATATTTACCAAAACATTTGTTTGACAACCTAGTAAAATAAGTTTATTCCAACGAGTAATTTCTACAGTGTGCCAAGTAAAACCTCCCTTTGGCAAAATATCACAGTTTGTAAAAGTCTTTTTTTACAAGCAGCTAAAAGTCTTTGGGCTGGTGTTTCATCATCTGTCTGCACTCCTGTTTACGAGCTGCTTAATCAGATCCTCTTTACACACTCCATCTTATCTACAAACATCCTGCAAGGCTTCAAAATATTTGCTCTTGCTAATTTAACCAGCCTCCCAACAGAGCTGTGATGGGAAATACAGTAAAGTTCCCGGGGTAAACCTGAAAAGGACACTTTTATAATGGTACCAGTGGAAACCAGTACCAGTAGTAGTCAGTGGAAGCCATTAATTCAAAATTTGCAATGTTTCAGTCTCTCCAGACAAAGGTGAGAGGTTTTATTTTGCAGCTTCCTCTGGGAAAACTTCTCATAAAAGCCCAACATTTGCTAGCAGTGAAGTCTGCAGCCTGCAGGGGACAGCGGTGGGTCTGTGGCCTCTGAATTAAAACTATTCACTCACCACAACAGTTACCTGGTCATTAGGACCTTTCTGCTCTCCATTGACGCCCTTCAGGAGGACAGCTTCCTCGTTCTTTGTGTTAGTCTTCATCTCCACAACAATGTCATCTTTGGTGGCCTTCTCTTTGGTGCTGCTCAGAGAAAAAAAACAAGAGAAATTGATGTAAAATTACACAAAAGGCCAAATGACTCGGAACAGAAGTTAATATTTAACTTCTGCCTTAGAGATGTTGTGTTTTTGCATCTAGGGTTTACATTTTAAGGTCTTTTGTTAAATATGCTTGTTTTTTCTTGATCTCATTGTTGCATTTATCAAAAGGGTCTCACACGACTAATTTTCTTGTTTTTTTTAGTTTCTTGGTCCTGGAAATAAGATTTTAGTCAAGTATTAGCGAAAAGAACAGGATCTGAGTCACTTTCAGCTTCGGTTCTACTGACTGGTTTGGATGGGTCTCAGCAGGACGACGTGTGTCGGTATGGCACGGCGATTTCAGGAGAGCGTTTCAGTCGCTGGTTGGACTTAGTAGATGGGGTTGAGTCTAAATACGTAACGTTGCATCTTACCAGTGTAACGACACAATGCACTACACCACAACCTCAATGGCGTCCAGACAGAAGCTCGTGCTTTGAGTCCTTGGTTTATATTCTGTTATCTACACACAAATTCCCACGGTCTGGTCCTGGTCTAGGTTTTGTTTAAATCACCATTTCATTCATTCCACTGTGCAAAAACTAAATACGTATTGAAGTCTTATCGTTCTTTTCATTGTTGAATGAATGAGTTATGCCTAATTTGGTCTAGTTTTGCAAATACTGTCATGCAGTTTCACTCAACGTCGTGTGATCAGTTAGAAGTGTAGCTCTATCAGTGAAATTAACTTTATTTAGACCTATTTTACTGTAGACAGGAAGCGGCGGCCATCTTTAATCGGGCTGATTCCAATTTAAAATTTTGTTCATGAGATTCTTCTCCAAACATCCAAACCAACTCACCACCTGGTTTTCACCACGCCGGTGAAAAATCAAGAGAGGACGGAAAAACTCACATTTCCTGTTTGCCTGAGCGTCCGCAGGGAATCTTTCCCTTCTTGTGTAGAAAGTAGAAAACGCTGCCGAGAACAGCGAGCAGCAGCAGACACAGAATGATCACCACTATGATCACCCCACCGCCCTCTACTGCAAACAGAGAACACAAACACGACACGCGCTCTGCTCAGCACTTTGTTTTTGTTTATTTTACAGCATTCATGCAATATTTTAAAACCAGTAATTAAATGAAAACAAATGTTTGTTATCTATCTTTTTCTAATAAATTAAGAAATAATTAGCTGAGCATTAAATTATTCCTCTGCAAAAAAATCTGCAGAAAAAGTCCTTTTATAACCCGCTTCAGTTCAATTCAATCATGCATCGAGTGTAAAAGTGTCATTACTGTGACCTGAAACTAATTACTAATAACTTAGTGAATACTCAGAACTACTGAGGTCTGAGTATTCACATCAGGGTAGGCCTGCAACATACACCAGTCACAGTAACGTTACATACAGATACTGAACAAGCACGTGCATCGCAGGGCAACACAGAGACACACACACACACACACCTAAGGACAATTTAGACAGACCAATTAACCTAACAGTCATGTTTTTGGACTGTGGGAGGAAGCCGGAGAGAACCCACGCATGCACAGGGAGAACACGCTAACTCCATGCAGAAAGATCCCAGGCTGGGAAGCGAACCCAGGACCTTCTTGCTGCAAGGCAACAGCTCTAACCACTGCACCACTGAGCAGCCCTCAATAAACATCCCTAAAACTTTACTCTAACAGGCATTAATGACAGTAAATAATTAGAAATGAATCCTCATCTTGTTGACTTGAGTTGCATTAATCTTTGCAGAGCCGTTTTTTACGATTAGCGTTTATTTTTTTTGTGTGTGTGCTTAAAAATTCTGGGATAAACAAATAATGTTCTGCCGCTGCAGCGTGTTTGATCTGCGTATCCGTTGGACTGCTGGTGAGCTTAAATTTGCTGCTGTTCAGATTTTTCTCTCAAAAATCAAACAGAATATTTAATACAGCCGAAGGGTAGCCCAAAGACGTGCCAGCTAACTAAAGACCAGTGGTGGGGTGGAAAGCCTGTAAATAATGCATGTTCTTCTCCGAGCGTTGTCGCACACAGACGGGAAAATCCCGAACATCTAGAGTAGCTGGTGGAGGAGACGCAGTCTTACCGGGAGAGAAGGAAGCAGTCGTGGTGACTCTGGGAACTGCAAACAAGTAATAAAACACAGATATTAATCAAACACACACAGTTTTTACATGTTTAGGAAACAAAAAACAAGTTATCTGGTTCAGTTTTATTCTAAACATTAAAGATTAAATGAAAAAACATTGCTGCAGATGTTTATTTAGCTGTGTTTTGTTTCATCTCTGCAGTCAGATCCACAGAAGCATGATTCACTAAAGAAGCTGCAGGGTTAAACGAGGTCCTGGAGTTTCTCTCCAGTTTTGTATTTATGATGGTGTTTTCAGCTGAAACCTTCACTGATTGTCACACTGTGCACCAAAAACAGTGAAATCCATAAATAATGTGAAATCTTAACTTTTCTGGTGTGTAATAAAGTATAAACAAAGACTCTTAATTTATACCTCAATAACTGGTAATAAAAACACTTAAAAGATTTTCCCTTATTTGCGTTTCTTCAGACCAAAACGTCCTTAAATCCATAAACATGAATGTTTAAAGCTCTTTGCAGCAACATCCTTAAATTAAAATCTGCTCTAACGTGAAAAATACCAGGAGACATGGAATAAAATGCAATTAAAGTCTTTAGTTTTTTCCAATTTCAGCTTTTTTTAATGATAATTCACCTCAAACAGACTAAATGCAAGCTACTTACTGGCTTTGATGCTGAAAGCCTTCACATCAGTGCCCATGTCGTTGGAGGCGTTGCACAGGGCGCTGACGTCCGAGGTGACTAGGACTGACACCGTGCTGTGGATCATGTGATCATTTGCTTTGCTCACCACTTCTTGCCAGCTCTACAGAGAAACCGTAATCATTATTTCTCATTTATTCAACTAAAATTAGCATTTTAAAAATCAAATAGTCCTTGAGTCGCTGTCCTGCATGTTTTCCTGCACGGGTGTGAGACAGGAGCACAGACATGTAGGACGGTGGCCCTGGAGGACCAGATTCAGTGACCGCAGGTCTAGATGTGAGTCAGACCTGGCTGCCGATGATGCTCCAGGTGATGCTGGGAGGCGGATGTCCTTTAACCTCACAGCTCAGATTCACTGTCCTGCCGGTCACCTCCTCCAGCTGCACCGCCTCCTCCTCGCCCACCATCTGGGGACCACCTATACAGCAAAGGTGTATCATTCCTATCTGCACGTGTTTTAGTACTGGGCTTTTCTACGAAGCGGTGCAACACAAGAGTCTCTGCACACTGTATAGGATCACTTCCTGTTCAAATATTTAGTTGGGATAAAAACAAAGTTCAGATTTGAAGGAAGGCCCAAGAAGTTCTTCTTCAGGATGAGAGAATGCAGCTTCTAACCCCTGCTTTCCAGCAGGCATGCGAGCGACGTAAAATGTAATCCAAGCGTTTAACCCACCAGCTCCCATCCAACCGCTGACTGGAAGCAAAGCGTTCCACACAACATTTATCCCAAAAGGTCTGGTTTATTTTATGTCCCGTTTACCTCGGCTACGGAGGTTTCACAGGGAATGACTAGTTAAGCAACTGGAAATCTGCTTGTGACTTTTATTTTGAAAGTTTCCGGATGTTTTACACTGCTTTTGTGTTTGACTTCCTGTCTGGCCCGATCTTAGCTGCAGAGTTTGACATGTTCTGGGAATGAAGTGCATAAACAATAGGCTTGAACACAACAGAACCGTGTCCTCGTGCCTCTTAAGCGTGTCCGAAACGTGACCCGTCCACTACAGCGGCGGCTAATTGTAGCAAAGCACGTTTTCAGCTGTTGTTGCTTCTGGTGGAACGAAGGGGTTAGGAGGATATCTGCCTCCACACATTTTATCTGATTTTGTCCTCATTCTGGGACATTTACTTGTGCGTGTTCCAAAACCTCAGAAAGCAAACTTTATTGTTCTTGTGCTACACCCCGGGGTGCATTAGCTGCAGTTGGGTCAGGATTCTTGTTCACCATCAGAGAGCAGTGGCTAGGTGAAGACCTTTAAAGGTGAACCTGCTGGACGGATCCAGCTGCTGCTGGCTGACCTTGGACGATGATGTGAATGGAGCCGCTGGTGCGCAGGGTGGGCAGGGCGGGGGCAGTCACCTCACAGATGTACTTTCCACTCGTTTCATAGGTGGCGTCGGTCAGGTGCAGAGAGTTACCCTCACCCACCTTCCTCCCATCCTACACACACACACACACACACACACACACACACACAGAGATAAGCAATGTTTATTCTTTGATAATAAACTATTTTGCACTGATTCGATTAAGCTTTTGCTTCATGTTAGCACAAACAAGTCAGCTCTATCGAGTCCCAGCTCTCAGCAGGGTTGACGGCGTAATTCTGCAAATTTATTCTTGTAAACAGGGGAAGAGTGCATGCATGATTAAAGCACCTACATATTACGGTGCCACCACAGCTCAGGTGGATGCATTTACACTAAACCTACCATCCATAATGATTAGATTTTATGACACGCACCTTGTACCAGATGGTTTTTGTTTTCAGGGAGGACAGAGCATTACAGGTCGCGATCAGTCCCTCTCCTTTCAGCATGAACTCAGAGTCTTTGGGCACCACAACTGCTGGATCCAAATCTGAAGCAAAACAGGAAACCGTTTGAAAACAGCTTGCCTTCTTCAATCCTAGAGGAGAAATATCCTCTAACAACTTATCGGTTCTCTGTTAACAGAAAATACTTTTAAATTATGAAATGTAGTCTTGTGTGTTTGGCCACCAAAGGAGAAAACAAACTCCAAATCTTCTGCAGAATTCCCAAATTAAAAAGATCAATTCAAGAGATTTCTGTTTAGAAGCTAGAAGAATCGTTCCTGTTGCGGAACGCTTCCTTGGCGGTGTGTTTGTGCAAACATGTTTTACGTCCCGCGGGCCTGATGAGCTAATAGAGAATCCG
>SSNQ01034611.1:994139-1014442 GCA_006942095.1 Nothobranchius kuhntae | reverse complement strand
TGGCTTTGAGAGAAATGTTAATCATTCCCTCTGGTTTGTAACTTCTTCAGCAGCTGCATGAATGTTTTATCATCACGCCCGGTGGGTGAGACTTCATTAAAGGAGCAACATGAATGTTTTATTTATGCTTGTATCTGATGTTCAACAGTGAGTGAGGCTTGTTCCTCTACATCCACTACTCATCAATAACCTCCCCCTACGGAGCTGCTGGGCTCAGGCATGCAGGCTGCTCCACAGCCACAGGATGGATGATTAAAGGTCAATAGGCTAAACACTATCAACATGGGGGGGGGGGCCTTTACCAATCAGCAGAGGAAAAAAGGATCCACTAAATAAGCGTGACAGTAACAAAGTTCCTATAAGAGAACATTAAAGTGGTTGAAGAAGCACAGGCTGGGATAAATCCTAAATTACAGCATCAGGAGCTGAAACTGGCCCCAAACAAAAACCAGAGAAGCAGTTCTGAAGAAAGTCTTCAGAATAATTTAATTTAGCCTACTTTTGTAAATTAAATCTGAAAAGCACTAAAGTGGATGGATCAGTGTTTAGAGAGAACCACCACAAGGTTGGAAGTAACTCTCCATCTAAACATACATTTACCAAATATGTGAAACACTGAAATCTGAGTTAGGACATCCTCTAATGCTGTGGTCTCAACCAATAAAAGCACTCATGCTTCAAACTCATACATGTTTCTAAGAGTCATGAAAAATAAAAAATGAATTTATTTTGATTGGACCGTTTGGTCCCAAATCAGGTGCTTGTTGGTACCACCAGCCTGCCCTAAGTCCACAATCATGTTGGTGCCCACGCTAACCCACATATCTGAGTCTCTAAGAATGGCCCTGAAAGCATCTCTGCCACTCTTTCAAGCCTCCACCCCATCAATAGGCCATTAACACCACCCTCACCTCACACCTGCAGGAGATTAGCTAATCACCCAAAATGCTTCACCGTGGCCTCAGCTAGCATCTTTGTGAGTGGCTCTTTGACCTTCTCAGCAAACAGAGAGACATGAACGTCAGCAAGGATCTTAAATTGTCTGTGAACCATTGTTGTAAAAAAGGCTTATGAGGCGTCACTTCCTCTGAACACTAAGGAAAGCCCACCTCCCTTCAAACCAGCTATTCTTCCTACCGCAGCTTGGTGGAGGGGGTTGGTTTGAAACTTGCTCATCGGAGGATGAGAAAAGGCTTAGAGTTGGCGCAGAAGATCTCTCTGCACCCTCTGGCTGCCTTCTGGTGCTCCAGAAGCTGCAGCAGAGTTTGTGCTACTGTGACAGGTTTTTCTTACCCATTAACTGGTTGTTTACTCTGCTGCCTTCTGGTTAACCTTTATTTATCCAGATGAGTTGATGATGATTATATGTGAAGCTGATAAGTCAGTTAGGACAGTCATACTCTCCAAAAGCAGCAGTAAAAGCTCTAAATGCTCGCTCGTCTTAGCCAGCCCAAAACTGACTGAAACAATTAATTGCACTATTGTACAACATTTGCCTGTTAATTGCACTTGTGTGAGGCACAAATGCATTCAACCCAATTCAATTTGAAAGACTGGTAAGACTTTACAATAAGGGTCCCTTTATTAACGTTCTCAATACTGTTAGATATTAAGGTAAGGACAAAGGGCCAGGGGGGTGTCTGCTTAGTAATGCATTGCATAATGTGGTTAAGCAGTTACTAATACTTTATTAAATAGTTTATTAATGCTTAATAATGCGGTAACGTTGAAAAAAGGACGTTTATTGTAAAGTGTTACGGAATGATCAGATAAATAAAAAGAGAGAAAGGCGAACTGAGAAATGGAGCTCGAGTCCTCATTCTGCCCACATCAGCGCCCTTATTTTCCTTTTTGTGAGTCAGAATCAAAAAGTGAAAACTAGGACGAAGAGACAGATGGAAAGCACGATCTTTACTGGATTTTCCTTTTCGTAAACAAAACGCATCGTTATTTTCTAAACACGGGTTTTAACAGTACCATCAGTGGCTGCTTTACAAAGTCTACATGTGTCTGTGTGTCTTCTTAAAATCCCAACTCTCCTCAGTACCAGCATCCCGTCAGATCCAAGATTCCCTGCAGGGGATTTCTGCATTGCAGTAGAATTTTTTTGAAGCTCAGATTACAGGATTTTATCTCCCCAGTCACATTTCTCACTTGGCATGTTTCATAAAACAGAGGGGAGACTCATCTGCCAGCAGCCTCATTGACCATAACAGAACTGACTCATCGCTCCGTAAAAACGGTGCAAAAAAAGAAAAGATGACGCAGTTCTGCTGACCAACAGGTCGGTTCCTGTTAGAGAAAATTAAAAGCTGTTTCTTTACTGCAGTTTGGGTCAGAATATTAAACGGTGTGGTCTCACTTTGCCAAAGGTGAAGAAATCTGACATTTCGATGAAGAAGGTGACGGTGATGCCTCCTTCATTAGAAAGTGTGAATGAAGAGACATTAAGTTAGAGCAGGTATGAGGTCTTGGCCATCGTTCTATTTCCTTAAATAGACGACCTTTTTCCAATCAAACGTCTGACGACAGCACAGGATCGGCCCAACAAAGACCTTCTTATTCCAGCCACCGCCATCATCAACCTGCTGAATATCCTTGAAAAATACAAACTAGGTGCCAAAATACTCCGCTTTGGTTCGAGCCTCCAGCAGAAACAGTCAGTCTCTAAAGCTTTTATTGTATTTAAGAGATTGAAGAAGTAGGAAGGGAAACTAATCGAATATTTGACACAACATGAGAATTCTGATAACAAATCTGGAAGAGAAAACTATTAAAAAGGAAAAATCGATCACAAAAACAAGACTGGTGGCTTTTGAATTCACACACTAGAAGCTTCCAGTGCATTTAAAAAGATCCAGAACCAACCAAATAACAGTGATTTTTACTTTCTACTTATCTATTGTTGTGGGTTTTTTGTGTACAACACTTTTACAACCCTGCTGTTGTAACTATAAAGGTGCTTTATGAATGAATGAGGTATGTTATTTTATCTCATTTATTAACTGCATATTATAAAAGGTGTTTCACTAGCAAAACGTCCCACAAACTAAGTGGATTTAATAAACAGATTATAGTATTGTGGTAGAAAGGCTCCATGCAGCTGGTTTGAAGCTGATCTGAGCTGATGTAGGGTCACACTGCAGAAAAACACAAAGTATAAAAACAAAAGAAACATGATTAATTCTGCTCATTTGCATACACAGCCACACAATCAATCATGCAAACAAACGGAATAATTTACAGGGATGTTATCTGGTAGTGTTATTTTGTACGTGATGAGGGTTGCAGCATAAAGAATGAGCTTTCAGACCTCCATCAGAGACACACTCAGACGCCTTTGACAACGTTTAACTTCCTCTGTGACCGTTTCCATCCACTGGAACCTTTTTACATCTGATTGTTTAGGCGTTCGTATTCTAGTAGTATCTGCCCCACAACAAAGGCTGATTAGTGCCTTCGCTCTGCTTTTATCCCATCCAGCAGATACGAGGCGAGCTGTCGGGTAAGCGTGCCACACCCAATTCACCGGGATCAAAATGCTGAACCCCAGCCCCCTGCAAATCCCCCGCTGAGAATCCTAATGCTCTCAAAGAGAATATGGGAGCGATCACAGGTGCACTGCTGCGTTAATGAGGAGGAGAGGCCTCTGTGTGTGCCCAGGCCAGTCCTACCTACAACCCCCAACACACACACACACACGCACACGCACACGCACACACACACACACACACACACACACACACACACACACACACACACACACACACACACACATGTCTAAATAACAAACCTCGTCCCTCACACACGCAGAAACATGGATCAAACACAGAAAAATATATTTTCAACTTCTTCACCCACAATTATTGGATCCTTGACGTTTAATCTGTTAAGCCAAAAGGTGTTTGACTCTTCTATTGTTTTATACAAACACAAGCAACTGGAACATTTCTTGATTTTGATAATATTTTGCTGAGTCGTGGCGTACGTTGGTGGAGACAAAGTTGGCAGCTCTGTTGCCCCAAAGCAAGAAGGTCAGATCTCTGCCACAGCCTTCAGGTACGGCGTTAGCATGGCGTTCTCCCCAAGCATACACGAGGTTTCTTCAGGTGCTCGAGTCACACAGCAGAATAATCAGAGATTTTTTAACTGCTCCTCCCCCTTCCAACAATCTTAGGACGCGCCCAATTACCATAAATGCTTTTAGGATAATCTTAACAAATAATCCCACTGTGTGTGCTGTGTTAAGAGCAATCTGGTCTGCTAGGAAGCATGTCAGGACATCACCTTTCCATTCGTTTTCATGAGACATGCACAACAAAGTGATAATCGCAGGTCTCCCACCTGCTAAGTGACCCACGAAAAACGTGCATGTGAAATTTTGCGCTTGTGCATGTGTCGTGCACAGGTGAGCCACGGACTCGATCCCAGAAAGTTGAAAATGTTCTACTTTTCATCGCTGCCGCTTGGAGGACCAATCGGCGGAGGTCTCATTGACTGACCAATGAGAGGACAGGATGATTCTCACTAAATCTCCGGGCAAACATGAAGGAAAAGTTGATACTTGCTGTGTCGGATTTCCCAGAGCTTTACAACATTCCTACAAAAGAATATAGAGATCTTCACAAAAAGGCAACGGCATGAGAAATTGTCGGCGAGTTGGTTGTTAGCATGGTCTCATTTTCACCGTTTGGTTTTCTGTTGGGATTAACCCATTCACGTATTTTTCTTTTTCTTATAAAACTTCACTAAACTCTAGCAAAACCTTGTGAGACTCCATAGCTACCACTTTTTCCACTCCAACTGCTTTAATGACCCAACATTCCCTCCAATCTGACGGCCAATCAGAACAACGAAAGACTCGCTATTCGCCCTGGAACAGAGCGCATTGCTGGCTTTTGCCGCTGCCGCCTCCAGTGTGTCAGGTTATCAAAGCGACAGCAAAAACTTTCGCTGCTCGCAGTCATTCGCCTCCTCCCGTGTGTTGAGCCCATTAGCCTCCTGCAAGCATCCTAATGCTCCATGAGGTTAAAAGTTCCTACATGCTCTCTGATCCCTTGGTGCACAGTCATATTTTTTTGTGCATGCACTGAATTTTTAAAATTCATAGATCTTGTACTCTTATCCTAAACAACGTGACAAGATTGGTAGATGTAGTTTCCAGAAACTTCTTGGATGATTCTGATCAGCAATGTTTGGTGGAAATCTGCCCTGATTATTGCTTTATGTCCTAAGCCACATTAAACTCGTTTTCGTGTGACTTGCTCTTTGCTGAAAGATGGAAAATGAAAAGATCATAAGGAGTTGCGGTTTCCCATCCTGGAATCTAATCAACCACATCTCCTCAGCACGTCGTAGCTGCTAGACCGCAGCGTGATCGCAGAAAACTTTTATTACAAGAGATAGAAGACAAGTTTTCCCTTCAGAGTCAAACTTCCTGAGGTAAATGTTTTGTCTGGTTAATCAGTAAACGCATTGTTCAGTGGGCTTGTAAAAACTCGGTGAGTCACTTACAGGCTGGGAGGAATGAAGACCTGATGGAGGAGAGTAAACAAATCAAATGAGGGTTTTCAGCTGTTAGGATAAAAATACTACATAGTTTACCTGTCGTAATTACACGGCTGCACTGGTCCAAGGACACAACTTCACTGCATGCATGAATGAGTAAATGAATGTTGTTCTGGGTGTTGTGTTCATGTAAACAGCCAGGTAGGGTCACAGGTATAAATCAATAACATCCTGAAGGTTTTTCAGATGCTCAAATCTATTTACACAACAAACCTGTCTTGTATTTCAGGTCAAAACAAGGTCCTCACCTCCAAAAGGCTACAACTTTCTCCTTTCGCTCCATCGCAAATCATCCGCCTGCCTTCGGTCAGACACAATGTCAAACACAATGAAATATCTGTGTTCAGAACTCATAACCAGCTGCATTGTTTGATACGAGGGCAGCTAAGCCCAGACTTTATCTTGATCTCCAGACTAGGAGACTCCAGTTCTCAGGGCTCAGCAGACAATATCCTCCACTTGTTTGATTCACTGGGCCCCAGTGTGCCAAAACCTTGAGCCAGGGCCATCATTATGACTGGATTCTCAGTTGCCGGGTGGCACGGTGTCCCACTGGGATGGGGGGACAGAGGAGGTGGGGTTCACGTTGACACAAGCAGCTGTGCAAAATACGAGAGCCGTTCCCATGTAGCCGGGACAGGGAGGGGAGGCAGAAACACCTGTGGGTAACCCATTTGTCAAGTGATTTGTGGGAAGAAGTGTTGAAGCAGTGAGAAGAGAAGGCAACGAGGGTGTGTGTGTGTGTGTATACTAGAGTGTTATCACAAGACCACACACAATGAAATCCTTGTTGATTTTCTTTTGCACACACACCTGCGCAGCTATAAAAAAGGATCAGCACTTCCCTCATCTGGGGTCTCATTTATGAAACACTGTGTAGAATCCTTACTGAACCGTACTTAAGCTCAGCAAAAAAATGTACTTACGCCAAGCAGGTTTGTGATCTATCAAACATGGAGGACGCACAGCTGCACTCAATCTCCGCTTCATAAATCAGAGACTAACGAGAATGTTTCTCAGCTGCTTTTTAGTCACATCCCGCCCTCACCACGCCCACTTACTGCCATAAATGGTCAATGCAAAGTGCCTTGTGGATCTCATGCATATACATAAGCCGGCTGTTGCAGCGCTCCACCAATGACATGGCGACCGTAGATCAAGGCAGATCAAGGAAGCGCTACTTCACAGAAGCAGAAGTTGAGGTACCTGTGGGTGAGGTGGAGAAATGAAAGGAAGTGCTTCTGCAAAACAAATACGAGAAAATCCACGGAGTGGCACAGCGTTGCTGAAGCCGTCAATGTTGTGAATTCTTCAGAGAGATCTGTGGCGGATATTAAAAAAAAAGGTCCAATCGGGATTCGATCCCCAGACTCCCAGGTGAAAGTCACGCATGCTAACCAGTCACCCAAACAGAGATCTCCCCTGTACAAGTAGCTAGGGTGCATGATCAATCGGGTCACAGTGACAGGACGCTCACACTGTCACAGACGCATGATGTTCTGTCTCAATCTGTCCCCCTGCCCGTATTCTGCGCTTCAGGCTGTGTGTGTGCACGCACACGCGTGTGTGTGCATACATGTGTCTGTATGCACGTGTGTGTGTGTGCGTGTGAGGGTCTTGTTCTGTGAGAAAATGAAGCAGTACAAGTGATAATGCTGCAGGATTTCATAACTGTATCTTCTCAGCAGCAGCACTGCAGGTGCTCTCCATGTCCAGCATGTGTGTAAGCCAGGTCCTTAGTCAACTTAAAGTTGTGCACATTTTTCCGCTAAGTTTTCTTTCATAAATCCCAAAGTTTGCGTGGAAAGTTGCTTATGCAGTTTTCCGACCCCGTTTTGTGCGTAAGCTAGCTTGATAAATGAGGCTCCAGGTGCCTACAGCCAGAACATTTCAGATCAACAAGACGCTAAACCATCACACAAACAAATTCCCACTCCAAGAAAGAGAAGTGCAAACCAATCAGCCAGGCAATAAAAGGAATTATTTTCTGATCTCAATCGGATTGTCATGCATCTCTATCGACACACATTCATTCTATATGTAGGAACTAGTGGACCGAAGATGAGCTGCAGCTGTTTCTAATTGTAATAAAAAACCAGAAAAGTGGAGTATTAAACTGAGAGCTGGTGCCCATGGTGGGGAGCCTTCAACAACACTTGCATTAACAGAAAACAGGACAACGAGAGGTGAGATGTTTTCAGAACAATCCCGAGATGCATGCTCTCACAAGGCAAAAGCCAGATAGCCCAGTCTTGCACTGAAACATGTATAAATTAAGCTCCCCAGACGAGCACATGGGGAAAATCCTTTGCTCTAAACACCGCTCTTTCATTTAGCGGTTGATCTTTTAACAGCGTCCAATATGAAGGATGAGGGAGTGGGAGGAGGATTTGATATTCAAGCATCTCTTTATCCTCTCCCTTTTGAAATGTCAAGTTCAAAGATCCAGACCAGCGGCCTTGATCTGTGAGCTAAGACGACCTGGAGAATTACCCGGTTCCTCCTCACCATCGTCATACGGCAGCTCCGTGTCGAGACACAGCGCGGCACACAAGGTGTGTTATTAACCCTGATTCTATTAAAACCTGTAAACAGGCTTTGATGTTTGTTCCTGTCAGACCTGACTAATAGAATCAGAGTGGAGTTTTTCTCCTCTAATGAAATGCTCACTGAGCCTTTTCTAACTGAACTGAACTGATCTGATTAGGAAACTTTCTCAGCCTGTCTGGGTACAGTCTCCTCAGGATCAGTTTGTTTACGTCGCGTAACCTTTTTAAAGTGGAAACAACTATCTACCAGACACCTACGATAAGACCAACAACCTTTTCAGCTCAGTCCTGGTAGCATTTTGTTTTGTGAACCACTTGAGAATAAATCCAGATCAGTTTAGTGATCGCAGGACCAATCACATCACCAGATTGGGCGATCAAATGGCAGCACATGAAAACCCAAGAGGAAAACATCATCTCAACTCTGAACATCTGAATCAAGTGGAAAATGAAATATTAAGCCTATTGAATCACATTTAAAAAGTTGTGAACTACATTAAAGTTGATTCAGGAGTCAGCTCTTTTTCTGAGTTTCTGGCCTCAGTCGCTGTGACCTTGTCAGCACTTTTTCACAGCATGATTACCTCTACCTGACTGGAACTGAACTTTGTGGAAACGGTTATATTTAGTTGTGTGGCTCACTGGCCGGGGGACTTGAGGCTCTTCCAAAAAACGAAAAAAATATTAGATGGTATAAAACTGGGCTGCTGTCACAGAAGGAACAGTCAGCTGGACGTAATGGAAGGTGTAGAATAATGAGATTTTTAGATTTTAGAGACTCGAACATGAAACTACAGGTCAGAAAAATCCCAAACTTCACACAAGTAACTCACAATAAAATAAAAAAAGAGACTAGAATTAAAAACTTGTACATTTATAACCTCCCATTCTCAGCCAGTAAAGCATTTACCACCAGTTTCATCAGTGCAGCCAGTTTTAAACCGTGGTAACGCTATTCAATCAATCAATCAATCAAAGCTTTATTTATAAAGCTATTGTCTAAAAGCACTAGAAATAATCTGTAAGAAAATGATGTGCTCGTACTGCAGGACTTTGGTAAAACAGCTATCTCGCTGGACTGTGACCAGTTAGGAAGCAAAGCTTTGAGGAAAAATTTCACATGAAACCACATTGAATTGTTGAAGCTAAGTTTCCGCTCATGCAGGGCGTGGTGATCGCATTAAGTTTAGAAAAGATGGACTTTAATGAGTTTATTCACAGAAAGTTTTTTGTTTTATTTAAGAAAGAAGTTGAGATTAAAAAAAGCAAAATACCTTCAGTATAAAAGAGATTAAGTTTCTTAAATGCTACTAGGACCTTAGCAGGAAGTTTTATTGATGCCTTGTCCCACAAAGTAACAAAGTCACAGGAGAATTGCAAGATCACGCGTGATTTTGCCAGCTGACATGAAAACAATGAAAGATGGCAGCATGTATCCAAAGGGTCTGTGTTTGATTTTCTCTTCTGTTTGCCTAGACCATAGGAGCGTCACAGGTAAGGACTTTAATAGTTAAGCAAATGGAAATCTGCATGTGTATTTTATTTAGAAATGTGTCCCGTTTTAAACTGCACCTATGTTTGACTGCCTGTCTGGTCTGATTTGAACTTCTGAGCTTGACACATTCTGGAAGCGTAGCGTGTAAAAATGACAGACCCAACTTGTAAATTTGGCAGACTGATGCAACGCTACATTTATGGGATGCGTCCAAAATGTGATGCTTTGCAGCCAGTGGACATGCACCTATTGAGCATAATGATGGCTGTTAGCTGCATCCTACACTTTGCGCAATCATTATGCAAATTATCTTGTAACGATTTAGCCACAAAATTCTTAGTTTGTCACAAAATTCTTAGTTTGTAATTTCCACTCAATTTCATTGCCAACCCCTGCCCTTACCCATGGAAACTAAATGGAGAAGGGTTTGAGACTGATTCCAGATGCTTGACGTGACTGACCGTCCATTTTTATCTGCCTTTCTGGGGTCGGGTCGTGGGGGCAGCAGCCTAAACAGGGAGGTCCAGAATTCCCTCTCCCGAGCCACTTGGGCCAGCTCCTCCTGAGGAACCCCAAAGTGTTTCCTGGCCAGCCTAGAGACATAGTCCCTCCAGCATGTCCTGGGTCTTCTTTGGTTTCCCTCCTTGCATGGAAAACCTCACCAGGGAGGGGTCCAAGAGGCATCCTAACCAGATGCCCAAGCCACCTCAACTGGCTCCTCTCGATGTGGAGGAGCAGTGGATCTACTCTGAGCCTTCCCGGTTGACCGAGCTTCTCACCCTATCAATAAGGAAGAGCCCAGCCACCCTGCAGAGAAAACTCATTTGAGCCGCTTGTATCCGCAATCTCATTCATTCATTCATTCATTCATTCATTCATTCACTACCCAAAGCTCATGACCATAGGGTAGGAAGGTAGGAACGTAGATCGACCGGTAAATCGAGAGTGCCGCCTTCCGGCTCAGCTCTCTCTTCACCACGACAGAGAGGTACAACGCCCGCATCACTGCAGACGCAGCACCGATCTGTCTATTGATCAAACATGAACAAACTTTCAAAGAAATCAGACCAAGGCTGTGTGACTCAAAGGAAAACATTGAGAATGTTTCCAGACATTCACAAAATTCCCTCACACAACATGTCACCAGTAGTTGTGGCACAGCGAGATACTGACATGGCTAACAGCACAAAATGGGTTAAAGCCTCAATGTTCTAATGCCCATAGTCCTGTGATAAATAATAAAGGTTTGAGGGTGAGTTCAGGGATGCATAATGAAAACAAAACGTTTAACACACATCTGTTTTAAAACTCACCAACATAAACAAGAGTCACAACAGGCAGTGTGAGACGAGACCTGTCTTGCAGCTACATGAAATCTTCTATTTGCCATTTGTTATGCACCCTTTAACAAGCATCCGTGTGTTATTTTAGCCTCGTCAATATCGGTGTTCCTGGTCTCTGCTGGGCAGCAGATGCCAAACTGGTTGGAGGTGGAGGAAGCCCCTGGCGTCATGGCTCCTCCAGCACTGCAGGGGGCTTTACAGAGTCACACGTTGTCAGCAAGCTTGTCAGAATCTGTTTCACTTAAAGAAAACTAACGCTTACCCAACTTCTCTGACGTTACGTTTATGTATGCACTTTGTGTTGTTGAAGAGGACCTCAACCCGAATCGAGCAGCTGAGGACGGTGACTCACTCGAGAAGCCGTCTTTTATTAAATGTGAGTCTGGATGGGGTCTGTTCATCAATACGACTGCATATTATATAAACATGCAGCTAATCCTGCCTCCATAGGGGTCTTAAAGCCGAACAAACATGTTTTTGTGGAAAATTTAAGCTGTGACTAAAAAATAGCTCATAAAACAATGACACACCCTCAAGCTGTTAAATGTAGGGCAGGACAGAGGTCAAGTATCCTGACCAGCATGCATAATGATGGAGGTGAGGCAGAAATGTCCCTACAAACTAAAATATTAAACAATGTGTGACGATTATGTATTCAAACAGGAATCAAATATGGCTGAAAAACTGATTTCTAAACCAAGTCAAGTGTTCTGAGTGGCTGATTGGCACCACCAGATGTCCAGTCCACCTTAATGGACCCTTTCACTTTAAAACTGGGGGTCTGCTTCTGTTCCACGCTAATGGAACTACAAGGAGAATCGGTCTAAAACAAGAATTGTGTTCTCATCTCCCCCTCCAGGGAGAGTAAAGAGTTTAGTTGTTGTTCAACCCCCCGTTACAGAGACCAACACTTTTACTGTAGCCTGACAAGGTCATTCTAGAAATGAAAAAGGCTAGAATTACACATTCAGTCATTAGAAAGTCCAAAATCACTCAGGTGAACCTGGTTTTTCTTTTTTGGCCACATTATTGCACTACTCGAGTCTAGAGTGTTCATTTGCTTTGTGTTTCATCATTGCCTGCTTCTGAAAAACGCGCAACAATGAGGGAGAAAGAAACTTCAGAGTCAATCAAGCCTGTCGGTTAGCAAAATATCTACAGCGAAATGTGATCACTGCATGTTAATCTACAACTGAGTAACTGCTTCCTATGGCCACCACAGCCAATCAACTTTAACACAAAAATAGCCATAATCCAATCAGTTTCACAGATACTGAGTTAGGACTTGGTGTGCACAACACACACTTTCATGGCTTCATTATCAAGAAAGATCTTGAGATATTGTGGTGTATTGAACACATTTGCATTTTCTAAATCTGCCCCAAAATGACTAAAAAAACATGATTTCTGTTTAAAACATTGAAGATGACATGTGATATGCACAGTGTTGGGCAAGTTACTTCAAAACTGTAATGCATTATTTATTACTTGTTACCCTCATTTTAAAGTCATTCATTACATTACAATATTACTGATTTTAAATTGAAAGGCATTACACTACTTTTGCATTACTCTAAGTTACTTTCACCAAAACAACTTCAGTATGAATCTGGTCATGTGACGCTCAGTGAGCTCATGACATATATGTGGAAGGTGATGTGGTGTCTGAGCTAGGATTGCTGTTAAAAACAGTCAGATATAATAACAGTGCTGTAAAATGATTGTTTATTAAATAAAAGCAACAACAATTTGTACTCTCAGCACGCTGCCATCTTATATTAACTGAGCAGGGAGTGAGGTGGTGGGGGCTCCAAGCCTATTTGCCTTGGTCCCCAAATGCCTTGATACGGCCCTGGATGTGGGACTGACTTCTGGGGTGATCTGATTCTATCACATGTATAAATATTAAATGCTTATATATTATTGCTTTTCACTGGTAAACATGTGTATTGGGGATAAATCTACCAACTTTTTTTCTTTTCAAGCACTTTGTTTTGATTTCTTGATTTTATGTGAATAATTTCCTGCCCTTTCTCTCTCTAACCTTCCTGCATGCTACATGTTTTCTCCGTATTCCAGAAAAAACTGTTTCCTAGACTTCCTACTTTCTAACTAATCAGCCAAAGGGATCTTCACATGTGCGGCGCTCCAGCAGCAATGAGTTGAAATCACCGGAGCCCAGATTAACTCAGCTGAGGCAAAGCACGTCAGAAAAGCACAAAATACCAGAGAACATGCGCTGATATGAACGATCGCAAGTGAATTATTTTGTTTTGGTGGAGCGATTTTGTGAATGTTGCAGCGGCCGCGTGCAGGACGCAGCTGGAGTAGTTGAGCCGTTACCGCGGCGTCCTCTCTGCCCGCAAAGCTGAGTCCGTAAATGATGTCATATATGCAGATACTGGATCTTTCTTCGGGTTTCCCGCAATTTGAATTTTTAAGGAACGCATCTTGATTCTGGGTTTAAAAATGCATTGTAATTACTGCGTTACTGACAATTGTACCGAGTAAATATTACCATTTTCTTTCCCTGTACTGCCTTACATTACCACATTATAGCAAAAAGCAATGCATTACAGTAATTAATTACTTTTGTACCGCATTACTCCCAACACTGGATATGCATTCCCTAAAGGGATGGTTGGCTTTTAATTCTGTGGCAAAAACAACCTCAATCCAAAACCTGTTAACTGTTTTAAGACAGAAGTTTTATCTTGATGAATCAAAAGCACTGACAGAAAACAGCACATGTGGCTAACCAGAACATCTGGATAACAGATTGATAAGAAAGTCAATAAACTATTAATTGTGGGCAACGGTGGCACAGGAGTTAAGAGCTCACCCCGTAATCGGAAGGTTGCAGGTTCAAGCTCAGTCTGTCGCTGTCGTCGTGTCCTTGGGCAAGACACTTAACCCACCTTGCCTGCTGGTGGTGGTCGGAGGGACCGGTGGCGCCAGTGCTCGGCAGCCTTGCCTCTGTCAGTGCGCCCCAGGGCAGCTGTGGCTACATCGTAGCTCATCAACATCAGTGTGTGAATGTGTGTGTGAATGGGTGAATGACTGATTGTGTTGTAAAGCGCCTTGGGGGGTTCCAGGACTCTAGAAGGCGCTATATCAAATACAGGCCATTTACTATTTACCATTAAAACTTATTTACTAGTTAGATGAATGGACTGGTTTCCCCACACACAACCAAAACCAGACCAAGCTCCATTGGCCAGTAACACAAACAATAAAAAACTAAACCCTTCCAAAACAACATCTTCCTCCAGCACATGCTGATAATTACAAACTGCTATAATTAAATGGATAGATTGGTTGCAGTTTGCCTGTGATGAGAAAAGTTTTAATTGAAGTCTGCCTTGTTGTCGCAGCGGTGTGCACCAGCTATTCACTTTGGTTTTCAGTCAATTTTTTAATAAATTTGACAATTTTCCAGCCACTAAGTTTATCCGGACTAATTCAGTTCATTTTGTTCAGCTTGACACGTTTTCCTGTAAAATGTAACTTTTATGAGAAATCTTAGCTCAGAAATCTTAAACTCATCTTCTTTCTGGATTTAAAGTTAAAGAAATCCACCCGGAGGATCTGTATCAATAAGATACTTGCCAACAGTTAAGCACTGGGTTTATCTTTTACATCCTGAACTAATCACAGCTGATAATTCTGGGGCTTTAGTCCAGTTTTCTCAGTGCCTGGGATAATGTTAGCTTTGGGCATCGACGCTGCTTTATTCCTAAATTGCAGGTGTAGCCGAAGCCCCCGGGGGTAGATTCCAGCCCCCTAGACTTGAGCTGAAGAGGAAGATCGAGTTACAGCTTTCATCAGACACTTCTTCAAAAGGCGCGGGCTGTGTCTGGACACCACTAAACTGCCCTAAAAGTCAACTCGGCACCATGGCTACCTAACAAATCCTTTCACATCACCATTCAGTACCAGATTCTTATCTGTGAACAAAGCCTGTTATCAGCGTCCATGTCAAGACTTGTGACATCTCCCAACAAAGAGCACACCCTGCTTTATCTTCAGCTCCTGCTAACCAATCTGCATTTTGTGGAGGACTTATTCACTTAGAAAATGGCACACTTCTTTGATCTTGTATCATTTAAATTCAGCTCAACTAACTGAACGCTGCGAGGAATCTTACTTCCTCCTACGCATCCACCCTGTGACTCCTCACAGCCCAAGCCAAGTGACAAAATGCCTTTTTTATTATTTAAAGTACGTGGATCTCCTCCTGATTCGTGCAAATCTTGTACTTTTTCAGTATGTTCGGTCAAATCTAAGCTGTCACAAATTTGACACCACGAAGGAAAGCTGCTTGACACAAATTTAGCAAAAAATAACCATTGGAGCTAGAGAACAATGTCTCAATCATATTAAACAGTTTTATCAACCATGCAGCTGATGTAACACACAGACTTTGCTTCCCTCCAGGAATCGGATCGGATCGGTTTTGATTTGTTTTTGTTGTCTTTGCTGATGCATCAGGTTTTCCTCCAGGCTCTGGCTTCTTCTTCTCTCGCCATCGCCCTCATCGTCCTTTATAGATGAGTTAGACTGGGTGGGTAAGCTGTGAGGGCGCATGGCATCTGCACGTGGGTGTGCACATAAACATCACAAGCACACGATAACTGACAGCAGCCGATTGTTAGTCAAGTGTTTATTTGTTGTTGCATCTTGTGTTTACACAACAGTTAGGAGTTTAAAATGCAAACGTGTCCAGTAACAAAGTACAAATACTTAATTACCTTACTTAAGTAGAAGATTTGGATTTCTATACTTTATTAGCCAACATTTTACTTCTACTCCTTACATTAAGAAAAAGTCTCTTTCTCCAATTTTTTAGCTTGTTATTGTTATAAACAACTATCTAAATTGTGTTATCTGGATAGAGAATTTTATTGCAGTTGGATAATAACTTCAAATATCGATCATTCAGAGATCCTATTGGTTTGTGCCATCCACATATGGCTCTTTAATGTATTCACGTTGCACCAACATGTATTCCTTTTCAATGGGCACTGAAACAGGTAGCCTGGCCTGCCAGACTCGCCCTCTGTCTGTTCTACACAGACGACAAGTCTGGATACTCGTCCACTTCCAGAGAGCACCATGAGGGGCGGGACTAGCCAGCTCAAAAATAACCAACCAGAAAAAAGGCAGAAATGACGACTGTATCATGCGACGCAATAGTTTTTTTTAGTTGTAGTCAAAGCTGGTGACGGCGCAAACATCCTTCTTTTGGAAGCGGTTCTTCTTGTTATGGTTTTGAAGACATGTCCAAGCCGTTTAGAACAGAGGAAGGAGTCACTTCAGACGTGATCTTTGTTGTTTATGATGAAGTGAGCTTCGCGGTGTGTGACGTACGCTGCTCTGTGCTGACTGGAAGCATCAGCATGACTGGCCAGGGTACTAAAACATGTGGCCTGGTGTAGCTAAGTTTTGTCTACATTATTATTTAGAGTTTTTTGTCATTATAGTCTTTGGTAAAAATGTTTTTCAGGAGGTGTGGTAGTGCTGTGGTGCAACTTAAGCAGTACTTTTACTTTTATACGTTAGTTAGTTATGAAACCAGTACTTTTTGCTTTTACTTCAGTAAAAAGCTTGAGTTGATACTTCTAATCAGGTCTTTTGAAACCTTATGCTTAAACCAGAGTTATGAATGTAAATACTTTTGACACATTTGTTAAAATGTGAATACTTTTTGACTTGTTTTAGGTGGCATATTAAGTAAAACTAGCCATGTAGAGTCAGTTTACATGCGCGCTGATCGACATCTAAGTCGATCCAAGTTGATCTAAGGTAATAACGTAGGAGTCTTTATCCTAGTTTACATGCACATTAGAAAACCGACCTCTGACATGAAGTTCGTTCCACTCCGGTACAGTAGGTGGCGACATGCGCCTTTACGTGTTGGCATTCTTCCGGTTAGCTTATAGCAACACAGATGGTAAACAAATGCTGGTGGGAGTCAAGCAGACGGGACTGAAACAGGGTTTCCACACTGGCTGAAGAAGTGGACAACACTGCAGCTCATTTGGTACAGGGAGTGCAGAATTATTAGGCAAATGAGTATTTTGTCCACATCATCCTCTTCATGCATGTTGTCTTACTCCAAGCTGTATAGGCTCGAAAGCCTACTACCAGTTAAGCATATTAGGTGATGTGCATATCTGTAATGAGAAGGGGTGTGGTCTAATGACATCAACACCCTATATCAGGTGCGCATAATTATTAGGCAACTTCCTTTCCTTTGGCAAAATGGGTCAAAAGAAGGACTTGACAGGCTCAGAAAGGTCAAACATAGTGAGATATGATGCAGAGGGATGCAGCAGTCTTAAAACTGCAAAGCTTCTGAAGCGTGATCATCGAACAATCAAGCGTTTCATTCAAAATAGTCAACAGGGTCGCAAGAAGCGTGTGGACAAACCAAGGTGCAAAATAACTGCCCATGAAGTGAGAAAAGTCAAGCGTGCAGCTGCCAAGATGCCACTTGCCACCAGTTTGGCCGTATTTCAGAGCTGCAGCATGACTGGAGTGCCCAAAAGCACAAGGTGTGCAATACTCAGAGACATGGCCGAGGTAAGAAAGGCTGGAAGACGACCACCACTGAACAAGACACACAAGCTGAAACGTCAAGACTGGGCCAAGAAATATCTCCAGACTGGTTTTTCTAAGGTTTTATGGACTGATGAAATGAGAGTGAGTCTTGATGGGCCAGATGGACGGGCCCGTGGCTGGACTGGTAAAGAGCAGAGAGCTCCAGTCCGACTCAGACGCCAGCAAGGTGGAGGTGGAGTACTGGTTTGGGCTGGTGTCATCAAAGATGAGCTTGTGGGGCCTTTTCGGGTTGAGGATGGAGTCGAGCTCAACTCCCAGTCCTACTGCCAGTTTCTGGAAGACACCTTCTTCAAGCAGTGGTACAGGAAGAAGTCTGCATCCTTCAAGAAAAGCATGATGTTCATGCAGGACAATGCTCCATCACACGCGTCCAAGTACTCCACAGCGTGGCTGGCAAGAAAGGGTATAAAAGAAGAAAAACTAATGACGTGGCCTCCTTGTTCACCTGATCTGAACCCCATTGAGAACCTGTGGTCCATCATCACATGTGAGATTCACAAGGAGGGAAAACGGTACACCTCTCTGAACAGTGTCTGGGAGGCTGTGGTTGCTGCTGCACGCAATGTTGATGGTGAACAGATCAAAACACTGACAGAATCCATGGATGGCAGGCTTTTGAGTGTCCTTGCAAAGAAAGGTGGCTATACTGGTCGCTGATTTGTTTTTGTATTGTTTTTGAATGTCAGAAATGTATATTTGGGAATGTGGAGATGTTATATTGGTTTCACTGGTAAAAATAAATAATTGAAATGGGTATATATTTGTTTTTTGTTAAGCTGCCTAATAATTATGCACATTAATAGTCACCTGCACACACAGATATCCCTCAAAAATAGCTAAAACTAAAAACTACTTCCAAAAACATTCAGCTTTGATATTAATGAGTTGTTTGGGTTCATTGAGAACATAGTTGTTGTTCAATAATAAAATTATTCCTCAAAAATACAACTGGCCTAATAAATCTGCACTCCCAGTATGTACTGTCCTGTTTGATGTGTTACTTTGAACCGATATTATCAGAAGACTGCTTCCACGGTCTTGTCACTTCCGAAAGGCGAGCATTTAATCAGAATTTATTATATTTTTCTTATTTGTTGATTCAGCCTCAATGCTACTGGGTTTCGACAGTTCGCAACTAGTTGGAGACATATCTGCAAACGTCAAAACTGTGAATGCCATTCCTGCAAATATCAAAAAGTGTCATTATGTCTTCCTCATGGGTTCAGAGAAAAATGCTATGGGATTCAATTCCTGTAGGTGATATGCATCTAATCACAAAGCTTTCTGTATTGTGACAGAAAAATGTGTAGCTTCATGGGTTCAAATGTGGTGGAATCTTAAGGAGAGGTACTTCACCCATCAATCCTCCTCCTGAGTCTCGTTAGGGTCTTTGTTGTCCTGGTCCACATGCAAAATGTGCTGATCACATTGATGAGGTACTGGATTTGTGTTAAACTAGCTAGGGAAATAAATATGATCTGGAGACACCCTTTATTCTTTAGGAGGATGCCAGATTAGATTTTTCCTTTTTCTGTCTATAAAAAGTTGCAACTGCGTCTCAGAGGTCACAAACCTGACCCAAAAACGTGTCCGACTCATGGAAACTAAGCTGTGAAAGGTTAGAGAAGAGTTCCAGATAAACTCCAGACATCCAGAGTCTATTTGTGACTATAAGAACTTTTCCAACATTTCAAATTTCAGCAATACGAGAGCAAAATGTCATCACATACCAAATTAAGAAACCTTGCAAATATTTTCGAAACTTCCTTAGATTTGTCACCTTTAGCTGCAGCTCATCAGTAAACCATATTTATTGATTTCAAGCCGTGTTTTCTACTTGTGTAATAATGATGCAGGAATCAATTTCCCTCTGGGATTAATAAAGTATTTTTGAATTTGAATTGAATTGAATTGAATTGAATTCAAGCAGACTAAAAACATTCCAGACAAATTCCATCATCCAACCAACAGTTGCTGCTGGTTTCTCCAGCAGACTCCTTTTCTGCATCTCTTGCTGCTCCTGAGGGGCAGTTAAACAAAGAGATCAGCCCTCTGGGGGAAGCTGCCAAACGAATGCCCTGCAACCGCCAACTAAACATCAGAAAAGACAAAAATAATTACCCTACACCGTGAATCAGTTGAAGACAGAAATCCCACTCAAAGCATGAAATACGAGTGTAATCCAGCCCTCTGCTGATGAATGCTGAGCCTCGGGGGCTGGAATAACATTTGCCGACAGAAATGACACCCAACTTTGTAATTGTGCTCCTGTTTATAAAGCAAATGCATCCCTCTGTTAAAAAAATGTTTATTTAGCATTAAACGCAATGCTGAGGGTGTTCTTTCATGCAGATTTCACACTCCAAATTTACAAAAAAAAGCATGAAAAGTTACAAAAAGCTGGCTACCTTCGACATGTTTTATAGGCAGAGAGAAAAGCAACAGAGGAGCGGCACATTCGTAGCGTGGCACGGCCCATTAGCAGGAGACAAACACCAACGAGGGAGGGTCTGGTGAGCCCCGGGGTCATCATGAATATTCATGTGCACATGCACACGTTCAACACAGAGGTTGTCTTTTCACCATCAAAGTCAGCCTGGATTCAAACAGATTTAATTTTAATTTAACAGATGTGACTGCAAGTTTATGTGGCAGGCGACTGGAGCGGTGCCAGGCTCAATGAGCTCCATTTTATTAACTATGTAAAAAGACTTTGACAAGATA
>SSNQ01034611.1:967030-992813 GCA_006942095.1 Nothobranchius kuhntae | reverse complement strand
AAAAAACAATGAGAGAATGTATACGTATGTATATTTAAACAAAAAAAAAGAAAAAAAAGAAACGAGTAGGTTTGTGTAGAGGTTGTTGGTTGGTGTGGTGGGGGGGGGGTGGGGGGGGGGGGGGGGGGGGGGGGGGGGGGGGGGGATTTCTAGTTTTATGTGCCGACCTGACTGATATTACTCTAACTCTTCTCACCATTCAACAAAATTACAGCTCTGTCACTTCTGTGCCATAAAACACATTTGAGTTTTTCTCTGCTGTGTTTCAGAAATAAAAACTGTTGACAAGAGCAAAGTAAATATTCCCAGGCTATGTCCACTGCACTCCAAAAGAAAAAAAAACAACAAAGACGTGGGGCATGAGAGAGGTGCGGGAGGAGAAGTAGTTTGGGGGAGACGTTTCAGAAAAAGGCGGGAAGGAGGCAAAGACCTTTTGTGGTGTACAATTTCTTGGTAATGTGAGCCCGTGCTTGCTGCCCCGCTGCAGAACAAGGCTTGTCCGATGTGTCAGGCGTCAGGTGTGTGCAGCTGCTGCTTTGAGCTGTGTTTGCAGACCAAAGAGGGACAGAAGTGGGAAAACAAAGGAAGAAACAGCCTCTCACTGGAGGGTGTTTCTATTTCCTGTCTCTTTGGCACCGACGGGCCGTTGCCAAGACTTGGACTGTGGCCCAGGAGAGTGCCATGTGTCCCACAGATGGGCTTTCTAAATATGAAGGGACGTCATGTACAGATGGCCAAATTGGTCTGGGCATAGTTCAGAGACAAATCTCCAAACCTACAGAAGACTGAATCACTTATAATGAACATCATGTTTCAAAACACAAAGAAGGGCAGAATTACTCTATTAACACAAGTTACCTTCAATATTCTCACAACCTTTCCTAATAAATCTTATTTTAGATGCATAAATTAGTGAAATGCGAGGACTATTTGCGCATCCACCATTAGCATTCAATATTTACTAAATACAACTTTAATTTCTTCAACATCTTTGAGTTCAGAGCAACACAACTGTAAATTCTTACATAGTAACAGACATAAAATACTTTCAGTATCTGATCGCGGATAACTGTGCAGACTTGATTAAACAGCACAAATAAGTTGCCCAAGTGGGCAAAAACATACATCTAAATCCTTCAAATCACTCTTACAGTACAGCACACAAATAATCAATCCTGCAAGCTGTGCAGCCAAATCCGATATCTGTGATTCATAGACGAGCCTCTAAGCACTCTGCCAGAATAAAATAAGGCAAAACAAATAAATAAAAATATCTTTTATGTTGCTGGAGACATTAAACACACACTAGAACCACTTCATGCCAGCGTTTTTATGTCCCACTTCTTAATTAAGTTTGCTTAAACAACTCAAGCTCGTGAACAAGGTCTTCTCAGATTTATCACTGGGAATGTGCTTTGAATAACGCACAAGGCAACGATGTTTTCAGGCACCAGAAAGGCAGTCAATAAAGGAGAAACTCCCTCCCAGAAGGCCAGGGATCAAACTACAGAAGCAGCTGCTGGGTATAACATCCCAGTCAGACATCAAACCTCCACTACACATGCAAGACAAGGCCTTGAAAGCTCTTCAACTTGGGCGTAACGGTGGTTGCCAGTTCAGCTCCTGCCAACTAAAAAAATCTTACTTTGATTTTCTAAAACTCGCCTTGGAACATCAGATCATGCGTTGGCTTCAAACCACAGCAACAGCAAACACTAAAGCATGCTGAAAAGATGTTTTGTTTGTTTCTTTTTGTGTCTATGAGTGTGTGTGCATATGTGTGTATTCTGATAAATTATCAGGTACTGTCTCAAAGGAAATCAAGCCTGTGATGTGGCCGTACTCCTCCTACATGCAACAAAATCAGACAACGTTTTGAGTAGAAGTTATTTTAAATGATAAATCTGACAGTTAAATACTTTCTCTTTTCATTTCTCTCATCCTCTTATCTGGGTCGCATCACCAGCAAAGAAGCCAAACTCATCCTTTTCTCAGCAACCTACACCAGTGGAACCTCCAAGGTGATCCCAGGTTTGTGTTGAGATTAAATCCTGGGTCGACTCAAGGGCCTCTGGCTGGCAGGACATATCCAAAACACCTCTCAAAATAGGCATCCAGGAGGCATCATGACCTAATTCCCAAACCACCTCTGCTGGCTCTTCCCAATGTGAAGGAGCAGCGGTTCTACTCCGAATCATCAGCAAAGTGTTCCCCATAGCTGGCCCTGAAAAGTCAAGGAATCAACGAAGCAATGCAAGACCACACATGATTTTGACGATAACATGCAAGAAGTAAAAAAGCAGCTTGTATCCGAAGGGTTTATTTCTGGTCCATTTAGCTTGGCTATGGAGGCCTCACAGGTCAGAAATGGAACAAGGATCAACCAGTAAATTTGGAGCTTTGTTTTCTGGCTCAGCTCTTTCACCACAACAGACTGGTTATGCTTCCCGATCTGCCAACACCCCAAGATACTTAAAACTCCTCCACCTGATTTAGGTAGTTTAAACACAAAACATGTCAAATGTAGCACTGTGGCTGTAAAACATTTGAGAGAACTATCAGCATCTGAGTAAAACTGGAAAGAGGAAGAAAGGCGAAGCAGCGCGCCACAGTGGACAGTTCCACCATCGTCCTGGCAAAATTAAAAATACACCACAAGTTATTCTTGCCAGGTGTTGATTAGGGATGCACCGATCAGGTTTTTTGCTGCCGATCACCGATACCGATATCAAAGAATGCTGATCACCGATACCGATCACGTGGATTGGCCAGAAATTTTCTACAACATTATAATGAGTGGTACAAACTACATAATCTGGGAATAAAGGAAATGTATCCTAATCTAAAATGGTCTGTATTAGGGTTGTCACGGTGTGAAAATTTAACCTCACGGTTATTGTGACCAAAATTACCACGGTTTTCGGTATTATCGCTGCATTTTTTTTTAACGTGCTACATTTTCACACAATTAAATAAACCCTGTATATCAGGAAATATTGTCCTCAGTTTGTGTCTAAATTTAGCCTAAAATGTGTTATTTTGTAATTATGTTGTTTATTTGTTTACATATTTCCCCTTTAGTCTTTAAAATACCAATATTTGCCCATAACTTCTTATTTTATGTCTGTTTGATGTCATCATTTAAAAATATTAGATCAGATGATACTCAGTACTCAAGTAGCCTTCTAATCAGATACTTTTTTACCCTTACTTGAGTAATAAACCCTATATCAGGAAAATATTGTCCTCGGTTTGTGTCCTTCCAGTGAGCTTTGCAGATGTGGGAAAATGTCATCAGGCAGTAATCGTTGTTAAATTCATAATTATTCTCGGAGAGAGACCAACTCTTATCTGCCCCTGGGAGCCACGTAATGCATAGCATCATTTCAACATGGCGGTGTCCGTGACACGGTTTATATGCAGGTAGCGGCGCTGCGGCTGCTTTATATAGCGACTCGTTGCATTCTCCCTCAACCCAAATCCTCGGATCACGCATTTTAGCTAAAACGCTAACGTTAGCTTGCCTTGCGTTGACTGTAGAGTTGTGGGTGATGGTCACGCAGATGTGTCATGAGATTTGAAGCGTTGCTGCCTTTCACACACACTTTTTCTGCATGTGCTGCAAACAGGATAGCCGTCTTCTATCAACTGTCCCTCGGCATTCTTCAGATATCCAAAATATGCCCGTACTTCCCACTTTGTCTTCTTTGAGGGATAATAAATGTCCTCCTGAGCGCTGCCGTCTCCTCCTTTGACCATTATTTCAGCTTTAGCTTCAAGAAAGTTTCTTTGTAAACAACAAAGTGCGCATGTGCCGCCGGCAACTTCAGCCGATAATATGGTGGCTGGTAAGGGTCACTGCGCCTACACCGCAGTCACGGTAAACCCACCGAGATTATATAGTTTTTTTAAAAACAAGACGGTTATTATTATTGTCAACTTTTTTTTACCGGGGTTTACCGCTACACTGGTTACCGTGAGAACCCTACCTGATTGGTTTGCTTTGATCTATTTTGAAAATTCCGATCAAAACCGATAGGGGCGCTATCGGCCGATTACGATCAAATGCCGATCCATCGGTGCATCCCTAGTGTTGATTCCATTTCATTCGTAAAGGTATTGGCTTGCTGCTGTAGGGTTAAATATGTTCTTTCTTTTATATTTGGCAGTTTTTGTTATTTGATGAGGAAAACACACCACAACTGTGTGAAAGGGGAGACGGCAGCCCTACATCCTGGGTGGTCAAACTCAGGTCCCAACATGGCAGCACCCAAAAACATGATATCATGGCTTCAATTTTTCTTTAAACAAAAGAAAAAAAACATCAACATTTCTTTTAACTATCTAAAGCAAACACTAGAGAAGTTCAACCCTTAATCTTTCAGCTTGCTGCTTCCTGTTTTGCACATTTACAACACACACTCCTAAAATAATTAGATGGATTGCAACAGGAGGGGCCTGACTGCTCACCATGCTGACCTTTCTGTTAGCTGAATTAGCTTACATATGCCTACAGTGGGGCAGCATTATTACACTACAGGGATCAAACGGGGCACTCTCTTTAATGAAAACAATGAGCCAATACATTAGATTATATGGCTGTCATGGCCGGCTATCACTCAGGCAAATGCACTAATCCCACATGAACAACTGGAGCCAACAGCTGCACGCTTCCTCCTGCATGCAGACAAGCCCATGAGGGGAGTGTGGGCATTCCCAGGCAGCCAGACACAAACATGGATAAAAGGAGACCAACCTTTATCTACTACGGGACACAGGCTCACTGGGAAACCGCGTGAATCATTTCCTTTGTGCTTCCACCTAAAAGTTCCCCAAAACACAGCTTATCTACGATGTAATGAACACTCATCTGATTATCAGACAAGAAGGTGGAAAAAACTATATTTCAATGTTGTGTTTTTAGATGAATTTATCAGACACAAAGCTCTTTACAGCACATCGATGGCTCTGAGAATGTTTTCATGCGCTTCAGATAAGAGGAAGTGGAGTTATGGATGAAAAGGAAAATCTGTCCCAGTATTGTCTAGCTTGCTCTAGTCCAAAAGTATGATATAATTCATCTTGCATGTCTTTAACTGACGACCTGTCCAAGGTGAACCCTACCTCCCACCCAGAGGGGGCTGACACAGAGTCCAGCTATCCCCTGCAATCCAAAACATGATAATGGAAATGAATGAATGAGTGACGGCTTTCGGATTTGACCTTCCTGTCAACGGTGAGTTTAGAACAAAAATCAATGATTAAAGGAGTGATTTAATGAATTTCCGGTGCTAACTCTAACCCTTTATCTAAGCTATTGTCTAGATTGTTTTATTTTATTGTTTGTCTCAATGCAAACCAAAGATCCCAATGAATATTGGAGAAAGGAATAAATGCTTGTGTTTGAAACAAGGATAGGTTGGAGTTAACCTGACCGATATCTTTCTACATTAATAAAAAAAAGGCCACATCTTTTAATGTTGGTAAATCTCAACAGTATATTGCAGCCAACCATTTTCTTCCACTTATCAGGAGGTAACGAGTACAGTCAAATAGGACAAATATCCCTTTCCCCAACTCCATTTTAGGTATTCAATAGCATTCCTGGGTTATAGAGGATAAAAATTCTATCCAGCAACTTCTGGGTGTTCTTGGGAGGGTCTCCTGGAACACCTCCAAACAGACGTGACCCTAGCCCTAACATCTTTCAATGCAGAGGAAGTCCTTCCACATGGCAGAGCTCCCAACCTTAACTCCAAGGCTAAGTACACATAAGCCATGTTCCCACTAAAGGAGTTCCGGGAAATTTCCGGGAGCAGAAAAATTGACCAGGAGGTACGTTGGCTTGGTCCTTTCAGCCGTTGTGTCTCCACTAAAAATCAGCCCTTTCAGGATGTAAATATTAAAACTGCATTTTCTCTTCCTGCCATTCCACTTTACCAGTATCTCTTCCACTTTTACAAATCCTGGTTGTTTTGGCAATATAATTTCCCACTAAGTCACAACCAATCAGCATGAGTCCAGCTCAGCAACTCTACTCTATCGAGTACCTAAACATGTTCTGGTTTCCGTTAGTTCCTGAAATGGTCTGGAAAATGGTCCTTTCGAGCCAGCTCGGTGAAAAAGGAGAGACTTCCGATAGGAAATGGCCTTATAGCCGGGGTTCTGTAAAACCACATATCCTCCTCAGCCATTCTAGGAAAAACAACTTGGATCCTTGCCACCTTGTTTTCAGTAAAAAAAAAAAAAAAAAAAAAAAAAAGTTCAAGGGTCTCATTTATCAAACACGGCGTAGAATCCTTACTGAACCGTACTTAAGCTCAGCAAAAAAAATTTACTTACGCCAAGCAGGTTTGTGATCTATCAAACATGGAGGACGCACAGCTGCACTCAATCTCCGCTTCATAAATCGGAGACTAACCAGAAAGGTTCTCAGCTGCTTTTTAGTCACATCCCGCCCTCACCACGCCCACTTACTGCCATAAATGGTCAATGCAAAGTGCCTTGTGGACCTCATGCATATACATAAGCCGGCTGTTGCAGCGCTCCACCAATGACATGGTGACCGTAGATCAAGGCAGATCAAGGAAGCGCAATTTCACAGAAGCAGAAGTTGAGGTACCTGTGGGTGAGGTAGAGAAATGAAAGGAAGTGCTTTTGCAAAACAAATAAGAGAAAATCTACAGAGTGGCACAGCGTTGCTGAAGCCGTCAATGTTGTGAATTCTTCAGAGAGATCTGTGGCGGATGTAAAAAAAATAGTCCAATCGGGATTCGATCCCCAGACTCCCAGGTGAAAGTCACGTGCGCTAACCAGTCAGCCAAATGGAGATCTACCTTGTCCAAGTAGCCAGGGTGCATGATCAATTGGGTCACAGTGACAGGACACACACTGTCACAGACGCATGATGTTCTGTCTCAATATGTCCCCCTGCTGATATTCTGCATTGCGTATTCTGTGCTTCAGACTGTGTGTGTGTATGCACGCGGGTGTGTGTGCGTGCGTGTGAAGGTCTTGTTCTGTGTGAAAGCGAAGCGGTACAAGTGATAATGCTGCAGGATTTCATAACTTTATCCTTCTCAGCAGCAGCACTGCAGGTGCTCTCCATGTCCAGCATGTGTGTAAGCCAGGTCCTTAGTCAACTTAAAGTTGTGCACATTTTACAGCTAAGTTTTCTTTCATAAATCCCAAAGTTTGCGTGGAAAGTTGCTTACGCAGTTTTCCGACTCCGTTTTGTGCGTAAGCAAGCTTGATAAACGAGGCTCCAGGTCATTATGAAGCACATTCATAGACATGCCAAGCCTGTAGGTGGCGGTAGTTCCTCAAATCTTTGCCAAAATACGTTCCTTGGACGTGGAATAACTATGTGGCCAGCAATAACCAACCATAATACCGTCCTTTGTCTGTGGTCTTCTACAAAGAGAAGTAATTGAGCTTTGAAAACAGACACAGCTTGCAAAATAGTGTCGCACACATGTAGTCAGAGTGTTTTTGTCGTGGGCAGTGACTTTATAAAACCGAAAACCCCGGTTGGTAACAACAGAGAATTTGCAAATCTCTACCTAGGTCAAAGGTTTTTAAAGAATAGTTTTTGGTTCAATACATCTTCACTTTCAAGTGTGTGACAGAACAAACCACAGAAAAATATCTTTGTCTTGAGGGATACCCTACTATGTGTGTACAAGCTCCACGTAGTCACTCCACAAGCTCATTTTAGCCGCTTATATCCAAGAATCCATTTTTTGGTCATGACCTACATCACCAAATAAAAATTATTCTGCTGTTTCGTTCCACACTGCAGCCAAAAGGACATCAGTCACAATCAGAAAACTGATCATTTCTCACAACCTTTGCCATCCTAGAGATCACTATATGTTAATAACACCCCAGCTGCCACCTGGGGTTCAATTCATCTTGAATCTGGTGCTACAAACGCTCCAAGTCTAGTAGAAAGAATTATTACGTAAAAAAAAAAGAAGAAGAACATAAACTCAACCATAGATTCAACTTCTCTGCCGATGAAGATTATGTATTTCAAACTAAATATCAGCATCCCCACATACGGGTGTTGTCTCAAGGCAATATACATCTTCATGAAGTTGATGTGCAATCCCACTGAAATACTGTTTTTAAATAAAGGAGCAATGCACGTAGGAACAAACATTGTTTAATTTATGATTGCTGCAGCAGCTGGGGCTTCCATTTACATAAAACAAATAACCTGTCAGTGTTCTGATAACAAAAGAGATTTCACAAACAAACAGGTTTCATTGATTCTGCACAGCCTTTTGAGGTAGTAAAGAACAAAGCCTGGTTTTACCAGGAACATTACAACATGGCATAAAAAACATCCGCCATGTCTACGTTCTGGTCTGTAAATGTCATTTTAAGATGTTTGCCATCAGATTGACTGCACCACAGCACTGCATGGTTCACTCACCCATTCATTCAGCACAACCCGACCATCACGCTGATGAACACAGGACTTTAAAATCAATAGAGGTTTGTGTACAATACCTCTACCCAGCTAAATGTTTGGGCTCATACAGGAAGGGTTCATTTCCATGCAGGAGAAATGCTTTCAGCCACAAATCGCGTTTGAGTAAGTGCCCTTCAAAGCCCATTAGGGAGTAGGTCAGTTTAGATTTAGATGTTCTTTAGAGGAAGAGGGCCTCTATGAGCAACCCTCCAACCTAATCCCAAAACAGACAGCTTATGCAGTCTCCAGAGGAGGTAAAGGGAAGATGTGGATTAAATAGACGTAACCCAATTAAGACCAGGCTGATGGGGTAAAAACAGGGGTTTAAGAGGAAAAAAGAAGGATCAGGTCAGGACTGAGTGAGTGTTGTCCTGTTGTGAGATGCAGTAAAGAGATGGTAGGTTTCACCTGGAAATAAGATTTATTATTCTTATCTTTAAGTGCAACAGTGGTGCATTCAAACACTGATTAGCCCAACTTTTAACTCATTTGAATTAAAAATAAGCCAATAACTGATCTCTTGACTCATTTGAGGTGAGTGTTGGTGTTTTGTTTTCTTTCTCATTTCATGAGAACTTTCTGCAACAATGAATCTCAATTTAAGATATTTATATTGTTATTTCTTATTCCCTGAAACTATACAATACACTCAGTTCTGAGCTTCACCTAAATGCAATGATGGTACAGAGGACCTGACCAGGAATGAGAGAGCCAGGGAGCTTTAAAACCGTGGTATGATGATTACAAAGTTAGACCAGGTGATGCAGATTAATTGATGAGAAGCAGGTGTGTGAAGTGTTTAACTGGGAAGCTGTGGCAAAACTAACCTAGCTAAAAAAACAGCACATCATGACAAGAGTGGGCCTTAAACTTACCACACCTATTCAACTGTTTGAATATTAAAAACATATTTAAAAATCCCCAAAACAATTAATTTTTTTTAAACCAAAGGCAAAACCAGATTTTTGGCTGAAGTAGTTCTGCTTGAATGTTTACACACTGGGCAGAAACATTTCAATGGCAAAGTATTGATAAGTTGTGACATTTGTGTTTTATTTACAAATGAGTCCAACAAGAAGTCATCGTGGGGTTTTCTAGAGTACACTTCATTGTCAGAGTATTTGTTGCAAATTAGGGATTGAAATAATCGCCTGTTAGGGATTATTTGAACTAAATTGATCAAAACCAACAAGCCAATGAACCTCAACAAGGAAATTTTCCTTTCTGTTAAAAGGAGTGGTGCCAGTAAAAGAGTGTTGTGAAGCATTATATTAGAAAAAGGATGCCAAATTAGAGAAAGCAGAGCTGCCAGATGCGTTCTTTCCATAGTTACAAAAATAAACCACAATTTACATAGCTGTGCGGCAAAAAATTCTATCCATGCAAACATTCATAGATCCGTACAAAATGTTTAGTCCCTGTTTGAATCCCAATAATCTCCAGAATCTTGCCCAACTCTCCCTCGAGAGTCTCAGACGTTCTCCGGCCAGCCTGGATAAATAATCCCTACAGGGAGCCCTGGATCAACCCGGGGGCCTCCACCCAGCTGACCATACCCATTAAACCGCTAAAGGGGGCGATCTTATCAGATGTCTTGAACATAAAAATCACCAAAGTTTCTCTTCTTTAGCAGAAATGATGACTGAAGTGTTTAATTAGTGGATAAAACGAACTTGAAACAACTAAAAACAGAAATGGATAACTCCTTGAGCTGAGCTGTAAAACGATTAGAAAATATCCCAAAACAACAACGATATTAACCTGAAAACAGCCCTTTAAAACTCTGCTGATGCATAAATAAGTTGTAACTCTAAAGTTAATGCAAAAGACTTTTGCTTGTCTCTTCTTCTACTGACGTTCCTGTAGCTGTATTCTTTCTCGACCTCTACTGGTTAAGAGGGTTAGTGAAGGTAAACTGTTTTTAATAGCATAATAAAATAGCAAAACTCTAATTAAAGGGAGACTAATAAGATTTGGCTTGCTTTTAGCACCCCCATCCATTTAGTAGAACCGAAAGCAAAATGTATCTCCTCGCTGTGCATTTCTCCTCAGCCTTCATTAGTGTCTACAGGAATGATTCATCATAAATTAAACAAAATCAGTTGTGTTCATGATCTAAAACATCCAGGTAATGTGCTGGAAGCAGACCGCAGTGCCGGATATATCAGCACAATCTTTCTGAAGTTGCAAGTATGGTATTCTGGCCACAGAGGGCGGTGGTGTCTGAGGGGCATTTCATTAACCCTTTAAAGGGTCATTTTAGTACATACTGGCTCAAGAATTTTCCTTTAAAATATGAAAAAGTTACAAAGTATCCTTTCAAGAACTCCGCAAAATGTATCTGCAATACTTGTTTTGCCCTTGATTCGTGTGCATTGGCCATCAGTTGCAGAACCACAGCTGGCATTAAAGTGAAAAGGGACATATTTACTTTGTTAACCTTCTCTAAAATATTTTTCAGGCAATATTTTGGTGCCCTAATAATTGATAATAATTGCTAATCTTACAAAACAAGTAGTAAACACATATTAGAAACCCTTAATTTACATCTTGTAATACAACAATAACTGGTTATGAGCTACGTTTCTAACTAAGATGGTTATAGTTAAATGATTTATTAAAACTGCTGATAAGCTGTTAGGATTTACTGCTTCTTTCCTGTTTAAATCATTGCCAACTGAATACCTTGAATACCTAGATCTTTGCCCAGACAAAGCAACACATCTGTAAGTGACCTTGAACTGTGTGAAACTATGCTGAATGGATGTCTTTGTTGTTACCATTTATAAATAAATCCTGGGAAGTACTGGTTCAGAAAGTGAGTGTAACTGTGGGACATGAGTAAATGAGCCCTAACTTTATAGAAATAGGGGTGAGCTCTTGGCTGAAGTAGGGAAGAGTGGTACAGGCATGCATGCAGACAAAAAAAAAACATGCATTATTCCTGTCCTGGGTCTAGAACCTGGGCTGCACAGTGGTGCAGTGGTTAGAGCTGTTGCCTTGCAGCACAAAGGTTCTGGGTTCGCTTCCCTGCCTGGGGTCTCTGCATGGAGTTTGCATGTTCTCCCTGTGCATGCGTGGGTTCTCTCCGGCTTCCTCCCACAGTCCAAAAACATGACTGTTAGGTTGACTGGTCTGTCTAAATTGTCCTTAGGTGTGTGTGTGTGTGTGTGTGTGTGTGTGTGTGCATAAACTCACTTTTCTGCTCCAGACAGGAGCTGGAAGGTAAACTAGCAGCATCAGTTACGCAGTAATTTATCACACCTTCCAGTTTCACAACGGCGAAACTTTAAACCAAAAACAAATGTATCAAAAAGCCTAAATTTAAAGTTAGGAAAATAAGCATGTGGGTGACTTCTCGATTTAATGGCTGAAGCAGAAAGAAGCCAAAAGGTTCAATTCGGAAAATTAATTGCAATTTGTGTTAATTGCGCACATCCAAAAAATACGCATATCTCTATAGACTCGTTCATTTTGCATAAAAGTTTTCTGTTAAAAAAAGCGCTAAATGCGCACGTTGGGTTAACTCACCGCCCCAGTTTAGCGCACAGAGATGAAGAAAGTGCAGTAAAAACGCTGTTCGGAGGAAAGCCATGGCTTTGCTGCTTCTCGTATCTAGTCCAACATGAACTAACAGTGAAGTTCGCCAGCAGCCCGGAGGAGACGGGGAGAGGGGGAGGTGGGGAGGGGAGGGAGGGAGGGAGGGGAGCTGCAATTAAAGTCTGGTGGGGTCCTCCTCCTCCCATTGAGAGGCTTTATTTGTGTGCTAAAAGCAGCTTATCAGTGTTTTCTGCTACAAATTCACACAGATTCCATTTCTACTTGGTAGAAAGTCCTCAAGGTTAGATTAAATGTGCCAACCTTATCACGCCTCTGCACCTTTCAGCTAGCTGTTCAGTGGGATTCAGCTTAACTTGCACCAAAATTGGTTGGAAGTTACAAGTCCATTTAGATTCCTTCTAAATTTAATATTGCAGGTGCAAGACTTTCTAGAAAAGTCGCTAAATTTTTGAGATGTGGCTGATATCTTGTATCTTCAGCTGGCAGGCAGCTAGCTTAGGTCCCACTTAACAAAAATGGTGGATGGATCTATCCAAAACAAAATGCTCTAAAAGGTATTACCGTACGACTTTTATTGTGTTCATTATATTGTTGTAACAAAGTAAATAAAAATAAAATGTAAATGAAAACATTTATAAGACATATAAAAACAGCTATATAAAAGATTGTTTTCTTTCTTTCATTTTTATTGTTTTGCTTATCTCTAAACTAAGTAACAGCTGGACAATGTAGCTAACCGTAAATTAGCTTAAACTTATCACACAAAACAGAAAATGTTTTCATTTATGCTCCTGTTTTGTGTCTACACAGATAAAGTACGCCTACAGCTGATTACCTTTAGAGTGAACCTGATCCAATATGGCCGCCACATGCAATGTACACTGGCAAACACAAACATGGCTAAAGACGACCCCCTCTAAATTTTACACATTCAGATAAAATTTTGCATGCTTGTAGCAAAGAGGCATCCCCAACACAGCGTTCAAGCACTCCACACTGAGGAAGAAATTTGCTCACATGTTTTACATTAGCTCTAAGACTTAGCCTGGTCCAGTCTACATTGGCAAATGCAAACATGGCTATTCTGTCAGCTGTACACATATTCAGGTAAAATGTGGTGTACTTGTAGTAAAGAGATACTTCCAACACATACTTCAAGCACTACACATTAATATAGACGTCGGATTAATATGCTGCTGAAATCTGTACTGGACTAATCTAGCTCTTCTATAGTAGTCTTCACATAGTTTGCTTTTGATTGCATATGTGTTTTATACTGTTTTCTGTCCTCCCTAGGATGCCGACTGTACAGACTACAGATGTAAACTAGCTTATGGCTAAGTCTGGCATGTTTCGGTGTGACTGAGGTTAACATGCACTGTCCTATTATTAAATAAACAAACAAACAAACAAATAAATAAATAAGAAACATAAGAAAATACTTTTGGTAATATAGCGTGGTTGTAATTCATGCATCAGATCTGTTTAAGATTCTGTACTCATGTAGCCACCTGACAGATTTCCAGTACAGAACCAGTTTTCCCATCCAGTTCAATCGGAAGAAAACAGTTGTCGGGATTTTGTAAATCTTTGAACCTAGTTGATTTTTTTTCTCAGTTTGAGGGTCCACGGTAGTTTTAAAAGACTTTCTGCCAACAAAGAATTTTCATCATGATCGTGTATTTGTATTTGGATATTAAATGGACTGTGGACAATCTCCAAAACCAGTGATATGTCTATTTTTTATTTTCCCATTTACTCTGCATCTGGGGGATTTGTGGGCTGCATGGCACATCTGAAAGCCTCTCACTTTGCGTGAACTCAGTGAGCCAAGAAATTGACATGCACAACTTGTTATCTCACTGTGTAACAGACTTCCCTAATCAGTAGTATTCCCAGGCTCTGGCTAATCATTTGCACTCCAACAGCGCATTAAGAGACTCCCAAGTATATGCTCTGAGAATTTACAAATCTTAGACTCTTCAATTGACTCCCTTAAAAAAACTTTGTACCAAAATGTTTTTGTAAAGAGAAATAGAGCAAATGGTTCTACAATGTCAAAACTAAGAGAATCAAAAGAAGTACAACTCATTTACTCAAGTACAAAGATAATTTTACCATTGCATCCTGTGCCTCAAATGTCTATTTGAAGGCCTGGTGAACCCCTGAGAACCGTTCAATCTAAAGGTTATTCTGCAAAGAAGTGTTGATGACAATCTGTGAGATACCACCATCTTGTTGTTGTCACATCTGTGGATACATTCATTCACACCTGATTGTGATTGTTGGGAATACAGCCTAGTTTGTGTTTGCTTGTTACCTCACATAGTTAGACGAGCCCTTGTATTTTTCTATTGAATAACTGGTGCAAAAGCTAAATGACATAAAATACAAAGAGATATTTATAGAAATCAGTCCCACTGCCAGTGTTCAAAGTTATCCAGATTTTCTTTTTGGCATCACATGACTTCCAATCTGGCAAACCCTCAAGAAATGTTTTGTTTCTGCATGATCTGGCTAACAAAAATCTAAAAATGCCACATTTTGGATTGTTACCAACCACTGTTATTCTAAACATTCACACTTCTCCAATTTTCAGTTTATAAACCTTCTTAAGATCATGTTTTTTATATTAACTGACAGCATGTCCCTCTCAATGATATCCATAATCATGTGTTTATCTTACATCCATCCATTGTCTGAACCCGCTTTGTCCACGTAGGGTTGTGGGGGGGCTGGTGCCCATCTCCAGCGGTCAACGGGCAATCAGGCGGGGTACACTCTGGACAGAGAGCCAGTCCATCGCAAGGTAACACAGAGACACACAGGACAAACAATCACACACACTCACACCTAAGGACAATCTAGACAGACCAATCAACCTAACAGTCATGTTTTTGGACTGTGGGAGGAAGCCGGAGAACCCGGAGAGAACCCACGCATGCACAGGGAGAACATGCTAACTCCATGCAGAAAGATCCCAGGCTGGGAAGCGAACCCAGGACCTTTGTGCTGCAAGGCAACAGCTCTAACCGCTGCGCCACTTCACAACCCATGTTTATATTACATTTACAGGTATTTAAATATTAAATAACACACTACAATAAGTAATAATATGCATGAATCATTGTTGATCCCCTCCTTAGGATATTAGGGAATTACAAACACAATACAATCAGCTCAAGGGTTCTTAAATGTCTTCAGTGGGAGAATTAAAATGTGTCATTCATTCATGTAGCCACTTAAACATGACACTTCTTGGCCTAATTACGCCTGTTTGACGTGAACATGTTTTAGGTTATGTGTTGCCAGAAGGACTTTGTAATCCTGATTCTGAGGACGGATAAAAAATGTTTATCAGTTTATCTCCCAACAGCATATCACAAAAAGGCTGCTTCAGACTCTAAACTCTGGTCACAGGAAAATGTTTCCACACTTTTATCAGCTCACTGTCTTTACATTAAGAAAAGATTTGTTATATAGTTGCCCAAACCATCAGAAAAGAGCTCGTCTCAGCAAGAATCACTTTCTTTAACTATAGCTTATTTGTTCATTCTGTCGCAGAAAAATCCATCAAATAGATGAATTTCTGACCCCAAAGAACAAAAATATCATAAGACATTTTCAGCACAGAACAGATTGAGGATTAAATAAACTGCAGCAATAAAGTTTAAAAGACTGATGGGCTGAGGCTTGACAGAATGGACCCTTTCCAGTAATGTGAGCTGGTTTCTGCTGTTTTTATCAGAGCCTGTGGGGTCAACTTGGATAACAGCTGCAGAAGAAACTCTGAAGTTCATCACCTGGCTGTCCGGTTCCCATTGCACATGAGAATGGAGCTCTGGACAAAACATTAGACTAGATATGGAGGAACAACCAGCACATTTAAAGATGTGGTTTACTCATTTATGCAATATATTTGCAGTGTTCTCTGATGTAAATCAATGCATTATGAGTCATTGCAGATGCAGAAGTTTGCTGGTGCAGAGGTGGAATGAAAAAAAGCAGGATTGCTCATTATTAATGATATACACACACCTAGCTTCTGATTGGCTAACAGAATGCTTCAGCCATGTTGCTAAGTTACTATCACAAAGACCCTCTCTGCACGTTCTCCTCGCTGCAAAATAAAAGCCTTCCTGTGAGCCGAGATGGGCGAGGCCATGAATGCAAATTATGACATCACAATGTGAAGATTTTCAAATCCTAGCATTTCACAGTCCATTTTCTACCAGAAGCTAGCGCAGGAGATAGGTGTAGAAGACTGTTTTCATGTTCAGCCTGCAATAAAAAACTAATCAAAAATACTCATTGAAAAAAGTTTTTTCATCCAACTACACCTTTAAAAGAAAATAAAGGTCTGTTAGCATATTGTATTGATTTCTTATCATTTAATAAATAATGTGAATTAGCAAATTTGCAGCATCGTGCAGAAAAGGGATTTGTTTTGTTCAATAGTGGCTTTCTTTACATTTTCTTCTCAAAATTAATCAACATTTTAAACCTGACAATAAAGAAAAGGGTTTCATATCTATTTTAATTCAGACTAAAGCTCTAAAATCTAAGTCTAGATTACTTTGCCGTAAATTGTGCAGTTTACAGTGACACCTAATATCTTTCAGTAATTTACTATGATTCTGTTTTACTATGATTAATGAAAATTGCCTATGTGCAACCCCCACCTCCTGATTGTACACAAGGGTTACGCCTTTTAGTCAATCAGCTTTCATCCACCCATGAACCTAAAACAAGGTACGCCTCTGGCTGAAAAAGGAAGTCAGCAGCCACACATGTGCAAAAGTTTATCTTTCACCTCATATGAGGGAATATTTGGTTTGGAAAAAAGCCAGTTTCTCTGCAGGAAGCCATCATGCACTTCTATCTACCTCTTACCCATGAGAGGATTTTAACCAGGCTTCTCTGAAAAGAGCTTTTTCAGACCCTCTGCCCACACATTTTCTCCTTTGTTAAAACCGCAAGCTCTCCATCCACCAGCCTCTTCCCTGCATCCTAAACCTCGCCCTGTTACCAAAAATAAGCCGGTCTCCTTTTATGTTAAAAAAATCCATTGATTCTTTAGAGATATTTTCTGTTTCATTCCAGTCTTTGATAATCTGCAGCAACCTACAAACCTTTTTCTGCGTCTGTGTTCAGACAGGAAGTCCGATTAATTTTCCTCTTGGATAATTTGCATAAAGTTGCATCACAAAGTGTTTGAATCTCAGCATCTTAACCCTTTGATGCATAATGGTCACTACAGTGGACAGGTACTCAAAATTGTTATTTATTTATTTTTGCTATTAAGCACAGCTGTTGGAGACTTTATTGCATGTGAGCCCCTCCATTTGAACTTCAGTAAGTCAAGCCACCATATTTCATGTTCAGAATGCACGCTGTCCACTGAGGTGAACATGTAATAAAGTATTTGTAAATTAACAAAATGGTACAAAAATATTTGTTGAAATTTGTTTCATTCACACCTAAAGATGAATGAAAAAAATTGTTTAAAAAATCATGGCTGAAGATTTCATAATTCATGCATCAGAGGGTTAAAAAGATACTTTTCATTTTAAAACCCATTCATGGTTGTAGTTTAATGCTGTAGCCCCCATGTCTGTCTGAGCACAGCTGCAGAAGTCTGAAGGAGCTCTGACTGCTGTGATGCTTTTAAGGAAAACAAAGTCTCTCCAGCATGATTACTCACATGTCCTCCAACACACAGTCTGGTGTTCTGATCATGCAGCCATTCAAGCCACAAACAATGGAAACACAATAAAACCAATTAGTTGAAGTAATACTTTGGTGTCTGTCCAACTTATTACTAAATAAACACGTTTTGTTTGCTTTCAGCTCAGCCTTGTTATATAATCCTGCAATTTATGCATTGTTGAACAGGAAAATTCACAAGAAAGCTACAAAATCTGTAAATTTCTTAACAAAAAGAAGTTACAAAATAATTTCATGTCAAAGTTTTGCACAAAAGGATAAAGTCATGCTTTTTATGTAGTTTAATAAAGAACTACCTGATTGACATTAGTTCGAAATTAACTCTAAATAAAATATTTTTAAATTGTTTTGACTAACATTGGACAACTTTTAACATCCATGCATCCATGGATCCAAGGTCAGGTGGCAGAGATAACTCCAGGAAGGAACTCCAGACATTCCAAGGCCCTAAAGGATGCATAATCCCTTCAGTGAGTCTCCTTCCAGTGCCTGGAAAACTTTAACCCTCTGGAGGCAGGCGTTGCAGATTTGCAACAGTTAAAACCTACCTACCTGGTTACTCCACGTACGCATTTCATGAGCATTTTGTCATCCCTGAGAGGGATAACCCTCTCAGGCTCAAAATGCTCATGAAATGCGTACGTGGAGTAACCAGGTAGGTAGGTTTTAACTGTTGCAAATCTGCAACACCTGCCTCCAGAGGGTTAAGATGGAGGCAACCAGGAAGCTTTATAATTCGATACTCAAACCACCTGACCTGACTCCTTTTAATGAGGAGGTGCAATGACTTTGCTCCAAGCTTCCTCCAAATGAAGGAGCTTCCCACTTCCTGTTGGCACCCTTTGGAGGAATCTTGTTTGCTTTTATCTTGTTCTTTTTGTCATGATCCAGATCTCATGACTATGGGTGAGGAATCAAGGATCGACCAGGAAAATTAGATCTTTCACTCCTCAGACTTGGAGGAACTGATTTTTCTTTTTCCCAACAGCTTCCCACCACCCCAGCGGACACCGGAGGCCATGTCTTAAAGATGCAAAAAGAGGTCCTTGAGATCGTGAACACAACAAACAGGATCAGAGAAAATGTTGGAGCAGCTCTGGCAGAATCCAACCTGCACCAGGAACAAACTCTATTCACAGTCGAGAATGTGGACGCAGCTCTCTGAGACCAGACAGTCCTCTATTACAGTGGTTCCCAACCTTTTTCCCAAGGGACCCGTTTTTACCAGTAAAATTTCTGACCCCCCCTCCCCCATTCTCTCTTCCAGTACAAACAGTATTAAGAAATGATAAAATGGTTCAAGCACATTTTAATATGCTTTGATTCAATAGATACCAGTAATAGTAGGCTCCAGTACAGAACAAAGTCACTAACAAAACCACACGGAGCATAATGTGCTTGACAGTTTGTATAACTTTTCTGAACACATTGTTTCTTGTAAACACTGATAAATCAATCATTGCTTTCAATAAACGTTTGACACATAAAAAATACACTGAGCAAAATGTACTTAAATGTGTGTATTACTGTTTATACTAGATTAGTTACTGTAAACGCTGTGATTAATCAACCAGTCCTATCTTTAATGAACTTTTGACATTTGAAAATAAAACAGTGAGCTGAGCAAAATGTTCTTAAAAGTGTGTTACTCTTTCTGTACTAATTATTTCCTGTCTTAATATCAGTAAACCTTTCACTCATGAAAAAAAAATGTGAGCAAAATGTAGGCTATAAACAAGTAATAAATGAAGTTTTAACTCCTTAAAGTGGAGAGGTCCTGGCGACCCACTGAGAGGCTTTGGTGCCCCCTTGTGGTGGTCGGGACCCCCCAGGTTAGGAACCACTGCTTTAGTGTGACCCCATGACCCTCCACATAAAACCTCAGGAGACATGGTTGTAAGTCTTTTACAGATCCACAAAACACATGTGCTACTCTGGACCCCCTGCTGTGTCCACCTTTTCCCTGAGCCTTTGCTGAAAACTTTTGAACAACACTCTAAGTACGCAGGTCTTTAGGGACCACTAGGTCAAAACGAGTCAACAGCTGGTCAGAAACAGGAAGTGAAGAGAAACCTGTCAAAGTTTAGTCTTTTATCTCCTCATCCTTCCACGAATATTCTGCAGGAACACCTTTTATACCAACGTATTAATCAGTCCACTACAACAGAATGTCAGCAGTGATGTGGGTTTCTGGCTCATCACCCAACTGTGCTTCTCTGTTTTGATTTTCTGCACCACAGTTGGTTTCAGATTTGGTTTCCCTGGGAAAGGTGCGGACAGGCATGTGCTGGGACAGATGGCGCGACCGGTCACTTGTCCTCACCTGCTATAGCAGAAGAGCTTCACCAGGATAGCGTAACAAACTGGATGTTCTCACTATCAGCCCCCCTCTGTGCAGGCGCCTCGACCAACCATGTGCTCCCATAATTCAACTCCGACTGTTTTCAGTCGGAACGCCACAGCTTGATAAATACAGGCTTGCTGCTTTTTTATCCTCATTTTGATTAAATGTTCTATAGCCTGGTTTGATAAGAAAAAAAATTCAAAGTTGGCTTGATTTAAACAAAAATATAACATTAAAATAAGTTTATGCTGAGTGCAGCACTAAAGTCGGAAAGTGTGCAGCCTTTACAGGCGTTATGATTTAAAGAGAAACTTCTACATTTGTCCTTTTAATCCTTCGTCCGCAGACATGAAGGGAATGGCCACACAAATGACTCCAGCCCTTGGAAGTGAAATCTGTTTTATATAAAAGTGAAAAGAAAGCCAGAGACTTGTGTGAAACGGTCTTTGAAGTGGGCAGAAATCCCAAACCTCATCTGAAATTCCTCTTTTCCCGTCCTCGTAATAAAGCTTGAGAAGAAGTCAAAGAGAACGTCAATTCCCTCACTGCAGAATCTCTCTCTCCTCTCTCCTGCTGCAGTTTGAATCATCTGTGCTTCTTTGTTAAATTGTCTTGCCCGAACCTCTTTTATTTCCACCATCTCTGGTGTTGCTGATTAGATTGAGGGTGAAACAGGAAAGAAGCAGTTAGAGGATGTGTCAAGGTGTCAAATGAAGGACTTAAAGGTTCCTGAACGTAACTCATAATGTTCCTGTCAACATACTGTATTGGAGTCACCTCTCCTCCACAGAAGAGATCTACCTAATAAATATGAAGATGCAGGCTTGCTGATGATGAAATTATAACACTGCTGCCCTGCAGTGACTTGTTTTCCTGCTTCGTCCAACTGGAAAACATCATGAAGGTGTGAATTTTTTTGAAGGAACAGAAAAGAAAATACATTTTTGTAGAATTTGCTCACTTTGAAGTAGTGTTACAAGCACAAAGGACTGAAGGACAGCCTTGTATCCTTTCTATTTTATAATAGATGACCCAATGAATCTGTGAAAGGCTATATTAATGGATGTCCTGGAAACTGTTCCATCATCTCTGAGAATTCGGCTCTTTCTGATCATGGCAGCCTCTTTATATCTCACAGGGCTGTGACCGTAGTATCAAAATGCAAATGTTTGCAAGAAGTCTTCACAACATCTCAGAAGGAATTGTTTGCATGGGTCGCAGGAACTTGCTCTCTAGACAAGTGTTGTGAGTAATGTGAGACAACTTTGCAAGGGGTTGGCACCTGATGAAACTAAGTTGTAATTTAAAAATAATTGTGAAAGAAATTCTTAAGATGCTGTGTGACTGGGGGGTGACAAAATAACTGAGTTTTGCACAAATGTGTGTTTCATCTTATTGGGAGTTTTGATGGATGCAGAATAACCAAGTCAGTGTGATTCCTTCTGGAAATTGACAAATTCTTCCCTGTTTTTGTGGCATCAACTGGTCACCAAAGTGTAATACTGGTTTTTAATAAGACTAGCACATCAAGAAGTGTCCAAAAGCTCACAAAACCTTTGTGATGGTTTTCAATTTCCATGCATGGCTGTAGGGTCTTGCTCTTGCCGCTGGAAAACTAATTTTCTCTCAAATTAGTCAGAGAGTCATTGTGAGTGTCTGGAACTCAACTCACTTTAGAATTTTTGTTTTATCAGGTGAGAAATGCCCCCAAATGTCCCATTTTTGTTTGGATTGGCTCACTTTATGTGGCACTTTTGGACTAGTCTGTTATGACAGTCACACCAGCTGCGTGTTTGGGAAGGTGTTGCCTGAAACAAGCCCTGACCAGGAAGAAAGATCTGGCCAGGACTCAAATACAAATCTTTAATAAACTGTTAAAATGATTAAGCTAAAACCAAAAACAGGATCAATAGGCCTATGTACCTCCTCCCTACGCCGTGTTTTTTGATTGTCTACCTCTGCTTCTTCAGCTTTGTGCTGATCTCTACATAACTTCCTGTCTGCGGTTGAGTGGAAGGTCCTTTTATGTTTCATGCTTGAAGCGAACTGAATCAGGGTTCACTTGCCGGCAAGTTGAGAACCACATATTCAGAGTTTTGTGTTTAGTTTGGATGAGCTTCACCGGCCCAGAAGAAGAGGAGTTTCCAAGGAAATGAGCTGTGATCCGCTTAAAGCGGTCCAAACAGCGATGATGTAAAAGTGAAAATTATTTTCATGAGTTAGAAACTACAAGTAATCTGAGATAACAAAGGGAGAGGTTAGTGACTAAATTACAGACAAAATAAGACAATGAAGCAGCTTTGTGACGAGAAAAGTTGCTCATATTCTAACAAGGATGCAGTAGAAAGATGTGAGGAATAACCCTAGGGATGAAGGCGTTTAAACTGCACAATAATGACAACCTGGTTCCTTTTCATTCGACCAAAGTGATGTTAAAACGTGTGCCACTGCACACGAGGAAAGCCAGGATTTTTATGCCATGCCACTTAACAAGAGTCTTCCACTTGAAACGTGTTTTCTCACTTTGAGAACCTGCAGAAACCTTTTTGATTGACGTACATTTCAGGAATTGATGCATCTTTGAGCATAGCAGAAAGGAGAAATGATTTCTTGCTCACAGCAGGAGAGGAGATGGAACTCTATAAGGCTTGCACTGTTCTCAAACTGCAGAAACCAGTGCACCTTTCTGGGTGGCATGCTGGGATCAAATTGTAGGTGAAGAGCAGGTGAGAGAAGTGACGATATGGTGCAAAAATACAGTATGATACAATAATGAAGAATAAGATTTTAAAATAATCTTTTTATTTATACAATTTTAATATTAATATTTTACAAAACACAGCAAAATTAGCATATTATTCATGTTTGATCACTAAAATATTCCCATCTTGAACAAATTAATAAAAATAAAAATGAGTATGTATCCCAGGATTGACTATATTAGTTTTCCTCTGGATCTAAAGTGAACCCACATGTTCCCTTTTACTAAAAAGTATTTTACTTTTTACTTTCTGTAAAAACCACAGTTAAAATGGCTTTTTCAAATATATGTCTCTTTGCACACTTCAGTACATGATGTTGGGTTAGGTTAAAAAAAGATTTGCGCTGCACAGGCTTCAGTGGTTGAATAATGGAGCTGTGCAACAACATCACCCAACGGTAAAGTGAAGAAGAAGAAAATATCATTTCTATAGCGCTTCAAGATAAAAACCACGAGGCGCTTCACAAAAACAAAAAATGTAAAAATATAAAAAGTAATTTAGAAAATGTTTAAAAATATATTTAAACTGAGCAAAAAATAGACAATTGTGATTAAAAAAGTTAAGAAAGAGAGAGAGTGAATAGGAAAGAGGGAAACCAGTGGATCCTGAGGAAGGTGGAATAGGTGGGGAGAGCAGAATAAAGAGAGAGAGGTGAAGAAGGTCATACAAAAGCCAGCTGCTTTTTAAAGGAGACCACTGAGTCCACTGATCTCAGGCTCAGGGGGAGAGAGGTCCAGAGTCTGGGGGCCACAGCAGCAGATGATCTGTCACCTTTGACCTTTAGCCTGGTGCTGCACAACCAGTAGGCTTTGGTCTCTGGACCTCAGGGACCTGCTGGGGGTGTAGAGACTAAGAAGATCAGCAATGTAAGATGGTGCTTGTCCATGTGAGAAGGATCCCAGAAGGAGTCAGGATACTGTACTTCATCATCATCATGGATCTGTAGCTGGAGGCGAGGCCACACACTCACTGCTCTGCTAACACAGATTTGGGGGCAGAGTGTTTCACCACAGGAGTGCCAGACAAAGTCAAGGGCTGATGGTTCGAACAGACTCTGACAGAGGGAGGGGTGGGAAGGAGAGAAAAGACACCATTCACAAACTAAAAGAATGAGGGGAATAGGCTGAGGGGCTTCTGGTGCATGCTCCCTGGACAGACTCAAAAAGTTATGTCTTAAAGGAAATTACAGGAGTTACAATAACAAACTTTCAACTGGGAACCAGACGACAGCTCTGCCAGAAGCTCCAGTCTTCAGTTTGTTAGCCAAAGAATTTTAAAATGCTGCTTTGGTGCAAATTTAAAATGAGCTCATTGAAGACCTGTGATTCTTGTTGTAGTCAGCAAGTCCTAAAAACAATCCGGGAAGCCATTCCTCCCCATCCCCAAATATTTCTCTCCTCCTGCTCCCTCACATCATCACACAAGCATGCACATAGGACCTTGGGGGGTGGACAAGTCAGGGAGTGCGGGCATGGACCCCATTTCCGCATTCCTGTGGCAACCTGCCCCCCAATTTTATTTGCACCTTGAACACTTCCACCAACGACATTCCACACAAACACACACTTAGGGCTTTGGGAGTGAGCACATTCAACGGCAATTGGCAGGGGGATTTCTCAGCCTCCTCCCGAGTGCCGGTGCCCACTTCGAATTTTAAACTGCACTTAGACACTGAAGGCTGAGGGTGCAAGTGGGGTGGTGCAGTGGCATCAGCTGGCATAGGCCAGACAATGCCTGCACTGCCCGCTCACCACAGCCATGGAATACACCTCATCAACACACACCAACACCATATTGGAATAGGTGGAGGGAAACTAGGAGTCTTAGCACACCTCTGTGGTTGCTTGGCTTCCTGGGGCTGGAGGCTAGGAGGGAGATCCGGTCGTCCGGTTGGGGTGGTGGGTTGCTGTGCTCAGCGTTGGGCGGGGGAGCCTGCTCATCAGCACCCCAGCAGAAAGGGGTGAACTCTGGGAACCGGTGATGGTTGTACCCCATGTGCAGCAATACCGCGACCAGAGTGAATAGGGTGTGTATGGGGAGCATGAGTGGGTGTCCGGCGTGCATTTTTGTAAGTCTTTGGTTGTATGTGTATGTGTGAGCATGAGGGAGGGAGTGTGTGACTGTGTTTGTGTATGACTGTATATGTCAGGTGGGCTTTTGACTCCTCCCTTCTCCTGGGACTTCTTTTGATGATATAGATCTTGGTCCCCCTCCCCCTGCCATACCTGGTGTGGAGTGCGGTGCCTTGGTCTGCCTGGGTTGTGGCTCCCAGGTAAGGGAGTTTAAGATTTTTGGCATCTGCCTGACCAATCCCGGTGGCTGCCTGGTGGGGTCTGGGTCCCTGGGCTCTGCTGGGTCCCCGGCGGGGGTGGTTGCCCCTGGGTCCGGGGTCGCTGTGCTTTGACAGATTTAAATTTTAACATAACTAATGTTCATGGGCGCATTTTAGAGCTGATCAGCGGTGTCACTCACTGCTGAAGCAGTGGAGATATGGTAACATTTTAGCAACGTCCTGAAAAAGACGATTCTGTATGGAGACACAACGGCTAAGAGGACCAAGCCATCGTATCTCACGCTCACTTTTCTTCCTTCCTGAAATTTCTCAGAACTCCTATGGTAGAACCACGGCTAATGAATCACAAAAGTTTAACCAAGATGTAACAAAAGTACCCATCACCATTTCAAGGTGCACCCTTGAAAACAGAGGCTTGATTTTTAGCCAACCTATGTATTTGTGCCTCCATCTTGCTGCCCACTGATAATTGTGACTACATCTGCCTGAAAAGGTACAAGGTCAACACCATGATTGCCACTCCGACCTGTATCATGATATCAGTTCTCTTCTCGTTGAACCTCAATAGGTTTTACGCCATCCAGGATCTCACATTATTTATGTAGTGCAACATACTT
>SSNQ01034611.1:954263-966979 GCA_006942095.1 Nothobranchius kuhntae | reverse complement strand
ACTAGGAGTCTTAGCACACCTCTGTGGTTGCTTGGCTTCCTGGGGCTGGAGGCTAGGAGGGAGATCTGGTCGTCCGGTTGGGGTGGTGGGTTGCTGTGCTCAGCGTTGGGCGGGGGAGCCTGCTCATCAGCACCCCAGCAGAAAGGATCAAACTCTGGTTACCAGTGATGGTTGTACCCCATGTGCAGCAGTACCGGGACCAGAGTGAATAGGGTGTGTATGGGGAGCATGAGTGGGTGTCCGGCATGCATTTTTGTAAGTCTTTGGTTGTATGTGCATGTGTGAGCATGAGGGAGGGAGTGTGTGACTGTGTTTGTGTATGACTGTATATGTCAGGTGGGCTTTTGACTCCTCCCTTCTCCTGGGACTTCTTTTGATGATATAGATCTTGGTCCCCCTCCCCCTGCCACACCTGGTGTGGAGTGCGGTGCCTTGGTCTGCCTGGGTTGTGGCTCCCAGGTAAGGGAGTTTAAGATTTTTGGCGTCTGCCTGACCAATCCCGGTGGCTGCCTGGTGGGGTCTGGGTCCCTGGGCTCTGCTGGGTCCCCGGTGCATGTTCATGGGCGCATTTTAGAGCTGATCAGCGGTGTCACTCACTGCTGAAGCAGTGGAGATATGGTAACATTTTAGCAACGTCCTGAAAGAGACGATTCTGTATGGAGACACAACGGCTAAGAGGACCAAGCCATCGTATCTCACGCTCACTTTTCTTCCTTCCTGAAATTTCTCAGAACTCCTATGGTAGAACCACGGCTAATGAATCACAAAAGTTTAATCAAGATGTAACAAAAGTACCCATCACCATTTCAAGGTGCACCCTTGAAAACAGAGGATTGATTTTTAGCCAACCTATGTATTTGTGCCTCCATCTTGCTTCCCACTGATAACTGTGACTACATCTGCCTGAAAAGGTACAAGGTCAACACCATGATTGCCACTCCGACCTGTATCATGATATCAGTTCTCTTCTCGTTGAACCTCAACAGGTTTTACGCCATCCAGGATCTCACATTATTTATGTAGTGCAACATACTTGGATGGAAGCCTTAAACTCCTGCTGTAGTGATCCTGGTCTTCAACCGTAGGCCCTCACCCACGTTCAGCCATCATCCCTCCCTGTATGTTTCTCAGCTCTGAGTCAGATCCTGTTTCCTTAGCATCTAAACACACAAATCCATTCATCGTGTTTTTGCAACACACAATTAGTTATTCGTATATTTAGGCAACACATAATTTTCCTGGTCCCTTGAAGTTGATTTCAATTCAAAAGCCACTGAAAGGCTTCAAGTGAACTAAGGAGGAGATTTACACCCTATACATAGCTGAGTCTCCAACAAACAAATATATGTTTTTATGGTTTGGTCAGTCATCCACCCAAAAATGAAGATATATGGAAATGATTTTTTCAAAAACTTTCAACCAAGGTGCAGATTTACAATGTTTTTGTTGTCTGCATTTGCTTGAGGACATAATTAGCCAGGGTTTGAAGTTTTGCAGAGTCAAAGCCCGCAACAAAAAAACCCTCTAACATCACGTGTGCAACCTGTCTTTACACTCACTTGTTTTTACAAGCTCAATTGCTGCTTTATGAAGACACCACTAATGAAGGATGGCCGGCCACCTAGCTATCTGTGTCCAAGTAATGTTTTCTTCAGCAAAGATGCCAACGCTTTGGGGAACCATTGACGCCTACAGGCTTGGCATGAATGCATCTAGAACTCACAGAGCATGTGGCTCTCAAGAACCAGGACTGAGAAACACTGTTCTCTGGAAAATCCACTTGACTCAATCCCAAAACGATACTCAAACAATGCACGTTGAAACTGAGAGTCCGATCAGATTCAATTACCGGTATTAGAAAAAATACAAAAAAATGAAGCCGCGTGCCTTTACCTTCCATTAGTGTGGATGATTTCTGCTGGACTGGAGGTTTACTGGAACTATACAACCCAGAATCTCCAATTAGATTACAGAGCTTTTTACATTGAGAATCTCTGTTTGTGCACATTTGTGATGTTTTCTGTAAACCTAAATGGGTTACGGGACCTCTAGATGTGTTTTTTTTTCATGGGGGAGTGTAACTGTTTTAGCCACCTGCCATTGCTCAGATCCCATGACAACATTTGCCCTGAAGGAGGCTGTCATGTTACCGGTGACCCTTCCGAAAGATTGTTACCATGGCGACAAGACGCTTTAATGAACTAATGAATCACTCTGGCACACCTCAGCTTAGACACATCAGCGTTTCAATGATTGCACCAAGGGAGGGAAGCTGGGGGATGGGAGGAGTCAGCACGTTTTGCACACACAATACAGGGTTTGGTTAGAGCGGCATAGGGACCCAGGTGGCAGATTGTTCCCAAATGTAGTGAATCAAAATTTGTTCGGGGCAGCTCTTAATCATTCGCAGGCAGCACACTCCTCATTCACCCGTCTCTGATTACAAGAGCAGCTCCTTCCATAAAACCCTTTTTGACTTTTGTAGATTGTATTACAGCGTGTAGGAAATCTTCATTAATATTTCACAATCAAGGCACAAACTCCATGCATGAGATGAGACTGTGTGGGAGTGTCAGACTGTTATCAGACAGGCTTGTCAGCTCATTATGCTCCATTTCCATCACGCATCTGCCACCACTCCAACCCATTTCCTCAGAGAAGGAAATTCAATTGTTACAAACAAATCACTGGAAATTGGAGCACAGCTTGACAACACCTCGAAGAGTTCCCACCAACTGGATTTGACCAGTTCATCAGCCAGACAAACTAATGAAATAAGTGGAATGAACGTATTAGATCCTCTAAAGTAAGGCAACGATAGCCTGGTTTATTAGAAGGAGCAGAAGCAAACAACTAGAATTAAAACATTGTGGCCAAATAAAGTTTACCTGAATGTTTCTCATCTGTTGGGTTAATCAATGATTTCTGGTGACTGATGGGTTCTTAAGGGATCCCATCAAAGAAAAAACAAAAAGGTGTTCAAATAGTTTCTAACTCAAACTCAGTCAAGCTCCTTTTGAGCTGCAATTAGGGTCTCACACCGAGTCTGATTAGCTTCTAATATTATATATTATCCTATTTTCCAGAGTAGAAAAGCAGCCTACGTAAGACAGAAAAAATGCTTAATTACAAAAAGGGGCTGTTAACAGTTTTAACCAGTTTGAAACCATATGGAGTAACTAAGCTAATGGCTGTGGGAATTTACAGCGGAGGCTGAAAATGTATTCAGAGGAAATTGTTTTATTAGATAAGGTTTGATACCAGAACAAAAACCATCTCAGCGCTTGACTAAGAGTCTGAAAATTTGAAGGCCAAGTCAAGATGCTTTTCAGAAACAGGCGGAGACATGTTGTTCATCTAAACTTTACTGGATTTATTGTGTTGACTGTTGAATTGGAAAAGAAAATCAGTATTCTCTAACAAAACCCAAATCTGGGTTGTTCTCTCTCAAAAAACATGATAATTAAAGACGGCTGAGATTTTTGTTTATCTGTATCTTTTATGTTTCATATCAATCAAATTGTCACCTTAAATGTGTCTCTAACTTCCTGTACTAGCAAACTAAAATGATGTAAATTTTAACTGGAGAGCTGCATAAAATAAAGCCAAGGAATACAAATGGCCCACTGGTCACACTTTGCACATCACTGGGTCATATTGTCAAACATCCAGGACACCTTCACGTGTGAACAAACATGGACATTTTGTTTTGTTTCATAAAAATATTTAGTGTTTTATCTGAAAGGGTTCTGGACTGAAGAAGCCTTTGTTTAATACATCCTAAAACATGTTGAACCAAAAATGAAGCAGAAATGTAAAATTAATAAAGACTGAATAATGCTACAGAGAATAAGCTGCCCTGAACAGAAAAGTTTTGAGTCTCGATTTAGAAAAGGGAAAGAGCCAATAGTTGGGATGTCAGAAGGTAGGGAATCCAGAGTTTGGGAGCACAACAGCTGGAAGCTCTGCTTCCAATAGAGATGAACTGGATGGAGGGTCCAGTGATATGGATGGAGGAGAAAAGTCACAGGGAGCTGGAGGAGACAGCAATGTTGAGAAGATCATATAAGTAAAGACTCAAGATTCAAGACTGCAGAAGGCTTTGAATGAACATAAACAGGGGAGGCCATTGAGGATAGAACATCATCAAAGCAAGAGGTCATAAGACTTTGAGCCAGAATGGACGCAGCATGAGGAGAGCGGGAAAGATGATGGAAATACATGGCAACTTGCAGACTGAGTAAGATTACTGACATGCAGTTTAAAGGATAATAAGGACTCTTAACTTGGCGGCAGGAAGTGCAAAGGAGTTGTCGATTGTGAAGGAGAATTTGTAAACTTTTCATCACATAGATTTTGTGCCAAAGGAAACATTTATGTTTTATCATCATTAAGCTTGAGAAAGTTTAAGGTCAACCATGATTTTACATCAGATAGGCACTTAGTGAGAGATGACAGAGGGAAAGTGGAGTGAGGTTTACTAGAAAGGTAAAGCTGGGTGTCATCTGCTAAACAGCAGAAGTGGATGTTAAATTGAGAAAAAAAATATTGAAAAAGGAGAGGTCGTAGGTGATAAAGAGAAGAACATTTGCTGCATCTGTCAGCAATTTAATGACCATATAGAGTATCAGGATTAGTACTTTCCTCGTCTATTGCCCTCTGGTGGAAGATCTACGTTGAGGCGTGTATTGGCAAAAATCTGGCTGTACAATATACATCGCAGTACAAGAGAGGCTATTTGATATATTATGACAGTAAAAACTAAATGATTTTTGCAGTTTTTAAGACAAAATTCAATTGACAAACCCAGACCAGACACTCAAAGGACACATCCAGTGAAGGTGGGACAAACTGCTGCCACCTAGCAGTTAGGGCTTGAATTGGACCACACAAAAGAAATACAGTAAATATTTGCAAATACAATTTCAAAGAATAAAAACTGAAAATAAATAAAACCAATACATATTGTGATATGGCAATGTTTCAGTGTATCGATATTGTCTATCTCCAATGAGAAGACAGTTTATTTATTTATTATTGTAATACTGCTATATTATTACATAATAATTTTAATCACACATTTGTTGTATTAACATTATACAAAAATGATTAATTCATATTTCAGGCTGTTGAAAGCCATTTAGAGAAAAAAACAAGAACTTTTCTTCTGTTTCTCTCCAACCAAACTGAATTAACAAAATGTAAGAGTCTCCAGCAAAGGTGCTGACAGAACTCAAACACTCTGAGATTCAGTTTCTTGTTTATGCTCCAAAAGCAAATCAGTCACAAGGACCTCCACCCTTCTGTGAGGTGACTGACAGTTCCAAGTGCAGCCACTAACACCATTAACCCCAAACCATTAAATCACAATAAAAAGTCAAGAGTGCTGTATTCCCAGATGTGTTACCTGTTGGTGAAAGTCACACGTGCAGTGTTTTAAATAGGATCAATGTTCATTTCAGCTTAGGGTTTGTTGGTTTTAACCTCCTGGTCTTTAATAATAAATATTGATTCTCATAAACTCCTTCTTGTTTGGATTCTTGCAAATCATCTATCTTCCTGTTGCTACTCCACGTGCAACGAGAGTTCTGTGTGTTGTTTTACTGGTTCGTTGTGCCGCAGCTGCTGCAGTAGCCTGTGGTTTGCATTGTCCAGACTGACTTTTATGGAAGGATATGTTTTGCAGCTGCCAGCCATCTACCGTTTTCTCATTTCAGGCTGACTAATGCTTTTGCTGCAAATGTGTAATTTAACATAATTTGGCAGCAGCGTCCAAAATCTGCAATAAAGAAGTTAAATAAAGATTACATGAAACTTAATAAAAGGAAGTTTTGTAGACTTTGTTTAGCAAAGTAGAAACTAATGAGTTGGAGACACGGAAGCGTGAAATTACAGCTGAACCTTTCACTGACTGATGCATTTTTTTCCACAATCAAACAGTTTAAACAGTGTTTTCCTTTTCCTCAATAAGGCCCTGTTCCGCACAGAAAACTAAGAAATTCAACATTATTCAACGCTGATGTCCTTGGATACCAGGAACAATAAACCCTCTTGTCCTGCACAGATTAACTCAGCAAATATTGACTTTGGTACCAATGAAATTGCTGGAATAATGACATTTTTATAACAAGCAAACCATGTTTCTGGTGAACTCTCTTGACCTGCCCTAAAGGCAAAAAACACACATGCAATAAATTATAACTCATGATAGGAAGGTCATCATGGGATTAGCCAACATTTTAAAAAAATGATTTAAACATGACAACGTGATAAAAAATTATTTTTTCACATATCTGAAATATGAAAAGCAAAAAGATACATTTTATTTATACATATTTATGCTGATACACGTATTTCTGTTTCTGAGACCTCTTTAACAAAGTCATTCCCAAACGTTTCTTATTTGCATTAACAAAATAAAAGCTGCTGGGACTCACAGCTGAAACTTTTGCTGTTTGGATTGTAGAAGCATTACTAAACTGACCCCGTATGGATATATGTGGGTAAACCATGGGTGTGAACAGGGTTTGCTCACAATTTCCATGGTGGTCCCACAGGGTTTTGCTTGCATAGAATTGAACAGGCCCATGTATGAGTCAAACAATTTGCATCCCACTCAAAACCCATGTAGGGCCCATTAAAATTTATGTGGGCAAAAATCTACATGGTCAAACCCCTGTGGGGCCACCATGGAAACCGTGGACAAACCATGATGCCACCAATATCTTTTGTCCATGTCTCTTTAAGTCCTGAACTTTTTCCAAAGGATAAATCCAAAAAATTTAAAGGTGTGGTCCACTTGTTAAATCAATACATTTGCAGTAGTCTCTAGTAGGAATGAATGCCTTGTAAGTCGTTCTTGGGGGTTAACACACTGTTGCACCATTTCCAGGAACTAGGACTAGTAGTTAAGCCTAATTTATGCTTCTCCATCAGCTCCCTGAAGGAGAGACACACACGCACCAACAGAGATGTTTTGTGTTCAAACCTTTTTGTCAGCTTCTAAAATGTTTTCTGTCCACGACTAAAATGTTTTCTGCATATCCTTCAGTCATGGGTGAATAAACATTCATATTTTCAGACATTTCAGCAATGTGATTTTCAATCTGTTCAGTCTGTAACTAAAAATCTCTTGACTTTTCAAGCACCAAAGACGGTGCTGTTGATGAATTAACAGGAACAACGTCCTGTATCTCTTTCGACAGATAGGTAAACATTGGGGCATGTCTCCGTCCCTCTGCAAGTCAGTCAGAGGGCTCATGCATCGACGCATAATGACGTTGCGTGTCTCCGTCCCGACGCAGACAGAGAAGTTGGGCTAAAACGATTCCTCGAGTACCTCGAATAATTCGAGTACAAAAAATCCTCGAGTCAAATTCTCTGCCTCGAGGCTTCGTTTAATTCATGTTTAATTAATTCATGGCTTTGCAGTTGCCCAGGGTCATGTTTCACCCGGACCGAAATAAGTGACGCACATACATACTTCACTGAATGCACACGTGAGTAGCAAAAGTAACGTAACTTTCTCTTAAACCAGGGTGGACAACGTGGACCCCGGTGGAGTGCGAAAAAGACACGAAATGTCAAAGGTGTGGGACCATTTTTCACGTCGTGAGGCGGAAAACGTAGTCCAGTGTAAATACTGTAAAAGGGATCTAGCCTACCACAACACCACATCCTCCATGCTGCAGCACCTGACCAGGAAACATCCACATGTAAATGTCACTTCTGCAAGCGGACTCGGAGCCTCTACAAGATAATGCATTTTAGCCTGTATTTCTATATATTCTGCAGACACTGGGCGACTTCTTCATTTGTAGCACTCAGTTTCAGCTCACACCGTACGTCTGGTAGCAACACGTCGGACTTAAAATGTGCTAAAAATAGCAGTTTTTACAACACGTAGGACTTTTTACTGTGTTGTTATTGATGTCCGTTGTCCCTCAGGATTGCTGCAGGAGGACGCGGGTATTTATGAGTGACGGAGGAAAACGAAATAAAGTAAATAAATGTTTTGTGATCAGTATAATTTGACATAACCACGGCAAACATGCTTTCGACAATCCTTGTTAGTGTGAGACAAAAAAAGTGTAGAAATTAAAACGGATGTGTGTTAATAGGGAAACAGCTGGCGAGCCATGTTTGCGCATGCGCCGTGAGCGGTTCTGGTGCTGTTTGGACCGCAGCCGCTCGCATTTGTTTACTGTGAAGTAAAGTTGAAGTGCTGAAGTTTTGAAAACTAATTTGGAATAAAACTTGAATAACTGGCAATTGCGTGCTCATTTCAAGAGGTCTTTCATATTTTATAACATGCTATTTGATATAATGGTTTAAAAACACAAAAGAGTAATTTATTAGAGTACTCGATTAATCGATAAAATATTCGATAGAGTACTCGATTACAAAAATATTCGATAGCTGCAGCCCTACAGAGAAGTATAAATTAGGCTTTACCAACATCACAGATGAGCTTCAGAATTCAGGTTTTGGAGTACTGGTTCCTGATCTTTGGACATCTCACCTCTGGTTGGATAACAGCAATACAACTCCATTGACTTGCAACGTGGATGTTTTATATCAACAAATTATACAAGCCTGAAGGAGCCATGCAGTGAAGTTGCTGACGCTAATAATTAGCTTCAACTAGTCGGGACATTCTCTGTTGTTTGCTGGACGCTAAACAAACAACAGCCTTCCCTGTCGCGAGTCAAGATGGGTGCATCCAGGGACAATGCAGAATGCTGCAAGTGCTGTAACACAGAAGGTACTCTTATTCACTTATTCTGGGAATGTCCCATGATTCAGAACTACTGGTTAAAAATCCGCAATCGTATTATAAACATTACAGGAAGTAATGTGGAATTCTGTCCCAGATTACGTATGTTTTGAATGATCCACACATAACGGCAAAAGATGTAGCGGCGGACTTCATTCAACCAGTGTAATGATTGGAAAGCAAATCATAATGAGAAATTGGAGGAACCCAGGTCCAGGAATGGAGTATGGGATTGGCAAAAGTGGTGTCACACGAAAGAATAATTTTCAATATAAATGACAAATTTATGTTGAAATGGGGAAAATATATGCACTATATCGCTTCCAGATGAGAATGTGGTGAGAGGTATGAAATACAATGGATCCATATGTGCTTTTTTTAACCCTTTGTTATTATTATTATTTTTTTGTTTATGGTGTCGTTGTTCATGGATAGACAATACTCTGTATGGCTGGAATACCGTGTTATTATCTTTGATGGATAATTGTTTAGAAGCCAATGTTTATGTCATATTTGTGATAAAAATTCAATAAAATACTAGTGATAAAACAAAGATGGGTGCATCCATGAATGTTATGTAACAGTGTGATGTAGATCTGTCAGTCTTTTCTAATAAGAGTTTTGCCGTCTATTTAATATCAAAATCTAATGCAGGAGATAGGTGCATTACTATTTTCATGTTCAGCCTGCATGAAAAACTCAGAGTGACCGATTTAAATCAGAAATAATAAATTAAAAATGGGGTTTCAGTGTCCCACACCTTTAAATTTATCTTGAAATGTAAATATGAACAAAAAATGTTTTGAGTAATGTTACAATTTAGTTTAATTTTCATGCCTTATTTTGGCTTTCTGGCCCAAACGTGTTCCACAGAGGTAAAGGTCAAGTCTGCACATTGGACACATGTAAACATCTAATTTAGGTTTAATTTAGTGTTTCTGTTTGCAGCGCTACATCCAACAGCAGCTTTGTTTTATTTGCTTGTTTACAGCTCAGCTCAGTGTTGGTGCACGATGGTTTAAAAGTGAAATGGTAACCAGGGGAAACTGGAAAATGCAGTGACCAGCAGGCGTCAACAATAGCAGCAGTAAAACTAACAATGAGAGCTGAGGCAACTGGAGGTTGCAGACGCCTTCTCGCTGAGAAAAAAGAAGATGGAAACATAGGCAGTAAATCAGACACAGGAAAGAAAACCTCTTCAATAGCAATATTTCAAATCAGTCACATGAACAATGTGAGGGTTTCAGCCCTCTGGCCTCTGGTAGACCTGGAGTGTCTTGTTTTGCTCTGAGGATGAGAATGGGTCAGCGTCTCAGCTTCAGTCCACTGAAAAGCATCAGATCCATCAATATCAGGGAATTCAGACATGTGAAGGGCTCTGGTCTTCGTGAATCCCTGCAGGGTCCAGTCTTCTATTTTATCTTTGGGAAAATTAGTTTAATGGCTTCAGGACAGCATTACATTACACAAAAAGAATGTGCTGACAGCGAAGTCATGTAGACGGATTTCACAGTCTTTAGGCAAAAACTATTAACTTTAATTAGATTTTAATGAAGTCCCCCACCAGAGCTGTATTCCTGGCAGAGCAGAGATAACTTTAAATAAGGACTTAAACCATCAGGAGGGAAAATACATTTACAGAAACTAGAATACATGAATTAAACGAATGAATACGAGGAGAAACTTCACAGTTTCAGTAACACAACAGCAATAACAGCAGATTTACTAAAGTCAATTTAAATGAAAAGTCCAAAAACTCCTCGTGAAAATAAATCACATGTTTAAGATAAGTTAGAAGCAGAAAAAAATGAATTGAACAAAAGATGAACAATGAGAGGAAATCCTCCAGTGGGTCACAGCCGACCGCTGAGTATGTAATTGTACAATGAACATGCTGCACCTGAATGCACCACGGGAGGTGTTTATTCAGCACAGTGCAGGGTGGCTGCATTCACTCAGAGGGAGGACAAGATGTACGGTGATTAATTTTTCCTTGGTTCAACCCAAATTGACCATCTGGAAGTCACAGTGTGTGAAGGAGTGAACCTCCTGACCCACTTCATTGTTCATCCTGTGGCCCTGCAGGGCCATATATCTCATACATGGGGGTCAAGGACTCTGTGGGATGAGAATGTGCGTGATGGTGTGAACTTCACACGCTGGCAGTGTCAAAAAAAAAAAAGATGTGATGAGAAAGAATGATCAGCTACAATATCTTCAGGGTGGGGTGGGCGATGGTGGCACATGATTACCCTGTAATCTAAAGTTTGCAGGTTCGAGCACCGCTCAGTCTGTTGCTTTTGTTGGTTCCTTGGGCAAGACACAACCCACCTTACCTGCTGGTGGTGGTCGGTGGGACCAGTGGCGCTTGTGTACGGCAGACTTGCCTCTGTCAGCGTGCCCCAGGGCAGCTGTGTCTACAGTGTAGCTCACCACCAGGATGTGAATGGGTGAATGACTGATTGTGTTGTAAAGCACCCTGAGGGTAGGGGTGGGGGTGGGAGGGAGGAGGTGTGTGTGTGTGTGTGTGTGTGTGTGTGGGGGGGGGGGATTCTAAGACTCTAGAAGGTGCTATATCAAACACAGGTCGTTTACCATTTCAGTGAATTTGGAATTTATTCTTTAAAGAGCGGGTCAATTGAGCCTCGGAGTCCTTCTCCACCCACGTATCAATTTTAAAAAATGCAACATTAGTAGGCGTTGCCTGGAGGACCGAGAGGGCGGAGCCGCGGCAGTGACGAAGACGATGGCTAACTAGACGAAGCTAGCTCCCTTCACTCTGAGCAGTTATTATAAGTGGAGGACGTTTCTCCCCCTCCTTACCCAGACACTCGAGAAGAAAGGGACCAAGTCTATTTGGAGGAGACAAGCGGACCTGAGTCTTATTGTTTTGAGCTTGTGAGTTGCCTGTAACTCCCAGAACCGACCCAACAGAACCATCTCTGAAAGGTAAGTAGCCGTTAGCCATAGCATTGGATTAGCTGCAGGGTTTGTCTCCACGGCCCTAAAAAGCTAGTATTCAGCATGTTTTAGAGGTTTATCTGCTTCAGCACACCTGGTTTTAATCAGCAACAAATAGCTGAGCTGCTTAACAGCTAATCTAACCTGTTAAAGCAGGAAAATCCACTGAAACATGCTGGATAGCAGCTCTCCGGTAGCTCTGGGCTCAAGTTACAGTCTGCTGCATAAAGTTATGAAAATGCCCCATGAGAAAATTATTCTGTAATGTGTTCAGCTCACTAAAACTGCCCTGATTTCTTTATTTATTTACTAATAACAGCTGCTCTCTCGGTTCTAGGTCCTCTGGTGTCTGCAGCTGGTCTCTGCTGCTGTCATCAGGATCAGGAGCTTCCAGAAGAATGTGCCTTTCAATGACTCTTTCCCCCTTATTTGTTATATTAATTAAATAAATCTCAATTTATATATTTCCTGTTTTTGTTCATGTCCATAAATACTTAAACATGCTTGAAATTAAAACGAGCTTTTAACAGTGAGGTGCTAGTTTAATTAATCACAATAGCTAGTTAAACATGCAACAAAAATGTGATAATCAATGTAATTTATAAATATCCATTAAAATATCAAAACTGGAATCTAAATGAGATATTTGGCAGCACAAAAAACTTGTCAAACACAATATTTATTATAATAATTGTAGGCAGACAGGAGACAGAGCTGATGGAGGTTCTCAGTCATCGAAGGATGGCTGAAGGCTTTCCAGGAACAGGAGATGTGGTGTTGTCTCTTCTCTCTCTATTCTGCCAGATGAGCTGATAGGTTACAGGTGTGTGAGGACATCCTCATGCTGTCATAACCAGATGACAGGAGTTATCAGGTGATCAGCCAGGCTAATGAGATGCAGAAAGAAAACAAATTCAGGACAGTGTACAATATGTGGTGTTGCTCACCTTATGTGCTCTTATAGAATATTAATGTGTGC
>SSNQ01034611.1:928845-943821 GCA_006942095.1 Nothobranchius kuhntae | reverse complement strand
GTCAGCATGACTCCAGACAGGAACGTCGACACATAATGGTGGAAAACCCACCAACCTTTGATCCTGAAATGATATACTCACATTACAGGAAGCAGAATTATAACATCATAAATTCATCTGCTTGCCAGATGTGGATAAAAGTCACACATTGACAATAAAACTGAGGATTTCTGTGAAAACAAAGAACCACATGTTTCTTAAAAATTTTTTATGATGACAGTAAAGCTTTCTCAGACCTTGAGCCGTTGCTGATGAGGATGCTCTCCCGGATGGTGAGTGTGCAGTAATACCACACCAATAGGAAATTGAATAGGGCGTCCAGGACTCTGAACCAAAAGACACGCTCAGCGTTACATTTCAGAATTCAAATAACACAGAGTTGTACAAATGTTAAAGAGCCACATTTATCGTTAGAAGCTATTTAGAAAAGCAAATACTAATCATGAACGGTCTTAATTTACTTAAATCTAAATGATGTGTTAAAACATGTTCATGTGTTCATGTATGTAAGGTGTTTGTACAGCAGAGTCCAACATAAACACAGTGTAGGGAAATTTTACCTGTAGCTGAACAAAAAACGACACATGAAAGAAAACACGAAGAGGATGACAGTAAGGACCAGTTTGAACTTCTCATATTCGTCCTTGTATGCAAACCTTTGTGATGAAAACAAAGAAGATTGTTAATGAGGCAGTGATACAACAACACAGTGAGAAAAGTTTTTCTGGCAGCATAAGAGCCTGCGCCGACATGGCTTACTTTGCCTGTTTGTTCAGCAGCGTCACGTTGATGTTTCCTAAAACAAGATTGAGGTACAGCCTACACAAGACGATGCAAAAGTAAGCCACACAGATAAAAAAAGAAAATATATTTTAAATACTAGAATTATACCCATTCTTTTTTGGAAGAAAAGCTTCCATCTCAAAGAAAACATTTGTTTTGTCTTTGATGGACTCTTCAATCTCAGCGATGGAGTCCTTCTCCTTTGGGCTAAGTTTGGATTCTTGATTCTCTTTGCAACTGATTGTGGGAAAAAATAAGACACCTGAATACCCTATGCAGTCTCACGTATAACATTATGGATTTAATTTTTCTTCTTGTGAATGTGAAACATTGTGCATCAAAGAAATAAATATGCTCATGAATACAATTATAAACAATACTTACACAATTTGTTTTTGTATTCTTAATAGCACACAAAACTATACAGTTTGTTGTTTACCTGAAAAAAAACTTACGCCTTCAAAGACAACGCCAACTCTTTCAGTTTCTTCCTCTGACGTGCAATAGCAGTGGAGCAGCTGTTCTGCAGTTTGGTCACTTCTTCAAGCTTCTGCTTGTACAGACGATGTGTGTCCTTAAGCAGAACACACACACACATTTAAACTCACATGTGCAAATCTGAACAAAGCTTTCCAGAAAAATAGAACATTATGAAATACATTTGGGATCCACATTTAGTCAAATGTCATTTTCACATACTATTCATATTACAGAAGAAAGGCAAACACATAATTCTGCCAACAGGCCTCAACATGAAAACAAATGAGGTAATCTTGACAAATAGAGCATTGGTGCATTGATTTTGGCAGAAAACTAAGAATGAGCATGTCAACAATAAGAGCATTTGTTGTACATCCAATACTTTTCCGAGTATTCAGAGAAGTGCTGTTTTTAAGCAAGTTTAAGCCTTTCAAGCATTTTCTAAAAGTGTTCAATAGCCGACTTGTTTCTAACTGACAGCACAAGACAACAATCTGTGTGCGTTGTGTTGAAACAATCGTTCCTTTGTGATCGACAACTAATATTTACGATTTAATTAATCCTTTTTCTCGTTTACCTTCCTAAGCTTTCACAAGAGAATATTATCCAAAGGATGGATGCCACTGTCGCCTGTCTTCCCACTCTCACCGACAGTAGGGACAACTAAACTCACTGGTAAGCTTACCTGCATTTGTTGGTAGCCTTTCTCTAAATCGTCCCATTCTCGCACACATTCGGATATGTTTGTTGGACTGAACAACATTTTAGTGTACCGTTAAGAAACCTCCTGGAGTTGAGAAATAACCAACATCCGCTAATTCAACAGTTGTAGCGCTGTCGGTGTCAGGACAAAGGAGAGAGACTTCCAGTAAGCGCCTTCAAAATAAAAGCTTTACAAATGTATAGCCGTTTTGCTGAATGTTGTGAATCAACTAAGTCGCATTTATCTTAGTTTTTAAAATCTGTCAAAGATACGTTTGCGAGAAATACCACTTTCCCCCCACACGTGGTGCTAGTTTCAAAGAGGTCCTTTTATCTGTATGGTGTAAAAACCTTTGAAGTATTTTATTTTTAAAACATACCCGTCTTTCCGCGCTTACGTTCGTGTGTTTTGTTTCTGCTACTGTCCAATCAGGCACCGCCCTCGTGATAAGCTATCACGCCTGCGCCTAACTCCAGACGTCACGTGACTCTCAGAGAGTATTTTTTTTAAACAGGTTTTATAAACTTGTTGTCAATACATTCAGAAATACATCCAATATTTCCATGGATCACATTTTACAGTTGTTTACAATTGCAATAACATTCTTGCAACATTAGGAAACTATTAAACAACAAAACAAGAAATAAACAAAAAACTGACGAAAACATATATAACTTAGAAACATAACACTTAGGGGTCTGCTGTGTCTACGTTGAAATGATGAAATAAGTTGATGGTCTTTGTTAGTTTATTGTTCTTCTTTTTTAATTTTTCAATGCAGTTCCAATATTTCATAAGGTCTGTAATTCAGAAATTATAGAAGGAGGGGATACTTTTCTGAAAAATCATTTTATGTAAGTAATATTTAGCTAAAATAATGACTAAGTTAATTATGTATTTTTCATTGGATGATAAATGAGGGTTAGTAACAATGAGAAGTATTTCATATTTGCTTAAAGAAACATATTTTTGTAACTTTCTGGAAATGTATCTTTGTAAATGGAACCAAAACATGTTCAATAGTTTCTCCCTTACAACCACAAAAAGTACAGATGTCAGAAACATTTGGAAAAAAAATACAGATGTTTGCTTTTGACGGGTAATATCTATGAACAATTTTGAATAAAACTTCTTTTATCTTATTCACAATGACATGTTGGTGAGGTAGCAGAAAGATCCTGTTCCAGAGTTTTGTATTAATCAAAGTCCATCGGTGTTTACATATCGGGGTTGAGACAGGATCAATTACTTTTCTAATAACAGAATTATTACATTTCTTATCTGTGATTGGAATCCCAGAAACAGTTGGAGGTCTGACTGCTGCAGATAAGATAATGTTTGATTGTATGGTCTGTGCTAAAAATAAAATACAAACAGGGATGGATTTAATTACCATGTTATACTCTTCTTGTGAAGTATTAATATTATATTTTTCTAAGAAGTCTTTGTGGGATAATGTTTCGCCAGTAGTATTTAGTAGATTATTCACAGTGTTTACATTTTTTAATGACCAATTGTGTAGAAAGAGTGTTTTATTTTTGTTTACAATATATGTATTGTTCCAAATAATACAATTGTGAGGTGAGAAGCTGTGTTTAAAGATAAGATTCCAACATAATAAAGCTTGTTTATGAAAATTACTTAATTTAACTGGGAGTTTTCCTACTGAGAAAGGACATATCAGCAGAAAGTTAAGTCCACCAACAGTATTAAATAGATTATCTGGGATAATATTACACATGCTATTAGGGCTTTTAATGAATCTTTTAATCCAATTGATTTTCATAAATTGGTTAAATGAGGTAAAGGTCAGTACATTAAGGCCCCCTTCAGCCACTGGATTTGAGAGAACAGATCTTTTTACCTTGTCAGGCTTGTTTTTCCATATAAAATTATAAAGAATTTTATCAAGTTGGGAGCAAATGGATTTGGGAATATCCAAGATTGAAAAAACATAGGCTGCTCTAGACATTCCCTCTGCCTTGCTTAGCAGAACTCTACCGTATATGGATAAATCTCTGGAGGCCCAACAATTAAACTTAGTTTTAATAGCCTGAGTCACTGGGAGCATAGTTAAGTCCGGAGTTTCTCTGTTATTTTTTGATATCTTAATGCCTAAATAAGTTACTATGTTTTTAATAGGAATGTTACATATTTCAGATTGGCAGCTGTCCTTTAGGGGTAGAATTTCACATTTTTTTATATTTAGATTTAATCCTGATATTTTTGAAAATTCAGATATTGTAGATAAAGCTGTGGGTATTTGTTCAATATTTTGCAGAAACAAAGTAGTTTTGTCTGCTAGTTGCGAGAATTTGATTTCTTTGTAAAAAATTTGTATTCCCTTCGAAGGTGATATATTTGGGCTACTAGCAAGAAGATATAAGGGAAAGCTGGGCACCCCTGGCGCACCCCTTTTTCTACGTTAAATCTTTGAGATGTGCCACACATGAGTTTGACTGAGCTATTGTTGTGTCTATAAAGTGTTTTCACTGCTTTGCTGAAAAAATTACCAAAGTTTAAGAAGGTTAAAGTATCAAATATAAATTCATGGTTACTTGTGTCAAATGCCTTTTGAAAGTCTAAAAAAAGAATAACTGGGTCCCCAGAGAGTAATTATAATTAATCAAGTCCAAAACTAATCTAATATTGTTAGAAATATGACGTCCAGGTAAGAAGCCATTTTGGGCTTCATGGATAATGTCATTAATTCCATATTTTAGTCGTTTGACTATTACTGAAGCAAGAATTTTGTAATTGTTGTTTAATAATGTAATGCCACACCAATTATCAATTACAAGAGCATCTTTATTCGGTTTTGGGATTAATGTTATTAGACTTTGTTTCAAGGAGTGAGGTAATTCTTCATTATTTAGGGATTCACTACATACAGCCAAAAGGAATTTTGAGGTTTCTGCAGTAAACGTTTGGTAAAATTCACCTGTGAGGCCATCATTACCAGGTGATTTGTTGCGTTTAAGATTTTAAATTCTCCATTTTACTTCCTCAATAGATAATGGTTCGTCACACTCTTCTCTAAGAGTGGTGCTTGCTTTTTTGACATCTTCAAGCGAATTAAATATATTTGATGAATCAGAACATGTTTCCATTTTGTACAAATTAGCATAATATTTGGACACAAATTTGGATATAGTATGTTGTTATGGCATTTCCTATTTTTAATTTAGTTAGGGTACTTCTTTCAATGTTTCTTTTTTCAATTTAAAAAAATTATTTACTGTTTTTCTCTCCTTCTTCCAATCATTTCAGTCTTGATGTTATGAATGTGCCTTCAGCTTTTTCCTTATAAATGTCATTTACATCAGATTCAAAGGAGTTTAGCTGTAATAATTTTTCATTATCAGTAAGATTCAGAGTGATGTTCGATATACATTTAATTAAAATTGCATTCTAGCTTTTCTTTTTTTTAGGGTTAGGGTTCTTTGCTGAGACTAATGGCATGTTTTCTAACTTCATATTTGAACAGTTCCCAATGTTTCCCAAACTCATTTGTAGAGACTGCTTGTTCCCAATATCGTTTTAAAAGTCTGTTTGTAGTTTCTATAAAGCTACTACTATTAAAATAAAGAATTATTAAATTTCCAATAGTTAAATTGTTTTGTTTTATGCTGTTGAGACAGACTACATTAATAAAAATTGTTTTATGATCTGTCATAATAGTAGGACTTATTTTCACTTCAGTGACCTGTTCATGAAGGTTATCAGAGACCAGCCAGAAGTCAATCCGGGAACAGCGCGATAGATCTTTATTATTCCATGTGCACTGTTTTGCTGTTGGGTTATGATGTCGCCAAATGTCCATTAAGTTGAATCTTTTGCTAAATTTGATAAGATTATTTTCCTCATCTCTACATTTAGAATATTTAGGGGGGTGTCTGTCCAGTTCTTGAGACCATACCATATTAAAATCTCCTCCCAAAATAATGTTGGCTGAAGGGTATTTACAGGTAAGAGAATGAATAACATTTTCAGTTTCATTTAATAAATAACAGTTAACAGAGTCTGAGTTATACCCATAAATGTTCCCTAATAAGAAAATATGTGCATGAAGCTCTATTGCCAGAAATATGTGACCTTTATCATCAATCATTTTATCTAAAATCTTTCCATCAAATTTGTCCTTTAATATAATGACTCCAGCAGACCTATTAGATCCATGAGAAAACCAAATATCTTTCCCCCATTGGTTTTTCCAGAATGTTTCATCCTCTAAGCAAGAATGAGTCTCTTGAAGAAGAATAAAATCAGTTTTTGCCTCCTTGCAGAACAAGAAGAATGCTTTTCTTTTTACAATATTTCGCAGACCCCTGGTGTTTATCGATATTAGAGTAAGCTCCAGAAATAAAACTTAAGAGAAATTACCAGAATATTTTCCAAAAACGTCAACTATATGAAACGACTCCTGTATTAGGTATATGACCCTTTAACATAGTAAAATAAAACTTTTTGTGTAACAGATGAACTGCATTGGAAAACCATCCAGCATAGAATTAACTATTTGAACATGTGTAAAGAAACATTTAGGATATTCTAGTATGTAGACAAGGTTTAAAACAATTCGAGTATTGAATAGAATATTGGTTTAACAAATCACTGTTGAGAACTTAACCCAGATATCTCTTAACAGTCAGTGTAAAAAGGATGTGAAATACAGACAACCAGGACCAATCCATGCACATTTTTTTAATGATTTAGTTCAGTTTTCAGATACCTGGTGGATTTCCTCACCATTTATGTAACCTTTGACTCCCACAGAGTAAGCTTTGCTCCCATCTTTGCGCGCTCTTTCGATGAGGGGCCACAGCGCAGCTCTCTTCTCTTTGTCTTCTTTAGTCAAGTCTTCTCCAAACCGTAGTCTTTTTTCACGTAGGTAAGCATTGTTTTTTGCAGCTCTCTAGACCTCATCCCTCACGGAGCGAAAGGTGAACAGGATGATGATACTATGGTTTTTGCTGTCAGCTCGTTTCCCCAGCCTGTGTGCGATGTCGATTCCCTCCGCTGCTTTGGCTCCCATTTCTGGTGAAATCTTCTGACAGATGTCTGCCACTCTTTGTTTGATGACCTCGTTATCCTGTTCAGGTAAACCGTAGAGTCGCAGGCTCCATCTCCGCTTGTAGCGTTCAGCATCAGTCACCCGTTCCTTCAGTGACATTATCTCCATCTGGTGTTTTTCACACTGCTTCTTTAGGGCTGCATTTTCTGATTTTATATCATTTATCTCTTCATGTGCGAACTCGAGAGAAACTTTCAGTTCCTTGATATCTGCTGCATTGCTGCTTATCAGATGTGCCAGCTCGTCGGCTCTTTCGTTTACAGCTTTTAAAATTGTCATCTGTAGCTCATACATGGATGGTTCCGTTTGTCCGCTGTTAAGCTTCTTGGGAGCTGGGCTACTCAATGGAGAGTCACGGAGGTAGGTGGATTCCATCTCTTCCTCCTGTGAAGCCTCGTAATTATGGTCGCTAAGCAATGCACACAGTTTTCTTTTTAGTTGGAGTTGAGTCTTTTCTCTTAAAGAGCAAGTCAACCCCTACCAGAGTCTAACTCCACTCTCACTTCATGTTTAAAAAATGCAACAAATGCTGTTGCCTGGCAGACCGAGAGGGCGGAGCCGCTAACAAATACACACACACACAGGCTCACCACAGCATTGTGACATCATTATGTACCAGTTTACATCATAGCATACCTCTTAGCCAATAGCGGTGGCAGATTTAAATTCAAATCCAGTGCAGAGTTTTTACCTGACAACGGCGCAACACTGACAGTTTTAGGCAGAATATTTAAATTTTAACTAAAATGCACTAAAGTGCAAAACTATTGACTACACATGTCTGCAGCACGATTAGACACTCGTTTATTTAGTTTATCAGGGGAAAAAAGTTGATTTGGGGGTGACTTGCTCTTTAAATTCCTTTTTTTTAGTTGGTGACTCATTTTCTCCTTTGTTGGTTTAGCTTGGTGCATTCTGCTAGCTTACAACTCACCGAGTAGTTTTCCGTTGCAGTTCCTTATTTCTTTCGAAGTTTATCCAACTGCCACCATCTTAAAAAATGCCAGTTCTTTAGATAATGTGTTTCTGAGGTGTTTTTTTTCTCGTGGTTTCAGTTTTTTTTTGAGTTTATAAAGGTTGGAGTCTAATTTCAAACAGGAGACGCTCTAGAATGTTACCCCCTGGCCGCCATCTTTCTCGCCCCCACTCTCAGAGAGTATTATGTCGTACTAATGAATCAGGACCACAGGTTGTTTAAGTGAACCAACTTTATCTCTTTTTTTTAACTTTATTTAACAAACAGTGAGTATACAACATAGAAACGAATGAAGCATACAAAACAACAGAACATGAACACACAAAGCCAGGGGTAAAAGATAAAAGTAACAATTATAAGAATACATGCAAAAATTCACACATATACATATATATATATATATATATATATATATATATATATATATATATATATATATATATATATATATATATATATATATATATATATATATATATATATATACATATATACATTGTATATATACATTGTATATATATATATATATATACATATACATACATATATATACATATATACATACATATATATATATACATACATATATATACATATATACATATATATATATATATACATATATATACATATATACATATATATACATATATACATATATATACATACATATACATATATACATATATACATATACATATATATATATACATATACATATACATATATATATATACATATACATATATATATATCCATATACATATATACATATACATATATATATACATATACACAGGGTCCGAAATTAAATTTTTTACTCACCGGCCAAGTTGGCCGGTAGATGATGAAAATCTACCGGCCAAGCATATTTTTTACCGGCCAAAATTCTAAATGATTTAGATCTACCTAAAGCATGTTATTCTATATTATGTTGATTCCAAACAGAGTGACAAAATAATTAAAACATCAATTAATAAGGAAAACAACTCTTTTGTCATTTTTACTATTTATTTATTTATTTTTAGAGATGTTTTTATGAACTCTTTCACTGAAATCTAGTCAGACTCCTTGTTTTCTCTGTCCATGAAGTCTGGCCTCCTGCTTCTGACACCGTCTTTGTGCCAAAGCATTACAGCCTCATTTGGGTCCTAGTCCTTGATCTCTGGAGAACACAGCTGCACCATGAGAATATCTGAAAGTGTGTCAGGGCTAGGGTTGTCACGGTAACCGGTGTAGCGGTAAACCCNACACACACACACACAGTAAATATCAATCCTACTTTTTGGAAAATAATAAGCAGTTTGTGCATGCAAGAGAATTAAAGAAAATTTAAGGCGAAGCGCTTGCACATACTGTGTTATTGTGTTGTTTTTCTGTATGTGTGTGTGTGTGTGTGTGTGGGGGGGGGGCACCATAAAGCCTTTGTGCTTAGGGCACCAAAATAGCTAGCAACAGCCCTGTTCTTATCTGTGATTGGAATCCCAGAAATAGTTGGAGGTCTGGCTGTTGCAGATAAGATGATGTTTGATTGTATGTCTGTGTTAAATAGAAAATACAAACATGGATGGATTTAATTACCATGTTACACTCTTCTTGTGAAGTATTAATGTTATATTTTTCTAAGAAGTCTTTGTGGGATAATGTTTCGCCATTAGTATTTAGTAGATTATTCACAGTGTTTACATTGGGGCAGCAGTAGCTCAACAGAGCGGGTTGTCCAGTAATCGGAAGGTTGCAGGTTCGATCCCGGCTCCGGACAGAGAACTCTGCTGTTGTGTCCTTGGGCAAGACACTTAACCCACCTTGCCTGCTGGTGGTGGTCGGAGGGACCGGTGGCGCCTGTGCTCGGCAGCCTCGCCTCTGTCAGTGCGCTCCAGGGCAGCTGTGGCTACATTGTAGCTCATCACCATCAGTGTGTGAATGTGTGTGTGTGAATGGATGAATGATACACTGTAGTGTAAAGCGCTTTGGAGTCCTTACTCTGAGAGGCACTATACAAGTGCGGGTCATTTATCATTTACATTATTTAATGACCAATTGTGTAGAAAGAGTGTTTTATTTTTGTTTACAATGTATGTATTGTTCCAAATAATACAATTGTGAGGTGAGAAGTTGTGTTTAAAGATAAGATTCCAACATAATAAAGCTTGTTTATGAAAATTACTTAATTTAACTGGGAGTTTTCCTACTGAGAAAGGACATTTCAACAGAAAGTTAAGTCCACCAAAAGCAATAAATAGATTATCTGGGACAATATTCCACATGCTATTAGGGCTTTTAATGAATCTTTTAATCCAATTGATTTTTATAATTTGGTTAAATGAGGTAAAGGTCAGTACATTAAGGCCCCCCTCAGCCACTGGATTTGAGAGAACAGATCTTTTTACCTTGTCAGGCTTGTTTTTCCATATAAAATTATAAAGAATTTTATCAAGTTGGGAGCAAATGGATTTGGGAATATCCAAGATTGAAAAAACATAGGCTGCTCTAGACATTCCCTCTGCCTTGCTTAGCAGAACTCTACCATATATATAGATAAATCTCTGGAGGCCCAACAATTAAACTTAGTTGTAATCGCCTGAGTCACTGGGAGCATATTTAAGTCTGGAGTTTCTCTGTTATTTTTTTGATATCTTAATGCCTAAATAAGTTACTATGTTTTTAATAGGAATGTTACATATTTCAGATTGGCAGCTGTCCTTTAGGGGTAGAATTTCACATTTTTTGATATTTAGATGTAATCCTGATATTTTTGAAAATTCAGATATTGTAGATAAAGCTGTGGGTATTTGTTCAATATTTTGCAGAAACAAAGTAGTGTCGTCTGTTGCGAAATCTTGATTTCTTTGTCCTTCAAAGGTGATTGTAGTATTAAATAGTTTAATATGGGCTACTAGCAAGAAGATATAAGGGGAGTCTGGGCCCCCCTGGCGCACCCCTTTTTCTACGTTAAATCTTTGAGATGTGCCACACATGAGTTTGACTGAGCTATTATTGTTTCTATAAAGTGTTTTCACTGCTTTGATGAAAAAAAATACCAAAGTTTAAGAAGGTTAAAGTATCAAATATAAATTAATGGTTAATTGTGTCAAATGCCTTTTGAAAGTCTAAAAAAAGAATAACTGGGTCCCCAGAGAGTAATTAATTATAATTAATCAAGTCCAAAACTAATCTAATATTGTTAGAAATATGACGTCCAGGTAAGAAGCCATTTTGGGCTTCATGGATAATGTCATTAATTCCATATTTTAGCCATTTGACTATTACTGAAGCAAGAATTTTGTAATCGTTGTCCAGATCCCGTTGTCGTTATCCTACCACATCCCGGACGAGCCCCCAAATTGTTGAGGTCAAAAATGATGGATACGGACCTCCCCGAATTGGTTGATGTGGATGGAAATGACCGAGTCAAAACTAAGGATCGAAACAGCTTTAATGCACAATCAAAAGAGAGTGGAGACCAACACGGTGTACATACATTAAGTGTTCACGCGGCGTGCTAGCAATGGTCTGACCCGAACTGAAGATGACAAGTGTTTAAGTATGTGTCTGGCTCGTTCCCCTGGGGTGTATCTTATTGTGATAGGTCGAGGAGCGCGTGATCGGCTCATGCACTTGTTTCTGATTGGGTGTTGAGTGCGTGTGCAGCTCATGCTGGATGCATGAGCTGTGAGTGTGTGTGAGTGTTGTTCGTTTCGCTCTAACGCTTCGCTTCCTCCAGGCGCAGCTCATGTGGTAGAATGTTCCAACTGTAGCTGGGACTTTCCGTGTCTTTGGGGGCCTAATTTGACTGTTGTCAGGTTGAGTCAGACCAGGCTTTGCACTCACATGGGTGTCTCAAAAGGTCACATCTGAACGTTGTGTGCTGTACAGTATATTGGCAAATGTGTCATATGTCTCAACAGCCAAAAGGAATTTTGAGGTTTCTACAGTAAACGTTTGGTAAAATTCACCTGTGAGGCCATCATTACCAGGTGATTTGTTGAGTTTAAGATTTTTAATTCCCCATTTTACTTCCTCAATGGATAATGGTTCATCATACTCTTCTCTAAGAGTGGTGCTTGCTTTTTTGACATTGTCAAGCGAATTAAATATATTGGATGAATCAGAACATGTTTCCATTTTGTACAAATTAGCATAATATTTGGACACAAATTTGGATATAGTATTATAGTCTGTTGTTATGGCATTGCATTTCCTATTTTTAATTTAGTTAGGGTACTTCTTTCAATGTTTCTTTTATGGATGTTAAAAAAATATTTACAGTTGTTCTCTCCTTCTTCCAACCATTTTAGTCTTGATCTTATGAATGTGCCTTTAGCTTTTTCCTTATAAATGTCATCTATTGCAGATTGAAAGTTTAGCTGCAATAATTTTTCAGCATCAGTAAGATTCAGAGCGATGTTCGATATACATTTAATTAAAAATTCTATTCTAGCTTTTCTTTATTTAGCTAAGTCTTTGCTGAAACTAATGGCATGTTTTCTAACTTCATATGTGAACAGTTCCCAATGTTTTCCAAACTCATTTGTAGAGACTGCTTGTTCCCAATATCGTTTTAAAAGTCTGTTTGTAGATTCTATAAAGCTACTATTATTCAATAAAGAATAATTAAATTTCCAATAGTTAAATTGTTTTGTTTTATGCTGTTGAGACAGACTACATTTAATAAAAACTGTTTTATGATCTGTCATAATAGTAGGACTTATTTTAGCTTCAGTGACCTGTTCATGAAGGTTATCAGAGACCAGCCAGAAGTCAATTCGGGATCTTTATTATTCCATGTGTATTGTTTCGCTGTTGGGTTATGATGCCGCCAAATGTCCATTAAGTTTAATCTTTTGCTAAATTTGATAAGATTGTTTTCCTCATCTCTACATTTAGAATATTTAGGGGGGTGTCTGTCCAGTTCTTGAGACCATACCATATTAAAATCTCCTCCCAAAATAATGTCCGTGGTGTTGAGTCTCTTCGTTTAGTTAGTTTACACTTACAATTCTGGTAGAAAAAAACGTATCTACAAACAGAACATCTGGCCAACATGTGGCTACATTAGGACTTATGGGAATAAGTGACATACCTTTAAAATTAGATTTCATTTTAGCAACAGGTATGTTTTTTAAATTCCATTATATCTACCCTGAGTATTTTTTCAATTCAATTCAATTCAATTTTATTTATTTAGCACCAAATCACGACAAGAATCGTCTCAAGGCACTTCACATAATAAACATTCCAATTCAGGTCAGTTCATTAAGCCAATCAGAAGTAATGTTTCCTATATAAGGAACCCAGCAAATTGCATCAAGTCACTGATTAGTGTCAGTGACTTTACAGCAATCCTCATACTAAGCAAGCATAAAGCGACAGTGGAGAGGAAAACTCCCTTTTAACAGGAAGAAACCTCCAGAGAATCCTGGCTCAGTATAAGTAGCCATCCTCCACGACTCACTGGGGATCGAGAAGACAGAGCAGGCAGACACACACCACACACACACACACACAGACAAAGCAATGTGTCTATAGTTATATTGTGATGTCTTAGTAAATATTGTATTTGGTGAAAGATAAACTTTATTGTATTTATCCTAGTGGATCTGTAATCAAACGGATAAACTAGTAGTAGCACATCCAACGTCAAGGAAAGCAAAAAGTTATTATCAGGAGAGGGAGAATGTTTAAGTGGTTAGCAGCAGTGTGCTAGACGATGGCCCCCTCCATGAGGCCACCACAGCTCAGCAGAACATCGTTGTAGCTTCCTCTGGGTAGAAAAACACTTAGAGAGAAAATAAAGTTAACAGCTGAAATTGCAGAAAATAATACAGTTAAAGAGCAGACTGTAGAAGAAAGTAGTAGAGTGTGAAAAGTGGTCAGTGTATCCTCCAGGAGTCTAAGCCTATAGCAGCATAACTACAGAGTACATGTTTAGAACTGTTCTACTCTTTTTGACTTACATGTTAAATCTGTTTGCTGATAGCAGTATGTTCTGGATCACGGTCCAGTTCTACATCAGGCAGAAAACTAGAAAACCAGAACTTCAGTCTAAAGAAGAGGGTTTAGTACGTGTTTTGCTGGATGAGGACATAAAGACTTCACCTGTTTATGCTGCTCCAGGAAAATGTTTTGAATATTTTATAATTTCTCTATAACTACTAGATTTGTGTCATGTCTATGATATTTTTTCATCAGTTTGTTTATTCTATTATTTATGCTAATTAACCCAAAAGTAATGTGTCACGGTTTGCCTCCCTCTGCTGTGAGTTTTGGTCAGCGCTGTGTTACAGGTGGGCGTGGTACTCATCACACCTGTTCGGAGTTCCACTAATCGGAGCCAGAGGGATTTAAGGAGCGATGGGACTCAACTCCAGCGCCAGTCGATACTCTCACATGGGTAGATTCTAGCCTTGTTACCTGTCCTGATCATACGTACTAAGCTAATGAGCTTATTTATCCTGTTCCAGTTTCCTGATCTGAATCGCCTACCTGGTCTGGAGTTGTTTCTTCCCGTCTCGCCGCTCAAGGATCCTCAGGTCTTCGAACTCCTCGCCCGCCTGCCTGTCCACGCTCTGCACCATCCTCACCACTCCAACCTCTCCCAGTCCGCCTCCGCGCAGCTTCTGGTCTCTGATCGTAAGAACTCTCAGTCTCTCAGTCAGTTTCTCTTGGTTCTCTGGTTCCGGTCCCGCTCACCTCTCCTTTTATCTTTTATAGATTCCGGTCCCGTCCCGTTCCTGTGTTTTCAGACGCAGCGTCCTTAGTTCTAGGTTTCTCCTTATTTCTGTTACTTTGTAAATAAAACACTTGTATTTTTATTCCCTCGTTCTGTCGTGATTCTTCATGTCCTGGGTGAAAGCACTTACCCACAGCATGACATAATGACATTTCAGTAGATACTTTTTTTTTTTTTTTTTAAAAACATCTGGCAAATTTTTCAAGGACATTTGGAATGGCCTATAA